>CANTUR010000274.1:2400000-3000000 GCA_947683625.1 Mallotus nudiflorus
CCACCACCACCTGACCAGATATATCATATACCTCCATTTCCCCTTATCTAAAGATGGCACTTGATGGAATTGCATGCTATGAGAAGTATATGAGAGAATAAAGGATGAGAAGAGTGACAATTTGTAATTATATATGTACTAGCTATACATTCTAATTGTGTAGTAATGTATATTTGAAAAATAAAATTTAGAAAAAAAAAAAGAAATTTTAAGGGAAATATTTTTTTATATTTTTCAAAGAAGGGTTACAATCCTTATATATACACATAGAAAACCTAATTATATCCTAATTAGGAATAAAATAACATCCTAAATAAAATAAAAACTTTATTTCTAATTATATACAAATATTTACTTTCTAATATATATAATAAAAAATATGTACTTCCTCAACACTCCCCCTCAAGTTGGTGAATGTATGTCAATCATTCCTAACTTGCTAAGTGAGTTGTAGAACGATTTTCCGTATATAGCCTTTATGAGGATGTCAGCTAGTTGAGTCTGAGAAGAAACAAATGGAAGATCAATTGTTCCTTGGTTCAGATGATCTTTTATGAAATGTTTGTCAACCTCTACATGTTTAGTTCGATCATGTTGAACTAGATTGTTTGCAATTGCTATGGCTGCCTTATTATCACAATGTAACAACATAAGCTTCAGATGTTTTAGTCCCAGATCCTGAACAATTCGCCTTATCTAGAGCAACTCACATACTCCATGAGCAATTCCTCTAAACTCAGCTTTAGCACTTGACCTTGCTACGAATTTTTGTTCCTTACTTCTCCAAGTGACTAAATTCTTTCCAACAAATGTAAAGTACTCGGATGTTGATTTTCGATCAGTCCAATCTCTGACCCAATCAGCATTAGTATAACTAGTAATTTCCTAATCCTTATTTCTCCCAAAGAATAAACCTTTGCCTAGAGAAGACTTTAAATATCTTAATACTCGGTATATTGTACCCATATGTTCTTTACTGGGAGAATGCATGAACTGACTTACAACACTTACTGCATAAGCAATATCTGGTCGAGTATGAGATAAGTAAATCAACCTTCCCTCTAGTCTTTGATACTGATCTTTATTAGTTGGGACTTGATCTCTTAAGACTGAAAGTCCATGGTTGACTTCAATTGGAGTCTCGGCTGGCTTACAATCAAGCATGTCCGTCTCTGTTAGTAGGTCCATCACATACTTTCGTTAGCAGAGAGAAATCTCTTGATTTGATCTTGCGACTTCAATTCCTAAAAAATACTTCAAGTTACCTAAATCCTTAAGTTTAAACTCGAATGCTAACTGTCTTTGTAAGATTTTTTTCTGTCACGACCCAAAACAGGGGCCATGACCGGCGCTAGGGAACAGGAATTCTTTCGAATCCGGAACCCGTAGCAAGCCTAAAAAATAAAATAAAACATGCCATAATAATAGTAACAATATAATATGCAGCGGAAAATAAAAATCATAATTTCATAATATTATCCATATCAACTGGATTTAAATCAAATCTCATCCCATGGATATGTAATCTCTTTAATACAAATCCAGTTTCAACATAATACATCTCTTTAAATAAAATACATGAAATCTAATACTTTAATTCACAACTACTGCAGTGTCTAGATAAAATAAATAAGACTCAAGTAGATAATTTACACAAAGAAGTCGGGGCGGAAGAAATCCGGCATATCGACCTGCTACTGAGGTCTGAAGAAGTTGACTCTCCTGAAAAATAGTCAACGGAGGGGAGTCAGACCTCACTGAGTGAATTACTATAATATATATACATACACACTAAATGATAATGCATACAATCAATAATACATATCTAATATGTATATATACAGGCAATTTCACACAGATGCAGTAAAATCATTTTTATATACTTTTATTTAAAATCATGATTTATGAAGGATCACATAGAACCCTAGAATATCGCAACCTCGGAAATAGTGTTAGACAACACTCTAGCCATACAGGCTCACTTATTCCAAATATATCCACTTAATCCATTTAGACAGTAGACTGGCCCCGAGACACTAAGTCAACCGAGCTCCAGCAGTCTGACTGCCAGTGTGATTGGCCCCGAGACACTTGGTCAACCGAGCTCCAGCAATCACACCCACAAACCACATCTCACATATCAAATAATCATAATCAATCAATATCCACAAATGGTTAGTAATATAGCCTACTTGCTATAAGTGTACCGGTACGTACTCGGTCCTAGTGCTGCCCACTAGGTAGCACGTTCTATCGATATCCTTCATTAATAAATAAATCATCCATTCATAAAAATAAATGATGCATGAAGTTCAATAAAATAACAACATAAACCATATATATACCGGAAATATACCAAAAGTAAACCAGGTATATTTCGAGTATATATATGTCAAATAAATCCAATCAAATCATAAATTAAATTAAAAATATATTTAAAAATATTTTAAATATATTTTATTAATAAAACATGTATATAATTTATTATATACCAAAAATAAACCAAAAATATACTTAAATACAAATCATATTATTTATGCATTTTAACCAAAGTAAAACATATATTTCTAAATCATGCATCCTAAGCATGTATATATAGTATAATAACTCACCTAATGCGCTTCACGAGACAGGTCCGACAGGCCTGGTCCACTAGCCCTCGGTCTCGACGCAACTAAGCAAGCAATAAATAACCGATATCATAATAAACCTAACAGAAATCCTAGAATTCAATCTAGAGTATTAAACACAGAATCAGAATTTAGGGTTCGACTGGATATCACATTTTACGAGAATTCTACCGAAAATCCGGTAGAATCTCCCCTGTAAAACGGACATCTCTCTACTCAAAAGAGTAGAGCCGACCCTGCAAAGAAATACACTTCGAGAAATAGGCTCAACACAATCAAAATCCCACGGTCGGACTCCAAACTACAGTCCACCGACCGGGGTCCACAAACACAGAATAATTCCAGATATACCAAAAATATCCTTAAATCACAGAAATACATTTTATACGTAGAAATTACATAATTAACCTTAAAACACTGTAAAAACCGATAAAAATTCATTTTATTAGAAAAACCGTATATTATATATATAATTAAAAATAATTCACGAAAAATAGTTTTAATTAGTTAAAAATACCAAATAATTTGTAGAAATCATTTTTATACCTTAAATAATTATTAAAACCGATTAAATTACATTTTTAGACAATTTAGGGTAAAATTACCAAAATACCCCTATATATATAAATATACTATAATTACTTCAAAAATTCACCAAAAATCATACAATTATCCAAAATTAATTTTCTCAACATGTTTATCAATAATATCAATAATTAAACTCAATTAACCAACTAAATTCAAATAAAAACACAATTAACCTAATTTCTCAAAATCACATAAACTTCAATAATTCAAAATAAATACTTAGAAATTCATAAAAATTCCAAATAAATTCCTATAATTCATTTCATCACCTAATTCAACCATAAACTCCAATTTCATAATTTAAATAATTAATTTCCGAAAATTAGAAAATAATATTAAAATATTCAAAAATACCCAAAAATCCAAAAAATCTCCAAAAATTCTAAAAAAAATTCATACATGTAGATTAAGCTACTATAATCAACATTTGTGAAGGGATTTTTCATGAATCATCCAATTCGAAGCTCAAAAAAAATCAAAAACCCTAATAGGCCGAAATTGACAAAATCGAAACCTAAGCAATTCTAGACCAATTAAGCTCAAAAAAAAGCTAGAATCACACTCACCGGAGCTCAAGGAGAAGAAAGAGACTGGCGGTGTCGAAAACGGTGGCCGGAATCGGCATGATCGACGGTGGATCGATTTTCGGCTTCTCCGGCCAAAATCGACTTCCAGGCGCCGGAAACGGCTACCTCAGGCTGCGGAAATGGTTGGGGAAGGCGGTGGCACACCGGATGGCACACCCACGGTGAAGAAGCGGCAGTAGCAGCGATCGGACGGCGAGGAGAAGGATCGGGAGGAAGAAGAAGACTTGGGGGGCAAAATGGTAATTTTCCAATTCTTTTGATTTTTGATGTATATATGTATATATATATACTTTACACTATATAATAAAATAATATTAAATTACACACATCAAATATACACCACACACATAAAAATTAATATTTTAAATAATTTATACTAAATAAAATTAATTAAATAACAATAAAACAAATAAATAATTAATAAAATATTAGGGTAATAATAAACCCTAATTAAATAAATATACACACACGTAGGCTTTATTTAGTATTTTAAAAATATGTATGAGTCCATGCAAGTTCGAAAATATATTTAAAATAATTAATATTAAAATATTTACGTGAAAATTTTCCCGAAAATACAAGTCCCGGGAAAATTTTACGTAAAGTACTGTAGATAAAACATAGTATTAAAAATAGGTTTTAAATACATATTAACTCGTAAAAATATCATATAAAATACAGAAATTATTGACACTGCATATCCCGGTACAGTGTAAAAATATTTTAAAAACACGGGATATTACATTTTCTCACTCGGATCATTCCCAGTTGTTGGGTTTCGTGATTAAAAAATGCAATGAAAATTAAAAATTTTAATCACAAACCCTAACCCGGATCCAAGTAATTCGATTAATTGATTTAAAACTAGGATTTTCAAATCTTACCACAAATGTAGAAGAGGCAAGATTTTTGGAAGGTTGAGAGGAGGTTCACTATGGTCACACCTTACCTCGAGCTTTTGATTTTGGTAGTTTGGATCAAGACGTCTCCAAAAGAATCCATCCTCCACAAGCGTCCACACGAATAACCCTTGATTAAAATGAAAACTTTGTGTGCTAGCACTTCTTAATTTCTCACAAATCAAGAACAAAAACACTGTGTGTTTTAGTTTTTCTAAGAGGAGAAAAATGAATTTTTGGTGGCTAATGATTGAGTTAATGAAACCCTAGAGAGTATAACATATTTATAGACTTCTAATTAGGGTTTCACTTATCAAAATAACTTTTTGGTAATTTCTCAATTATTATTGTTCTGATTTTATTTAAAATTAAATCAGAAATAATATTCTATTTATTTAAGATAACCTTTACCTTAAATAAATAAACTATTTATTTATTTCCACAGAGCATATTTGGGCTTCTCAAACCCATATCCATTTTTGGGTCTGTTATAAGTGTGTGACTCTGTAGGTCCATATGATGTTGGCAGTGGGCCTTAAATCTCTATTTAGGCCTAAAAGTCATAAGTGGCCTCTAGCAAGACATTATGACTACCCAAGTCATGTGAAGTCAATTATCCGACATAACCTAATTTATAATAAATATTATAATCCCTTTGTCACATGATATCTCGATTAAATATAAGGCATAGTTTCTGTCATCCTTATATAATTCAATCATATTATTTCTTGACTCTAAGTAGACTGAGAATGATAACTCTTTATCAATTCACTTTAACATGGCCATGCATTTTCCTCAGTCTATCTTATCAAGGGGCCTATAGATATCTTATTTAGATTAAATGAGGGAAAAATTCCTTCTCAATCACTCACATTCCTCACATAATTCATTTTATACCCAACAATAATCTATTTAATCATCCTGTTAAAGACAATGCTAGATTGTGTCAAAATATATAATAGTTATGTAGAAATCCATGATGATTTCAAAGTCAAAGACTAAATTAATATTATTATGATGAGAATTACTTATGACAATTATCTATGTATTATTCTCATTATAGGTCAATCCAGTACATTATTTCCCAAATAAGTACTTATGAGTTAACTTAATATCTCATATTCATTATCAGTAAAACATAATCATCAATCAACATCATACTAGCCGTAACATATTGTTTTGACTAGGGATAATTTGAATATAACTCATATTTAATCTAAAGGTTTTACTATTAAGTCACATACTTGATGACCTTAGTAAGAATTGATTATTCAAGTAATTATCATAACACAAAATGATAATGAAAAATGCCTCTTTATTAAATAAATGATAAAGTTAAAACATGGTCATATATGATTTACCTAGTGCATATCACTAACACCAGTAACCACCATATTATCAACATATACAATCAGAGAGGTGACTTTACCCAACTTTTGTTTAATGAATAGTGTATGATCAGTATCACTTTGCTTACATCTGAGCATTCTCATGAAAGTTGAAAGTCATCCAAACCATGCTCGAGGTGATTGCTTGAGTCCATAAAATGCCCTTTCTAGTTTTCATACTCGGTCAGTACATCTAGTTCCAGGTAGTGGATCCATATACACTTCTTTATCTATGGTTCCATTCAAAAATACATTGTTCACACCAAATTGTCGTAGTGGCCAGTCTAGGTTAGTTGCAAGGGAAATAAGAACTCGGATTGTGTTCATTTTTGCTACTAGGGCAAATGTATCTTTCTAGTCAATTCCATACTTCTGAGTATATCCCTTTACTACCAACCGAGCTTTATACTGATTTATGCTTCCATCTAAATTGAGTTTGACAGTGAATATCCACCTACACCCCACCATTTTCTTTCCTTCAGGGAAAGGAACAAGATCCCATGTGCAGTTCTTCTATAATGCCTCCATTTCATCATTTATGGCTTTCTTCTAGTCTGGATCAGCTAAAGCCTCCTGCACATTACTCGAAATAGATATAATAGATAATTGATTTACAGTAAATGCATGTGAGTCAGACAAACGGTCGATTGATATGAAGTTGTTGATAGGATATTTAGCTTTTGTATGAAGGTCCAGATCATATTATTTTTTTGGAACCCCTCTATTGATTCTAGAAGGATAACGAGGCTCGGTATTTGGAGTTACAAAGGGAGATGGGTTTACCTTATTGTGCACATCCACATCTAGAGTTTCTTCAGCTTCTGGTTTGGGTTGGGTAGATGTACTATCTTGATTACTCGAATGATCTTCAATTATTTGTTTGGGTGAGATGCTTGGACTCGGAACATTAGCTGTCTGTGAGATGCTCAAACACTCGGTACACTCATGATATTTAAGATACTCGGATTCAGAATATTGAGAACACTCGAAATGCTATCTTCAAATTCAAAGAGGTTTAGATTTTTCTCCCCTTGAAGAGAGCACTCAAAGTGAGAGAAGAAATGAGTGTTTTCATGGAATTGAACATCCTGAGTTACATACATCTTCTTTGCATTCGGATCATAGCACTGATATCCCTTTTATAGATCTGCATAGCCAATAAAGATACACCGTATAGGTCGAGGATCTAATTTGTTGAGTGTTTAATGGATGTATGTCGGGCATCTAAAGACTCGGGGCTCTAGATTATTAAAAAGTTGAGATATGACAAGTTCCTGAAGTTTTTGAAGAGGCATTTTGAAACCAAGTACTCTTGATGATGTTTGGTTTATAAGATATACAGCGGATCGAACAACCTCTCCCCAATATTCTCGAGGAACATTCATGTCAAAGAAAAATGCTCGGATGACTTCCAATAATTTTTGATTCTTCCATTCAGTTATACCATTCTGTTGGGGAGTGCTGGCACAGGATGTTTGATGGCGAACGCCCTACTCGCGAAAAAAATCATTCAAAGTTGAGTTAAGATACTCCCCACCATTGTCAGATTGTAAGACTCAAATTTTACTCTGGTATTGCATAGCCACCATTTTTTACAAGTCCCAGAACACGGAGCACACATCTCCCTTATTTAAAAGTAGTGATACCCAGGTCATATGGGTACATTCATCAATAAAAGTTATAAAATATCAAGCACTAGATAGAGTAGGAATCCGAGCAGGACCCCATACATCAGAATGAATGGTCATAAATGGAATTGAATTTTTATTATAACTCGATACATAAAAGATTCGATGGCTTTTTACCAATTCACAAATATCACACTTAAATTCCGAGTCTATGGTATTAAAAAATAATTCCAGTTTTATTTGTCTAAGATAATGAAAAGAAAGATGACCAAGGCGACGATGCCATAAGATCACTTAATCTTTGCCTGAGCAACTTCTACCAACCCCATAGACTTGACTAGACTTCTAACTTGAATCACCATGCAACTCAAGATAGTACAACTTTCCATGTTTAACACCAGAGCCAATAATATGGTGCATTGTAATGTCCTGAAATACACAATAATTAGGCCAAAATTTGATAGTGCAACTCAAGGTTTCAGTGATTTGGCCAACAGATAGTAGATTACAAGAAAGTGATTGAATAATAAGAATAATATCTATATTAAGTGAATCAGAGTTAGATATTGATCCTTCATGAGTGACTGGTGTTATGCCTCTATTAGCAGTCAGAATATTTTGTTGGGTTGATGGTGGATGGATGTAAGATGGTGAGTGGAGTTTTTCATATGATCAGTAGCACTTGTATCAATAATCCATGTATTATTTTGAGTAAGATTTATCATACTTGATATTATATCAAGATTACCACTTGGTTTAGTACAACTAGAGGTGGGAATTGCAACCTTTCCAAGCTTCTTACGAGGTTTTCTATTGAAATTCCACCATTTCGGATATCCTATAATTTTATAGCACCGGTCCTTGGAGTGTCCAACTTTGCCACAATGAGTACAGGCGTATGTGATGGACTTACTCAGTATTTTCCCTTTGAACTGGGGACGAATCTGAGATGCTACAAGTACAACATGGTCCGGCATTAGCTTCGGCTCTTCCATCGTATGATGTTGGTTATGATCCCTCCACACATATGCATAACTAAACTTGAGATCAAGATGTGGATCCTTCCAGAGTATTTCAATTCAAGCATTATTAAATTCCAAATCAATCTCGGCTAGGAAAATATGTGTTCGAAGTCGGGTAATATGTTTGTAGAGTGATACTACTCCATTAACATCCTCCCCTTGTACACACTTCCGGACATTAATTTTTTGAAATATTCTGACCAATTCATTATAATATGCAGGTAATGGCTTACCATTCTGACATGTTGTGAATGATTTCCGTTTTAATTCGAACAATTGAGTTTCATCAGATCCATCATAGAAGGTTGTTGAGACATCATCCCATATTCATTGCTGTTGGAAGACGAATGAATCTCTACATCAATGTTAGACTTATGAAATCAATCAGCCAACTTTTCACTCGATCATTATCAAGAAGCCAAGTCTCCAAAGCTTTATCTCCTTTTGGTGGCTTTGGCGTAGTGTCATTAAGAAAGCCAGATTTATTTCTGGCTCCAATTCGCATCTCCATGAGTTGTGCCCATAGAGTATAGTTCGTATCATCAAGAATAACTCTTGTAGGAAAAGGAGAATTATCTTGAAGGGTTTGAATAAAATTGGGTGTTCTATGGGGTACGATAGATGTATTTTCGGTGGTTATTATTTTAAAGATTCAAAAGATAAAAGAGAAAAAAAATACGATTTCGAGGAAAAAATATGATTTCAAGGATTTAATAAAAAATTCGATTTCAATGGGTATACTTTGATACCATAAATAATAAAATTTAAAGAAAAAAAAAAGAAATTTAAAGGGAAATATTTTTTTCATACATTTCAAAGAAGGATTACAGCCCTTATATATACACATAAGAAACCTAATCACATCTTAATTAGGAATAAGATAACATACTAAATAAAATAAAAATTTTATTTCTAATTGTATAAAATAATACTTACTTTCTAATATATACAATAAAAAATATTTACTTTCTCAACAATATTGAATTTATTTATATGCACAAAAAAAATTAATAAAAGTTATATATAAAAATTCAATACATACAGTGGCTTTTTTGCAGTTGATTTTAATTCGATCTCTTCTTTTTTGAATTAGATTATGTCTATTGTTCATTTCACCTATTCACATATTAGTGTCCAGTGGTTCTTTTTGCACTCCAATCCTTCTTTTGTATGTTATTTTTATAATAAATTTATTATGTAACAAACCTGAATCTAATAAGTTCTCACCAGTGTAGCTTTACAAGCATTTATGGGAATTCTGGTTCTAGTCCCAACCCTCTTCCCTTCTCCTCAATTGTATTGAAAAAAAAAATCTAATAAGTTCTAAAAAATTGGGATACATGAGATTTTTGTAATGCCCTTTTAAGCTGCGAAATATATATTTCTTTTTTCCCCTTTTTGAGAAGCAGAGTACAAAAGAAAAGCCATGAATGTTTTCAAAGCTTTCTTATTGTTTATGACTATAAGTTTATCACATAAAAAAAAAAAAGAAGACTATATGTTTATCAGCATCAAGAACTCTTATCTCATTCGTAATGTGGTGCTTAAGCTCATAGTAAATGTATTAGAAAATCAGTAAATGTTACATATTTTTTTCAATTCTATCATAAAATTATCATAGTTTAATACTATTTCATCATTAATTTTATTAAAATTTTGAAATACTTATATTGACTGTAAGTTTAAGTTAAAAATCACCTGATGTACAAATAAATCTTGTAAATTGTTTAATAAAGTATATATGAAAATTATCTCCCATGAAAATGAAGAAGAAAACTTTTTAACTATATAGTATTGAAATCCACCAAATATATTAGTGTAATATCCCGTATTTTTAAATATTTTAATATTGCATTGGGATATTCAGTGTAAATAATTTTTATATATAATATTGATATTTCATGAGTTGTTGTTTAATTAGAATTGATTTTTTCTAATTATTTATTATTATTTTAAGTACTTTACGTAAAATTTTCCCCGAACTTGCATTTTCGGGAAAATTTTCACGTAAATAATTTTCTATTAATTATTTTAAATAGATTTACGGACTTGTATGAATTCATATACATTTTTAAAATACTAAATAAAGCCTATGTGTGTATATATTTATTTAATTAGGGTTTAATTAATATTACCCTAATATTTTATTATTTGTTTATTAATTTTATTGTTGTTTAATTATTTTTATTATTATTAAATTTTAAAATATTAAATTATAAGTGTGTGGTGTATATTTAATGTGTGTAATTTAATATTATTTTAATATATAGTATAAAGTATATATATATATATGTATATATATATATATATATATATATATATATATATATATATATATATATATATATATATATATATATATATATATATATATATATATATATATATTAACAAATTATAAAAGGTAGGCTTATTTACCAAATTGCCATCATCCCCTTCTTCTCCCTCCCGACCGTCCCCATCATCGTTTCGCCGCCTGCCGTCCCATTTTCTTGCACTTGGTGTGCCGTCCAGCGTGTCACCTTCTTCCTTAGCCTCTTCCGCAGCCTGTTGCAGCCGTTTCCGGCGTCTGGAGGTCGATTTTGGCTGGAGAAGCCGAAAGTGGGAGCAACGTCGTTCACGACGTTTTCGGCCACCGTTTTTGACACTGCCGGTCTCTTTCTTCTCCTTGAGCTCCGGTGAGTGTGATTCCAAGCTTTGTTTCACTTAAAATGGTATTGATTTGCTTAGGTTTCGATTTTTCGATTTCAACCATTTTAGGGTTCTTGAATTCTTGAACTTCAATTTGATTGATTCATGAAAAGTCCCTTAACAAATGTTGTTCCCCTTATCTTAATCTACATGTGTGAATTTTTGTGGAATTTTTGGAGATTATTTTGATTTTTGGGTACTTTTGAATATTTTAATATTATTTTCTAATTTTTGGAAATTAATTAATTAAATTATGAAATTATGTTTTATGATAATTATGGGTGTTGAAATGAATTATAGAAATTTATGTGGAATTTTTATGAATTTCTATGTATTTATTTTGAATTATTTAGGTTTATGTAATTTTGGGAAAATTAGGTTAATTGTATTTTTAATTGAAATTAGTAAGTGAATTGAGTTTAATTATTGATATTATTGATAAATATGTTGAGAAAATTAATTTTGGATAATTATACTATTTTTGGTGAATTTTTGAGTGAATTTTAGTATATTTATATATATAGGGGCATTTTGGTAATTTTGCATGAAATTGGCTAAAAATGTAATTAAATTGGTTTTAATAGTTATTTAAGGTATAAAAATGATTTCTACAAATTATTTAGTATTTTTAACTAATTAAAACTATTTTTCGTGAATTATTTTCAATTATATATATAATATACGCTTTTTCTAATAAAATGAGTTTTTATCGGTTTTTAATGTGTTTAAAGGTTAATTATGTAATTTCTACTTATAAAATGAATTTATATGTTATAAGGGTATTTTTGGTATTTCTGAAATTGTTATGTGATTGTGGACCCCGGTCAGTAGACTGTAGTTTGGAGTTCGACCGAGGGGTTGTGGATGGATTATTGTGCCTATTTTTCGAAGTGTGTTTCTTTGCAGGGTCGGCTCTACTCTTTGAGTAGAGAGATGTCCGTTTTACAGGGGAGGTTCTGTCGAATTTTGATAGAATTCTCGTAAAACGTGATGTTCGGTCGAACCCTACTTCTGTTTCTGTGTTTAATATTCTAGATCGAGTTCTAGGATTTTCTGTTAGGTTTATTCTGATTTCTGTCGTTATTGTTTGTTTAGTTGCGTCGAGATCGAGGCCTAGTGGACCAGGCCCGTCGGACCCATCTCGAGGAGCGCATTAAGTGTGAGTTACTATTTTATATATATATGCTTTAGGGTGCATGATTTAGAAATGCCTGTTTTATTTTGACTAAATATGCATAAATAATTTGATTAGTACTTAAGTTTATTTTTAATTTACTTTTGGTATATATTAAATTATATGCATGCTTTATTAACCATTTATATTTAAAATGTTTTTAAATACATTTCTATCTTATTTTGTAATTTGATTGGAATTGTTTGACGTATATATACTCGAAATATACCTGGTTTACTTTTGGTATATTTTCAGTATATATATGATTTATATTGTTATTTTATTTAAATTTATGCATCATTTATTTGTGAATGAATGTTTTATATTTATTAATGAAGGATATCAATAGAACGTGCTACCTAGTGGGCAGCACTAGGACCGAGTATGTACTGGTACACTTATAGCATTTAGGCTATATTACTAACAATTTGTGGATATTGATGGGATATGATTATTTGATATGTGAGATATGGTTTGGAGGTGTGATTGTTGGAGCTCGGTTGACCTAGTGTCTCGGGGCCAATCACACTGACAGTCAGACTGCTGGAGCTCGGTTGACTTAGTGTCTCGAGGCCAGTCTACTATCCAAATGGAATAAGTGAATATATTGGAATAAGTGAGCCTATATGGCTAGAGTGTTGTCTAACACTGTTTTCGAGGTTGCGATATTATAGGGTTCTATTTGATCCTTCATGAACTGTGATTTTTAATAATATATATAAAATGATTTTACTGCATCTGTGTGTATTTACTTGTATACATACATATTAGATATAAACTTTGATTGTGTGCATTGACATTTAGTATGCATGTATATATATTATAGTAATTCACTCAGTGAGGTCTGACTCCCCTCTGTTGACTAATTTTTGAGGAGAGTCATCATCTTCAGACCTCAGTAGCAGGCCTGTACGCCGAATTTCTTCCGTCCCGGCTTCTTTGTGTAAACTACTTATCTGAGTCTTGAGTTTTATTTTTATAATCTAGACACTGCAGTAGTCATTAAACTGTTAAAGAAATGTTGTATTATATTTGAACTGAATTTGTATTAAAAGAGTTTATATATATATGAGATGAGGATTTAATTTAAATTCAGTTGGTGCAAATGTTATTATTATATTTATGATTTTTATTTCCGCTGCATTATATACTGTCATTATTACTATTGCATGTTTATTTTATTTTTAGGCTTGCTACGGGTTCCGGATTCGAAATAATTCTCGTTCCCTAGTGCCGGTCATGACCCCTATTTTGGGTCGTGACAATTAGTCTTAGAAACAGTGTATGAAAAAAATTTTAAGGCTATATAATATTTTATTCAGAGTCTTTATTTTTTTTTTGAGAATAAAGGATTTCATTAAACACAAGAAACCGAAGACACCCACAAGAGAGGGGATACAATTAACTAACCTATGGTAGAAGAACAAAATCAGGGGACGAGCAATAGTCCATCCTTGAGAGGGGCTACAACAATCTCGGTAGCCACAGCGACAACATAAAGCATAAAAAACATAAAACTATTAAACAACAATAAGCAAACAAGACCAAAAGGAAGTCATAAGAATTACTAAAACATGCATCATGAAGTAGCCTTCTGACTTCCTAAGCCCAATATGGCTCGAAGGAATTAATGACTAGCTGTTGTGGCGAAGATGAGCACAAACATGTTACGTTCCTTTAAAGCCGTAACCTGAAAATATGATACAAAACCCCATACCTGGGCGAGAGTTTGCCTCACAAATTGAGGGAAAATTTTTTTTTGAGCTGAAAATCTTCCCCACAAGGCGGGTTTTAAATTGAATTAGAGTATCTCCAACCAGGACAATAAATTGCTGTTTTTACAGCAAATTGTTGTCTAATGGTGACAGCAAAATGCTGTCCAAATTTGCTGTTTTGAACAGTGTGCAGCAAATTTGTTGCACATTGTTCATCACAGCAAATGCCATTTATCATTTTTTTTTACATAATAGTTATATACTTTCACATGTCTAATATTTTAAACCAAATTCATCTAAATTATTTTATTTCTTTTTACATGATATTTATTTTGTTAACTTTTTAATTAACAAAATATAGTTTAATGTCTTATTATTTATATTTTTATTATTTACATAATTATTTATATTAATTACATATATTATTAATTATATTCACATAAATATATAATAACACTGATAAGACTCTATTTGTACTCACAGTTATCTAACTTATTGTTATAACAAACTACAACTCTTTTATTATATATGCCTCTGTAACTCACTGAATACATATACAAAAAAATATACTTTCTCAATATTATTCTTTACATGGTATTAAAGCACCATGGCTAATAATAATCAACTTGCTCTTCCTTCCTCAACCCCTCTTCCTTCTCTTTCTACTACAACACATACCTTCTGTTAGTATAAGGTATGCCCAGTGGCATTCTTGTAATTATTTAGACATTGTATATAATCCATGTGGCAATAAAATATTCTTTTAAATATATATGTTATTTTTTGAGTATTTTTCCTTTAGTATTATGTTGAATAAATTTATTATCAAAGAGTTGATAATATGAGTTACAAATTTATTCAATACATTTACTATAAATTGTTCGTAGTCGATTAATTAATATTTGGATAATATTAATTAGACTATCACCTCTATCTATTTTCCTTGATTAGTATGAGAAACTAATAGTGGGAGGTAGTGAATCTCATGCTACTTGATATGAGTGATCAAAATAGACATGTGGATACTCATTGGATGGGTTAATCGAATAGTGACATTAGAATTGTGATTGCAAGGATATTCACATATAATCAACAATCACAATCTAGATTATAATGGTGCATATAGTCCTTAGACTTGAGGTGACATGGTCATCCACATTTAGGTGGTTAGATTTTATTACCGCTTACATACTTGTGTTAATCATCACATGAGTATATGGTGAGTGGTGGCTCTAATTAGTTAAATGTAGGGATGAATGTTTAACCAAGATGGGATTCATTACCTAGTGTGAACCGGGATAGATCCTATGCTATCTAAGTTTATTCTTGATGAATAAATTCCTAGCCAGGATAAATACAACATAGTCTGAAAAAGAGTTTCAGTACTAGAAAGAGTTCTAGTATTTGTTGTATTTTATCAAGAATTAAAACTTAAGATGAGGTCATATAATAAAACTATTAGAGTTTGATAATACCTTGACTCTAGGCTTTAGCGGAATCTTTAATGAAAGGAATTTAGTGCACGATAATTATGATCAGGTTCGTGTGAATCATAATATGTATTCATTTCTAATTGGATAGCTGTGATATCGATACTAGGGGTTACTCACAGTTTATGAGAACTAAATGTGAATAATTGGGATTTTCACATTTAGAATTGAAAAGATTTTCAAATAATATTAAATGTTAAAATTATATTTTCTCATTGCCATTTAGACATGAACCTAATAAGTCACACCTAATAGAGTTTTATTTATTCACTATAGTATTAATCTAATTATTGATTAAAAGAGTTTAATCAATTAATCAAGATTAACAGAATTAGATTTATGTTTTGAACAATGATTCTAATATATCATGAAATCTAATTCAAATAAGAGTATTATTTATTAATTAATATTTAATTAATATTGGACATTAATTAATATATATTAAATTAATATATATATATATATATATATATATATATATATATATATATATATATATATATATATATATATATATATATATATATATATATATATGTTGTTATTTATTTATGGACTTATATTAATGGTCCAAATTGGTTTGGACATAGGCAAAAAATTTATTTTGAACCAAAGATTAATTAAAGTCCAAATCTATGTATATGTATAATTTAATATGTAAAATAATACAT
Organism: Mallotus nudiflorus; assembly: GCA_947683625.1. NCBI lineage: Eukaryota > Viridiplantae > Streptophyta > Magnoliopsida > Malpighiales > Euphorbiaceae > Mallotus > Mallotus nudiflorus. Next base: position 2,416,484 of record CANTUR010000274.1, read on the forward strand.
TTGATGTATACTTTACATACAAATTTATACATTAATATGTGTAGGTGGCAAGCTCAATTATTGAATTAAGCAAGGTGGCATATTAATTAAGTGGATATTTCTAAAGTATGCCTAAGGTGTCATTTTTAATCATTTGGATGGTTAGGTGTATACCTAAGGTGGCATACTTAATAATCACTTAATTAATTAATGCATATTTTTCCTTAGTGGAAAATTACTACACATATATCATTTCATATATCTAAGGGAAGTCAAGTGACTTGGTAAGATAAATAAGAAGCAAAATAATGCTTAAGTGAGTTTTTGCTTAAAGAATTAAGAAAAATCACTAAGTGATTTTGGTTATGATGAGATCATAAACCAAAAATAAACATAACATATACTAAACATATACTTTACACTTATGCTCTTAATTAAATTAGTACAAGTTACTAAGTTTAATTAACATAAGTAAGTGATAGATAAGGCTTTGGTGTTTCAAACTAGAGGCCTTACATTTGGAGGGCTAAGCATTTGATTCAAGGAATTGAACAAAAGGAAGGCTAAGTTCTACAATAAGTAAGTTTACAAACTTATAATTAATTAATTATTTGTTTGTATATTGCTTAATTTATTTAGTTGTGTATTTCAATACAATTTGAATCCTGGGCAAATGAAATTCTTCATTTTATGAAGGGTTATGATGAGTAAATTTTTGAAATTTACTCTATTTAGACTTGTGCTTACTACACATGTATTTATGTCTAAATACCATAATTGAATTCTAACACCTTCTCCATTAAATTAAACAATAAAAATTATTTGGCATGGAAAGCTCAATTTCTTCCCTTATTAAACTACCAAAAATTGATGGGCTTTGTTGATGGCACACAACGTCCCCCACCAAAAACAATTCTCAATACTGCTAATCCTCCAGTTGAAATCCCAAACCTTGAATTTGACACATGGTTTCAACATGACCAAATGTTGTTCTCATGGATCTCTTCAATTACTGAGGAAGTTTTTCCCTATGTCATTAGTATTGCATCTTCTCAAGTTGCTTGGACAGCTCTTGCCAACACCTTTGGGTCCATTTGCCAAAATAAACAATTACAGTTGAACATTGAGTTGCAAGAATTAAAGAAAAATGATATGTCCATCTCTCAATATCTTCAACAAGCCAAGTCTCTTTCTGATCAACTATCTGCTACCGGATGAACTATGACTCTAGTCGAGTTTAATGCTATCATTTATGAAAATATTGGTGTTGAATATCATGGTATTATCACTGCCCTTAATCTTGGCCCTGAACCAGTCATTTTTAATGAACTCCATGACCATCTTCTTCCCCCATGAAATCCTTTTAAACAGTACTCATGAACCTCCACTTTCTAATCTCTCTTATAGACCTCAACTGCCTCTCTTCTTTAGGCCATCCATGCCACCATTACTATCCACCCCTCCACTTTCACAACCTCATTCTCCTTAGCAAAATCAAAGACGTCCATGGCAGAATTCTCATGTTTGTCAAATCTGTGGATTAAATAATCATACTGCTGATAAATGCTGAAGGTACACCTTTTTTAATTCATTCAAGGCCTTCCGCTCCACAAGCTCATTTTACATATTCTGGTTCACATGCTTCTGGTCCATCTCATCCTTCTCATTCTTATACACCCTGGGTTGCTGACACTCCACAACCCTACACAAGTGGAGATCAATTGCTTGTAGGTAATGGCTAAGGTTTACATATTTTGACTACTGGTAAATCATCTATTTCCTCTCATTCATAGTCTTTTTCTCTTAAACATGTTTTACATGTCCCTCATATTTCCAAACCATTACTTTCAGTTTCAAAATTTTCTCATGAAAATTCTTGTTTCTTTGAATTTTGGCCTTTTTTTTTTCTTTATTAAGGATCAGTGGACAAAGAAGTAGCTCCTATGCGGCGTGACTGAGAATGGCCTAAATGTTTTACCACATGTTCCTAATGCTCAAGCCTTTTATCACCAAAAAAGTTCCTTTTCATGTCTACATAATCGACTTGGTCATCCACATCGTCAAACCTTGTCCAAGATTCTTCATAATAAGGCTCTTCCTTATTCTTCAAATAAAAATTTTAGCAAATGTTCTTCTTGTTTGTTAGGAAAATTAGCTAAAATTCCCCTTGCTCTCGTTGAATATAAAAGTTCTAAACCTTTTGAATCGTTCATTCTGATTTCTAGGGACCTTCTCCTATTTTTTCTAATTTAGGTTTTCGTTATTTTTTTTTGTTTATCAATGATTATACTTGATATACTTAGGTATATTTTTTAAAAAATAAAAGTGAAGTCTATGAAATTTTTTGCAATTTTCAGGCTCTTGTTCAAACTCAATTTTCTATAAAAATTAAGGCTTTTCATTCTGATTGGGGTGGCGAATATCAAAAATTAAATAAATATTTTAAAATTCATGGCATTATACATCAAATTTCTTGTCCCTATACCCATGAGCAAAATGGAACATCAGAACGTAAAATTGGACACATAGTTGACACTGGTTTAACATTGCTTGCTCATAGTTCCATCCCATTTCATTTTTGGCCATACTCTTTTGATACTGCAATTCATCTAATAAATAATATGCCTACTCCAATTCTTTATGGTAATTCACCACATTTTTATTTATTTCATACACCTTCTAATTTTCAAATTTTAAAAACATTTGGTTGTGCTATTTTTCCTCTTCTCCGACCTTACAATAAATACAAATTTGATTTTAGAACTAAAGCTTGTGTTTATTTAGGCCCTGCTCCTTTGTACTATGGCCATCGTTGTCTAGATATTTCCAATGATAAAATATACATTGCACGACATGTGCAATTTAACGAGAGCCAATTTCCTTTTCATTATGTGACAATGTCACATTCCAAGTCAAACTCAACCACTTTCACTCTTTGGCTGTATGTGCGTGATATAGGCCACCACTCATCATGTCAAGCATGTACTATTTCTTTTCCTTTATCTTTTATTTCTTCTCCTAATTATCTATCCAATCCATATTCTTTTTCCTCACTTGTACCATCTTTATCTCAACCACTACCACCTTCACCCAATTTACCCACTACTATCCCACCTTCCCCACAAAGTCCCACTCTAACTTTATCTAATCCCAATCCCACTTCACCTCATCCCACCACACTCTTTACCAAACCTGATCCAAATTCTCTTGCTATCTCTACCCAGTCCACACACTCATCACCCGACCTAAATCTTCTTGTCGACCTCTCCTCTTATTCTCTTTGTAACCTATATCAAACCCAACCAAATTGTACCATTCATCCTTTACCTGTCACACCAACCCAAACCCATACCATGATCCTTCAGCCTACTACAACGTAAAAATGAGAGGCTCATATCTCTACCTCGTGCTCCTCCATCAGCAACCCTATTGAACCACAAACATTTATTCAAGTAGTTAAGCATCCAGAGTGGTGAGATGCAATGAACAACAAAGTCTAAGCTTTGTTGCAAAATCAAACTTAGAGCATTATCCCAAGACCTACTAACATCAATGTTATTGGGAACAAATGGGTATACATAGTTAAGTGCAATCTAGATGGCTCCATATCTAGGTACAAAGCATGTCTTATTGCTAAAGGGTTTGACCAATAATCAGGTGTTGATTATGCAAAGACTTTCAGCCCTGTGGTGAAAGCAACTACCATTCGAACTCTCATTGTTCTTGCCACTATGCATAAATGGGATATGAGATAACTTGACATCTCTAATGCATTCTTACATGGCACTCTTCATGATACAGTATATATGGAACAACCCAAAGGGTTCATTGACAAAGATAAGCAATATCATGTATGTCTTCTTCATCAGTCTCTTTATGGCCTTAAGCAATCACCAAGGGAATGGTATAATCGTTTAAGCTCCTTTCTTCATGGCTATGATTTTTCATCTTCCAAAGCATATACTTATTTATTTATCTTGCATCATCATTCATCTTCTTTGTTTGTATTGGTGTATGTCGATGACATTATTTTGACAAGCAATTCTCATTCTCTTATTGACTCTTTTCTACTTCAACTGAAAGCTAAATTCCCCATTCGTGATGTTGGACCATTAACATATTTTTTGGGTATTGAAGTCAAGACTTCTTCTTTAAGTCAATCAAAGTACATTCGTAACTTGCTTACTTGTCGTAATCTTCTCCATGCAAATGGTTACTCCACTCCCATGGCGACTTCACCACCACTTTCCAAATCATTCGGTGAACCTTTAAGCAATGGTGATCATTATCACCAAGCTGTAGGAGCTCTTTACTATGCTACCTTCACGAGACTAGATATAACCTTTACTATCAATCGGCTTTGTCAGTTTATGCACTATCCCATAATAACTCATTGGTAGGCTATTAAAAGGTTACTCCGATACTTCAAGCATACATTGGACTATTCATTCTTCTTTATGTGCAATCAACTCCTACTCTACAATGTTTCATAGACAATAATTGGGGAGGTTGTCCTGATGATCATTGATCTATAAATGACTATGCTATATATTTGGGCAACTCCTTGATTTCTTGGATGGAAAAAAAGCAACCTACTATTGCCCGCTCATCCACAGAGAGTGAGTATAAAGCAATTGCCAATGCTACTTCAAAGATCCTGTGGCTTTAATATTTGCTCAAAAAACTTGGTATACATTCCCCATTTGATAATGTTGGGGCCATATATCTCACATCCAATTTAGTTTTTCATGCTCGCACAAAACACATTGAATTGGATTATTACTTTGTTAGGGAGCAAGTGGCCAATAGTAACATACAAGTCCAATTTCTTTCTAGTACTGATCAAATTAGTGACATCTTTACCAAACCATTGGGTACTCATCAATTTAACCACCATCGCTCATCACTTTGTTTGTTGCCTTTTACACCAATGGCTTGAGGGGGGCTAATAAGACTCTATATGTACTCATAGTTATCTTACGTATTGTTGTAACGAACTACAACTCCTTGTACTCTTTTATTATATACGCCTCTATAACTCACCCAATACATATACAGAAAAATATACTTTCTCAATATTATTCTTTACAAACACTAAAAAAATTTTATTAACATTACTAAACATTACATAAATATTAAAATCTCACACAATTACTAAAAAATACATAATAAAATATTTTAATAATCTGGTAGAAATTTTTTCACAATGATATCTCAGAGCACCTACCGCTAATGACGTTGCTAGGCTACTTCATATTGGTCAGCAACATGGATTTTCGGGAATACTAGGGAGTTTAGATTGTATGCATTGGAAGTAGAAAAACTATCCAACATGATGGGTTGGACAATATATATATCTGATTTTTATACTAAAATTATTATATAACAAGCCTGAATCTAATAAGTTCTCACCAGTGTAGCATCTATGGGGATTCAGGTTCGAGTCCCAACCCTCTTCCCTTCTCCTCAATTATATTGAAAAAAAAAATCTAATAAGTTCTCAGAAATTGGGATACATGAGATTTTTATAATGCCCTTTTAAGCTTTGACACATATATTTCTTTTTTTCCCCCTTTTTGAGAAATAGAGTACAAAAGAAAAGCCATGAATGTTTTCAAAGCTTTCTTATTGTTTATGACTATAAGTTTATCACATAAAAAAAACTATATGTTTATCAGCATCAAGAACTCTTATCTCATTCGTAATGTGTTGCTTAAGCTCATAGTAAATGTATTAACAAATAAGTAAATGTTATGTGTTTATATATATTTTTTTTTCAATTCTATCATAAAATTATCATAGTTTAATACTATTTCATCATTAATTTTATTAAAATTTTGAAATACTTATATTGATAGTAAATTTTAGTTAAAAGTCACTTGATGTACAAATAAATCTTGTAAATTGTTTAATTAAGTATATTACTAAGTAATAGGACTATTAATCTTTTAGTAATATAGTATATATGAAATTTATATCCCATTAAAATGAAGAAATTTTTTTCACTATATATTATTGAAATCCACCAAATATATTAGTCTTAGAAATAATGTATAAAAGAAGAAAATTTTAAGGTTATTTCTAATATTTTATTTTGAGGCTATACAATATTTTGAGGTTGTTGTGGTTCTTGTGCAGAGCTACTAGAAGCCATTAATATTGTAATTAAGGATGGAAACCAAGTAGATGGCCAGATAGAAATGGAATTTGAACACTTAAAACCAAAACAACTCTACTCAAGAGAGAGGAGCTCTTAAGAGAGAATTCTTTATTCACTGTCTTAGCATGGGCTTAGCTTGAAGGTTTAAATTTAGCAGTCAAGCATATGCATAGTTAAATGATAGTAAAAAATGGACACTTGGACTTGGTCATGGGTGGATTTGATTCTGAATCAAATTTGAAATTAGAACCGATTAAATTCAAAACCAACTTAAAATCATCCTGAAATTAGACTTTAAGGTCTTCCTTTTTAGATGGAACGTTTCAGTTCCAATTTGACCGATTTTCATTTCGAATCAAAAAATAAAACAAATATAACTGTTTAGGTTTATAATTAACATCGGAGGTGTGCAGCCAATGTGACATGCTAGAGTCCTAAATTAAAAAGCTATGCGCCCATGTTGAAGTGATGTTGAAGTGGTGTCAGGCGCAAAAAAGTTTCCTTTTTTCAAGAAGGACTCAAGAATTCAAAGGGAAAAAGGTTTTCATTAGTTTCATATAAAAGGGGATCATTGAGAAGGTTCAAGGGGGAATTGACTATGCTTTCTTAAAGTTAAAAACAAGAGCAAAATGAAGATTGAAGGAGACACATACAAAATCAAAAGAGTTTTATTTTATTTTCTTCTTCATCTTTTAATTCTTTTGAACATGTTTGTGAGCTTTGCTACAATTACGTGTAGCTAAATCTCCATTAGATTTTAGGTTAGGAGTAACTATTCCACGGTATGATTGAATACATTAGCTTAATTATTCAATATGATTTTTAGTTAATTCTTTGAGTTGTATTTACTTTATGCTTTCATTCTTGGCTAGGTTATTTGCTTTTTTATGGGTAAATTCACCAATGAGAGTTACGGGAATTTATTAGCTTAAGACTCATAGGACTTAGATTACTCGACCACAAGGGTAGGCGAGCTCTTCGAGGGTAAAATAGTTGTTAAGGAGCTTAATAAGTTAGGATTAATTTCTTAATCATAAGAGTAGGTTTAATCTTAATCTTAACATGCTTATTTAAACTTGAGAGAGTCATTAGGTATTTTAGAATAATTACCCTTAACTGAAATCATTGTCTTTTGCTTGTTAATGTGTTCATGATCTTATTGGAATAGTGAAACTAAACCTAGGCTCTGAGCTTTTAATTATTTGATTTTAATTTAGTTTAAGCTGCTTTGTTTTATATTTGCTTAATTACTTTTATTCAATTTACTAGTTAAGATCATAAGTAAAGATATTAGTACTCAATGTACAATCCTCATAGGTTGATAACTCTTTATACTGCAATCACAATCTGTGTACTTGCGGGTTTAAAATGTAATAGAAATTAATTTAAGTCAAAAGTATTGGTGGAAGTCGCTCTAACAAAGACCAAGTCATTTTGTGGCATTATTGTCTTAGACATCTTTCTTTTAATTATCTTAGACAAATAAAGCCATAATTTTTTTTGAGTAACATAAACTCTAAATTCAAGTGTGATATTTGTGAATTGACAAAGGGCCACTGGATTCCATATGTACTGAGTTATAATAAAAATTCAGTTCCATTTATGACCATTCATTCTAATGTATAGGGACCTGCTTGGATTCCCACTCTATATGGTGCTCGATATTTGTAATGTTTATTCCATTGTAATGTATCCCTACTTTCAAATAAGGTAGATGTGTGCTCTGCTTTACATGACCTGTACAAAATGGTGGCCACGCAAGACCAGAGTAAAATTTGAGTCTTACAATATAACAATAATGGGTAGTATCTTAACTTAACTCTTAACAATTTTTGCCATGAGCATGGCATTCGCCACCAAACTTCATGTGCTGGAACTCCCCAATATAATGGTATAGCAAAACAGAAAAATTGGTTCGGTAGTTATTAGAAGTTGTTTAAGCATTATTATTTAACATGAATGTTCCTCAGGAATACTGAAAGGTTGTTCCATCCGCTATGTATCTCGTAATTTAGACTCCATTAAGAGTACTTGGTTTCAAAATGCCTCTTCAGAAACTTCGATAACTTTTCTCATCTCTACCTCTAAATAATCTTGAGCCCAGAATCTTTGGATGCTCGACATATGTTCATTAGGTACTTGGTAAATTAAATCCTCAAGCTATTTGGTATATCTTTATTGGCTATGATAATCTATAAAAAGGATATCAGTATTATGATTCAAATGATAAGAAGATGTATGTAACTCGGGATGTTCAGTTCCATAAAAATACTCCCTTCTTTTCTCAATCCAAATGCTCTCTTCAGGGGGAGAGAATTCAGAGCATCTTTGAAGATAACACTCTGAGTGTCTCACCTATTCCAAGTGTTTCGAGTGTTTTGAGCATCTTACCTATTCAAATAGTACGTCTGAGCATCTCACCTGGATAGATAATTGAAGATAATATGACTATCTCACTTAGACATAAAATTAATCAAGATAGTAGATCTTTACAGTCCACACCAGAAGTTAAGGAAACTCCGGATGTGCACAATGAGGTAAACTTATCTCCCTTAATAACTCTAAATACTGAGAATACCAAGCCTCGTTATCCTTATAGAATCAATAAAGGGATTCCAAAAAAATAATATGATCCAGACCTTAATACTAAAGCTAAATATCCTATCAATGACTTTATATCAACAAAATGTTTGTTAAAATCACATGCATATATTGTAAATCAATTATCTACTACATATATTCTGAGTAATGTGCAGGAGGCTCTAGCTGATCCGACTTGGAAGAAGGCCATGAATGATGAAATGGAAGCATTATAAAAGAACTCCACATGGGAACTTGTTCCACTTCCTGAAAGAAAGGAAATGGTTGGATGCAAGTGGATATTCACCATCAAATTGAATCTAGATGGAAGCATTAATTGACATAAAGCACGAATGGTTGTGAAGGAATATTCTTAGAAGTATAGAATTGATTATAAAGATACCTTTGCCCCATTAGCAAAAATGAACACTATTCAAGTACTTATTTCCTTAGTTGCCAACCTGGACTGGCCACTACGATAATTTGATGTAAAATTTTTTTTTTTAAATGGAACTATAAATGAAGAAGTGTATATGGATCCACCACCCATAACAAGATACACTGACCCAATAAGAAAACTAAAAAGAGCATTGTATGGACTCAAACAATTGCCTCGAGCATGGTTTGGAGGACTCTCAACCTTTATAAGGAAGCTCAGTTATAAACAAAGTAATGTTGATATATACTATTCATCAAACAAAAGCTCTGTAAGGTCACTGCTCTTATTGTGCATCTTGATGATATGGTAGTCACTAGAAATTATTCGAGTGAGATAACAACTCTATAAAGACAGTTAGTAATCGAGTTTGAACTTAAGAATCTGGATAACTTGAAGTATTTTTTGGGGATTGAAGTTGCAAAATTAGCTCAAGAAATTTCTCTCTACCAACAAAAGTATGTAATGGATCTATTAACAAAAATAGGCATGCTTGATTATAAGCCAGTCGAGACTCCAATTGAAGTCAACCATAGACTATTAATCCATGGAGATCAAGTTCCAGCTAATAAAAATCAGTATCAAAGGCTGGTGGGAAGATTAATCTACTTATCTCATACACGACCATATATTGCTTATGTAGTAAATGTTATAAGTCAATTCATGCATTCTCCGAGTAAAGAAAATAAGGATGCGGTATATCAAGTGTTAAGATATTTGAAGTCTTCTCTAGGCAAAGGTTTATTTTTTGGGAGGAATAAGGATTATGAAATTACTAGTTATATGGATGCTTACTAAGCTAGAGATTAAACTGATAGAAAATCAACATCTAGGTGCTTTACATTTGTTGGAAAGAATTTGGTCACTTGGAGGAGTAAGAAATAGAAAGTTGTAATAAGGTTGAGTGCTAAAGCTGAGTTTAGAGGAATTACTCATGGTGTATATAAGTTGCTTTGGATAAGGCGAATTACTCAAGATCTGGGACTAAATCATTCGAAGCCTATGTTGTTACATTGTGATAATAAGGCAACCATAGCAATTGCAAACGACTTGGTTCAACATGATCGAACTAAGCATATGGAGGTTCACTTCATCAAAGATCATTTGAATTAAGGAACAATTGGTCTTCCATTTGTTTCTTCTCATATTCAATTAGTTGACATCCTCACAAAGGCTGTGTCCAGGAAAACATTCTACAGCTCACTTGACAAGTTGGGAATGATTGACATATATACTCATCAACTTGAAGGGGAGTGTTGAGGTGAGCTCCAAAAAGTCAAAGATTTGATTGTATATATTAGGAATCAAATCTTTGTATACAATTAGGAATTAAATCTTTGATTTATTTAGAAAGTTATTCTATTCCTAATTAGTATGAAATTAAGTTTTCTATCTGTATATATAAGGGATGTAACATCTCTTGTAAATATATGAAAAATATAATTTCCTTGAATTTTTTCCTCCTCTTTTCCTCTAAATTTTATTTTTCAATTTATTGGGGAAGAAATGCAACTTATTGCCCAAAGCTAACATTTCTTTCACAGAAATTAGCCGTTAGTTAGTGAATGTGTGTTTGAGCTAAATAATATAAGTTACAAGGCTATTTGGTTCAAAAAGAATTTCTGGGACCCAAGTGACCCATGGCCCAAACATAAGGGGCCTAAATTCACCTTTTCCCTATAATTTAATGGAGACAAATCGATATTAAAAAAATAAACTAATTAATTTTTAAGAGAATAAATTTTAATATTTTTCATACGTTATTTCCAAAATATTAACATTTTGATTAGAAATAAGATTTTAAACAAAAGTTTGTTAAATAATTGATAATATATTTTTATAAGTCTTATTAATTAAATTTAATAAGTAAATAAATAAAATTAAAATTAACAATATTTATAAAATTAATTATAAAAAAATTAACGTAAAAATATTGAAATAATTTTGTATAATTGTTTAAATATAAAATTTATTAGGAAAGTAATACATTATTATACTATAACTCTAAGACGTTTGTATAATTGGATTATTATATAACTAAAATGTTAAAAAAAGTGTTGTATAATTGTATAAAATTATTTTTAAGGCAAAAAATATCAACATTAAAATATATTAAAAAATGATAAGTTGTTTGAGTAGAATATTTATTAAAATAATAATGAATTAGAAGCCGTTAAATTTATAATATTGAATAGTTATATAACTAAAATAGTACTTATATTATTTTTAGAAATTTTACAAAATTTTAATAAGAAAATAACTAATTGTTAATTAACCAATTTTTTTTATCTAATAATTAATTATAGCCATAGAGTTTTTAAAAAATTAGTTCATAGAATTTTTGTTATATAATAAAATAGAAATATATTTAAGTTTTAATAAAAATTAAATTAAAGTTAACTAATATTCATTATCTAATTATTAACTAAAATATAATTTTTTTTTAAAATGGTAGAAAGAAAGTTTTTATAGTAAAAACTAATATGAATATGTTTTAATGTTGAAAAGTATGAAATGTAATTGTTCAAGTAAAAGTGGTATTTTTTAAGGAAGATAAATTAATACAAGCAGATATTAAAAACTAAATAGATTACTTTTTTAAGAGAATCATTTTAATATTTTTACATGTTTAAAATTTGTTATTATAAATAAGATTTTAAACAAAAATTTTTAATTTTTTTAAAAGATATTAAAGTTAAACGTATTAAAGAAACGTAAATATATATAATTGTAATTAATTTCAATTATAATTAAAATATGGAAAGATGAAATATAGTTCTTAAAATAAAAAATTTATTCAAATTATTCCAAATATTAAAAATGATATCTTTTTATATAAATATAATAAAATATATATTAAAATTTCTTCATTGATCTTCAATAGGTGGATCATCCACATGAAGTAATTACAAACTCCAATACCCTGCAAACATCAAAACACTCAAAATCCCCAATTGTTCATAACCATAAACCTAGCCAGTCAAATAACTTCAAAAACTAAATGAAATTAGCTTACCCCATGATGTCCGCATCCAAAGAATCTTGATGTCCATGAAGTCTTCATATCCACCACATCCCCACAATGACACATTGGAACCTCAACCTCAATCTCTCCGTCATTCATGTCTTTTGTAATCTCTGTTTGTATTTTGAAAGAGTACAATAACGCTTTATGCAACAATAACTCAAGTGATATATAATAACACATCAATGGGGAAAAAAAAAAGAAACAACAATTTCACTTCAATGAATGAAGGATCTGAAGAATAAGAGAACAAATACATAACCATATCACTTTCAACATGTAAATATGTCACTGAGAGAAGAAAGGGTTCTTCTTTTCAATGTGTCACAACAATAGTAAGTAGATTGGTCACTTTTTCCATGTCAAATTATTTTTCAGTGTTTACGTGCTCGTTGGCGTCTTCAAAAAAGCGCAATGACATGTTGTCCACCCATATTCTAAAAATAACAACTGCTTGTTGAATAGGACTGAAATGACTTCAAAATAGAAATTTAGTTGTGTAATAAGAAAAAAATGAAAGTTATAAGGTGAAATAGGTCAATGAATTAAAGTTCAGGGGTGACATGGTGTATTTGGCATATATATATATATATATATAAGTCAAGTCATGCCGTGCTTGGAATTCAACTATGAACTTTTCAAATATCGTTACAATTGTATTGTTCCGCAAAGTCTTTAACGACCGTGACTTGGAAATTGCAACACTTTGCTTTTGTATTGGAACATTTGTACTGAATCGTCCAAGTCATCAAAATTTCTTTCTTTCCTTTTTTATTTATTTTTTTAAAATTCTGTGATGACCCAATTGACGATGTAATCAATGACCATTTAATTAAATAAAAAGAAGACCAAGCTTGCAAGAGTTTCCAAGAAGTTAAGAAGCATAGACTAAGAATTCATTTTATATAATCCGATTTTGGTCAAGTGAAAAATAAGTGTGAAAGTGTTAATGAAAGAAAAATGCCAAGCAGTATCGTATTTTTATAAATGATAAATGTTTTAGATTACCTTTAGTTATTTTAATTTTAATTAAACTATTTAGTATTCATTTCTTTTTAAAAATATTTTCAACTATAAATTTAAATGTATATATAATTTATGCAATTAATTTTTATTAATTTGTTTAAAATAAAAAAACTTATCTCATTTTACTTTTCATTTATATTTAAACCAGTTAATAGGAGGTCATGAAATACGTAAATTATAACTTAATGTCTTTATGATTTTTTATATTTTATTACATTGTGAAATATTTTGATATATTCAAAATAATAAAGTAATTGTAAAAATATATACACAGCAAAATAGAAGAAATGTTAATAATAATAAGAAATTTAAACTTCAAATGTTCAGATTGAACCCTCAACTGTAATCCCAAGTTAATATCGGATGTTAAAATTGTTTTTGGTCCTAATAGAATTTTTTTTTTTAAAATTGAATTATATTGAATTTTGTAAATACTTACATTTAAGTCCTATAAATAAAATAAAATTTTAATTTTAATGGCTAGCTAATAAAAAATAATTTAATTTAATAAATAAAATTGATAAATTTTTTATAAAAAAGTAATCACATAATTATAAAGTTTTAAAAATTTTAAATCTATATAATAATTTTTAGAAAAAAGTTATAAAAAATTTTCAATTTTTCAACTGTTTTAGACTAAAAAAATTTAAAAACTTTAGAATCAAGTGGTATACACATAAAAAAAATATTCATCAATTCTATTGATAATTTAATTTTAACAATTTAATAATAAAATTTTATTTATCATTTAATTTTAATAGTTGTCTAACTAGAAATAGTTTAAATGAATTACTAAAATTGATGAATTTTTCTTTTGAAATGTATATTACTTGGACAAATTAAATAATCTATATCTTTATAATTAAATAGGCATGTCCCTTTAGGTCTACAATTCAATCTATTTCGGTATCCGAAACATTGGATGCCTTATTATTGTAATTAATTTTAATTTAAAAATTTAGTAGTTACTTAAAGTCTAATTAAATTATTCCGTTTTTATTTAATAATCATTTAAATTTTATAGGTTACTTTTATATTATTCTAATTTTTACATAATTGTAAATAAATTGCAAATAAATAAATCAAAAGATATAAATATAGTTTTTGAAGCAGCACAATTTTAAAACAATGAAAAAGTATTGAATTAAAAATTTATTTTAATAAAGATGAATTGTTGTGAATGTATTTATGGAGACATACGATGGTATAAAAAGGATTGTAAATTTGTATGATAAACAGAAATTTTAAAAAATAGAAATTAGATATTTTAAAGAAAAATTATAAACTCTATAATTAAAAAAATAATAAAAATTTATAATAATTACAAAATAAAGAAATGGGTAAGAAAATAAAGAAGATTGTGATGCAGGAGAGAGAGAAAAAAAAATGTCATAGCAATTGTTAAATTTTAAAAATACATATTTTAATACATTATTACAATGAAACTTTTTTTTTTAAAATATAATTTTAATATCACTCGGATAAATTGTGGCTAATTAATGCAATTCAACTAATTGGAATAAGTCTTGGTCTATTTTGGACTTTGGTCATTAAAATGACTACTCACAATCAAGATTAGCAATATCATAACTGAAAAAGAGAAAAAAGAAAAAGGCTATATATATGTACATATGTGAGATTAATGAGATACCAAATTCATAAGAAGTAAGAGAAATGAGGGATCACTCAACAAGCAATGCTTTTTTACTTTCCATTTTTCTTGCTTCAACTTTGTTTTCAGCGGCCTTTGCAAGATCCTTTAACCACCCCTCGCCATTCATACACAAGAATCCACCACATGGTCCCCACCGGTACCATAAACCACCACCACCTGCTCCGCCTGTTTATCACTTGATACCACCATCATCACCTTATAATCCGCCCTTGCCAAAATCACCACCGTTTCACAAGTCACCAAAGGCACCACCACCACCTGACCAGATTTATCATATACCTCCATTTCCCCTTACCTAAAGATGGCACTTGATGGAGTTGCATGCTATGAGGAGTATATGAGAGAATAAAGGATGAGAAGAGTGACAGCTAGTAATTATATATGTACTACCTATGCATTCTAATTATTTAGTAATGTGTATTGACCTTATTTATATATCAAAAAAAAAAATTAATAAAAGTTATATATAAAAATTCAATACATACAGCGGCTTATTTGCTGTTGATTTTAATTCGATCTCTTCTTCTTTTTTGAATTAGATTCTGTCTATTGTTCATTTCACCTATTCACAGATTAGTGTCCAGTGGTTCTTTTTGTACTCCAATCCTTCTTTTGTATCTGATTTTTATAATAAATTTATTATATAATAAACCTGAATCTATTAAGTTCTCACCATTGTAGCTTTCGTCTGCTGGCTAAACTTTTTACTAGCATCTATGGGAATTCCTATTCGAGTCCCAACCCTCTTCCCTTCTCCTCAATTGTATTGGGAAAAAAAAAATTCTAATAAGTTCTCAGAAATTGGGATACATGAGAGTTTTATATTGTCCTTTTAAACTTCGACATATATATTTCTTTTTTCCCCCTTTTTGAAAAGCAGAGTACAAAAGAAAACCCGTGAATGTTTTCAAAAAGCTTTCTTATTGTTTATAACTATAAGTTTGTCACATCCAAAAATAATAATAATAATCAAAAGAGACTATATATTTATCAGCATTAAGAACTCTCATCTCATTCGTAATTTTGTGCTTAAGCTAATAGTAAATATATCAGAAAATCAGTAAATGTTACGTGTATATACATATTTTTTTCAATTCTATCATAAAATTATCATAGTTTAATACTATTTCATCATTAATTTTAATCAAATTTTGAAATACTTATATTGATAGTAAGTTTAAGTTAAAAGTCACCTGATGTACAAATAAATCTTGTAAATTGTTTAATTAAGTATATTACTAAGTAAGAGTACTGTTGATCTTTTAGTAATATAGTATATATGAAAATGAAAATTATCACCCATGAAAATGAAGAAGAAAACTTCTTAACTATATTGTATTGAAATCCACCAAATATATTAGTCTTAGAAACAGTGTATAAAAGCAGAAAATTTTGAGGCTATATTATATAATATTTTATTCAGTCTTTTATTTTATTTTATTTTATTTTATGAGAATAAAGGATTCCATTGAACACAAGAAACCGAAGACGCCCACAAGAGTAGGGATACAATCAACTAACCTATGGTAGAAGAACAAAATCAGTAGCCACAGCGACAGCATAAAGCATAAAAAACATAAAACTACTAAACAACAATAAGCAAAAAAGACCAAAAGGAAGTCATAAGAATTACTAAAACATGCATCATGAAGTGAACACAAACGTGTTACGTTCCTTTAAAGCCTTAACCTGAAAATATGATACAAAACCCCATACCTGGGCGAGAGTTTGCTTCACAAATTGAGGGGAAAAATTTTTTGAGCTGAAAATCTTCCCCACAAAGCGGGTTTTCAATTGAATTAGCTAGTGATTGATGACAGTTGTAAGCTCTAGCTCGAGAGATACTTCACAAATTGTTATCACGCCAAAAACTTGAAACTTTTTTTACTATTTGTTTTTTGTTGTCTTGCAATATGTATTATTCTAACAATAATATCAGGTTTTATGGTACATTAATTTGAAGAGTTCAACTTATAGGGCCGTTTGGCTAAATTATTGGTGGTTATAATTATTATTGTTAGCTATTAGCCGATTAATATTAACTATTTGATAAAATTATTTATAATTATTGTTGTTTATTTATTTAATAATTGTTGTAGATATCAATTAATTTTTTTAGAATTATAAAATTTTGAATTCGCTATTATTTATTGTTTAGTTGTTCAAATTGTAATACATATTGTTCCTATATATATATATATATCTTATGTATTTCATCTATAAATTTTAAATATTAATAATAATATAATTAAATACAATGAAGTTACATAACAATACATTATAGTACCTTCTTGAATAAAATACATATAAAACACATAAATATTAAAATGTAAATAAAAAATACACTAATATAGTAAACATTACTCAAAAAATTAATTAAAAATATAGAGAAAAATTAACATTATAAAAATATATAAAGAAAATTAATCAAATCCAGATCCTTTACTTAGAAGAAGAAAAGTCTGTTGAACAACTATAATAGAAAAAAATAAATCTAGAATTCGATTCACAATGATGCTTTAGGTAGATTGCACAGACACAGATATGAAAATACAGGAAATGAGGATACGGACACAGGAAAATGTCTTCTAATTAAAGTATCTCTTTATAAACTGAAGTGTTTAGATAGTACGAATACGAAAAAATACTTACTAATTGAAGAGTCCGTGCAACATAATCCTCTAGTTATATGTATAGTTGAAATGCAATTCTCACAAAACACACTGCAACAAATTCAGTTTTTAGTAATAACTTTTTTATTGTCACAAAAAATAATAATAATAATACTTGAAAATATTTTTTTTTATCTACTCAAAAAATCTAATTTAGAAATTAATTATAAAATGATATATGACAATATATTATATTGTCACAAAAATTTTCAACTTTTATGACAACTTAATAAAAAATTGTTACTAAAAGTAATAATAATATTTAAATTATAACTTTTTGTGACATTTTATTTTCATTTGTAGCTAAAATATGTCAGTGACAAACTAAAACTTTTAGTGACTATTTTTATTATCATAAAATTAATTGTCACAAAAAATATATAATAAGTGAATATTTTTTTGATATGTCATTATATTTAATTTATTAATTGGTCATTAAACAATATATGACAATATACTATACTGCCACAAATAATTTAAAATTTTGTGACAATTTATCACAAACATGTCATTAATTATTATATAAATATAATTTGCTCTATTGCAAAATGTAATTTGCTCTATTGCAAAATGTAATTTGCTCTATTTTCAATCAATAATTTATATAAATATTTAAAGAGAGAAGACAAGTTCTTTAGCAAAAGGATATTTTTGACTATCACACAAAATTTGATGGAGTGAGAATAATGCGTCCCAAAGGTGTTTTTTTTTTTTTTTTCATTTTTTTTCGAAGTAAAATATGGGGGATATATTATATAAGATATGAAGCCAATACATCAATAATGAAATGTGGGGCTAAGCTATCCCACACCCTCAAACCAGGCATAGAACCTAATGTTCATGTAAGAGAATGAGCAACCTGATTTATTGATCTATAAAACGTGACTTCTGGAGCTAAATTGCACTCCTTTTAACAACAGAATACAATCTTCAATTATTTGACCAAAATAAGATAGATCCCTTGAGGGATTGTTAATGACGTGGACAACCTAAAGTGCATCAGATTCAAATAAAACTCATTGGAGGCCAAGGCTCTAAACCCAACTCAAACCTCTTCTTACACCGATTACTTCTACAAATGACGGATCATCAATCCCATCTATCACATTTTGATGAGCAGCAATAAAATAGCCTATAGAATCTCTTATGACACAACCAATGCCTGCTTTCCTACTATTTGGAAAGATTGATGTGTCTATATTGCATTTAACTATACCAGCAGTAGGTTTAACCCATTTACATGCTTGAACTTGTACTCAAACTTGACTTTTGCTAGATGCAGTTAATGAACTAATTGCCACTGAGCCAAGAAACCCGAGCATGTTTAACAATCTGATTTGAGGCTTCTGATTCCCTACAACATTATTTCAATTCTACCATAGCTTCCATATTAGAATTGTTTCTCACGAGATTTGGAATTCAAAATAATATCAAACCAATAAAAAAAGGTAATTCAAGTTATTTTGATTATAGACGGCAAGGTTTAGTGATCACAACACTATGTAGGCTCAAACCCTAGTAGAAAATACAAAATAGGTCTTAAAACCTAATCAAATATGGAGTCGTCACTCGGATAAAAGCCGAGACATATTTATACAGCAACTAAATTCCACAGAGATTCCCAAAAATCGTAATTAGAGAACAAGTTCGGAAATTAGGTATGAGTTTTTGAATGCTCTCCCAATCTTATGGTTGACCTCCGTTTTTGTTTTGTAATTATTACTTTTAATTATTCAATTATTTCTTTCTTAACATGCAAATTAAGATTATCTTCAAACAATTTGTCAAATTTTATAGTCCAAATTTGCCCATTAATTCCACTTCATGCATTTAGTCCCAACATTCATCATGAATAATAATTTACAAAAATACACATAAATCAAATGGGGGAAGGGGTTAATGATTACAACATTTTGTGCAAATAAAGTTAAAATAAGCATAAAATAAATAGAAAATAAACTAGAAAAAAATTGAAAATAAACTACCAATATAACTGAATTTAAAGGAAACTTTAAAAAGGGTGTGCTCAAGTGATGACTATGAGTCATTCTGAGATTTTCTGCAATAAGGCACAATATTAGTCTCCAATATAGATAAAAGTTCTACAAGATCAAGCCACAAAGTTAGTTCAATATAATACCAAACATGCATAAATAAAGGAAAAGACAAACTTATGAATATTTTGGTTCAAGCATGATAACAAGATCATTACATAAAAAGAAAACTGTAAATATAAAGACATGAAAGTAAGTAGAATGAATAAATCATACAAAATAGACTTGAAATTAAGGACCTAAGCATGATGAACTCTATTGATGTGGCGAATGCCTCATCAATGAAAAAGTCTCACTCTCACATAAGTTCAAGTTTATAAGGTGTGGAGTCTACCCCCACTTGATAAATGCATAGGCAAATGACAGGTGAAAAGAGACACTTTTTCGATAAGGTATCGCCTTATCTCATAGAGACAACGCCTCAATGATAAGGTATCGTCTTGCTAGCTTTAACCCAAAGTTGGGTCAATGGATCAAAATAGATTTGGACTTGTTTCAATGTGCTAAAGTCTTGTCTTGCTCGAGTTTGGGAAAAAGAAAAAATATAAATGCACAAAAAAAAGATGTTATTAACAAAACTATACATACATACATACATATATATATATATATATATTGACGACTTAGAGCATGGAAGCTAAGCTCTCAATATTAAATTTAGTATATATAAGAACATGACAACATTTATCTACAGAATATAGAGCAATTAAGATTCGGCTAATAAACCTTTTGTAAATGTATTAACCTGAGTCATCATTTCATATGGCCTCGTATATGGGCCCTAATAAAACATCGTATGTGGGCCCTAATAAAACATTCATATACATCTTGAAATCTCCTCTTAAACCATAATGACGTTATGTACATATGTGCAAGTATCAACAACATAAATTCAACCAGTTGAAGTGCTGCTTCTACATCATTGAGGCAACATTAGCTGATGTCTTGGACTGACAGGTTCGACGTAGCAGCTTGATTTAAGTAACAAATCCTTTTTTAACTCTTTGTAACTCTGGAGTTCTTCCAGTGCATCAGCTGTTGTCCTTGATGCAACAAGTCCAGAAGACGCAATACTTGAAGATGCCTGTTTAAATGCGGGGTTCTCAGAGATCTGAATCTGCTCTTGGAGGCTACTGTTGCATAATTTGGACCTATAGTCCTGGACCATATCAACTGACGTAGAAAAGTCTTGGCGTAGAGGTGGTGCTTTCTTCAGCATATACACTAGAGCACCAACAGCAGCATCTTGTGTTCTGATTGGAAGTAATCCTCCAGGCTCAAGTGGATCGCACTTTTGATCAAATGAACCAGGCCTGCCAGGTAAACAATGTACATCAGCTTAAAATAGAAAATATATATATGTGAGACTGACAATAAAATCCTTTTTCCCTCATGCAATTCCTATCCCGGGCCGATTGTTCCTGTCATGATACTTGAAGAAACTTATGGATGTCCCAAAATAAGATTGACATTGAATTTCATTGATAAATTTTTTATTGGTTACAACTATGAATTGCAGAACTAAAATGTAAAATTTGGTTGAAAACTTGTCATGAAACTAATCTGCAGGTATGTTATTCAAATAAAACATCCAAGAATCCACATTATTCAAGATTCTTGATTACACATCCAGATCAGGACCCAAGCACAAGTAATGAAGCATACACAGAAAGAAAGGCTAATAGAAGAAGAGCAATGATGTTGACATCATCTCTAGTTGCACTTAAGATGGCACATGCTCTTAAGACATTGAAATGTTTAAAGTTCATAATATTGTATTCATACTATGTGAAGTGCACGGACCAAATAACCAACCTTTACTAGGACAAAACATAAAAGATTAACCTCAATTGTAACGTTCAAATTTGCTTTGCATGATAATATTGAGGTCGCATATGACTAGTAAAGCAACAGCACCCAACACAATATATGATGCACTTACAATGTTCAAACTATTGAACAATCACTCAGTCTAATAGCTCCACATAGAAGATAATAGCCCAAAAGTGGAGCATCTTGAATTAGATAAGACATGGGCCACTAAAGAGTTTGTAGAAATAAGCCAAACATTGACACAACTATACCATTAGCACCATCTCCATCGTAATTTCCAAACAATAAAGGACAAACAGAGATCCAGCTTGGGTAGGTTGTAAGCAAGGACAAAACTGACCTCAGAAACTTAGTTTTTTGTTCAGTCCTGTAAATGCTTTGGGATAAATCCACCAATTAGACAACTGAATTGAATTATTCAAATTGACTGATGGTCAGTTAAAAAACAATCTAACCAAGGGCCAGGGTCATCATAAATACGGATCAAAGAATTTTTAACTGTTGCATTTATATAGCATAAATACAGGCTCCGACACTGATTAGAGAGCCAATGCAGGTTTTCCTCCCCCCAACTAGGGCAGAGCATGGGTTAGAGAAAATATTGGACCATACCGAAATATCAAACCAAATTGCATTAAAACAATAAAGAACTGAATAATTTTAATTCCGAACTAAACAAAACCAAATTAGATATATTTTAGTATATTTATGATTTTTTTTTTGTAAATTTCCATACCAAAAATCGAATCTAGTACGGAACAACAGAACACCACTAAGAAGAGTTACAGCAACAGAACACCACTAAGAAGAGACGCAGCAACAGAAAACCACTAAGAAGAAGTACAGCAACAGAACACCATGAAGAAGAGTTACAGCAACAAAACACCACTGAGAAGGGTTACAGCACTAAGAAGGGTTACAGCATGTACAGAAAAAAAAAAAAGGGTTACGTCCCACCCATTCATCTCCTTTAAATTAATTGCTTCCATGCTTGTACCTTCTAACAGAATACTACTAAAAACACTTGTGTTTGTCACTGCTCCAGAGACTTCAATTCATTGGAAGGGAGAAAAGCAACCTCCATTGAGGACAGAAAGCCAAATCATATTGCTATCTTAACCTAGTCAAGCTTCATTTCATGCAATTTTAGTTATTTTATCTACATATGTCCAAGTCAGAACCAAGTCACTAGAGTGTGAAACCAACTAAAAAATAATTAACAAGTAAAAAAAAATAAAACTGAAACCCTAAGTTGCACACCAAGAGACCTTCTCTAAGGGGACACATCTTGGGGTTAAAGCCTTGCTTGAGAGTAATAGTAATGCCTCAAGCATAGGTGTGTTTAAGGCCTACCTTTCATAAGTATGATTCAGTGAAAATAGTGCAGATTAAAGAAAACATGAACACAAGATTATGACAGCCAACTCTAATTTCTCCATGCAAGCCTCAGTAATAGAATGAGATGGTTTGATAGTTCTAAAGGAATTGCTTACACGAGTGCAACCCTCTGGCTGAGAGTGAAGGAAAGAATAGGAGAAGAAAGGAAGGGCACTGAAAGAGAGGGGAAAGTTAGAGCTTTCTCTTCTTTGGGAAAGTAAGGGAAAGAAAAGAAGAAGAATATGGGGTTCTTTTGACCTCATTAAGCCCATAAAAATTGATTTGAATTGAAGAGAAAATGGAGGGAGAGAGCATAGTTATTAAAGGTGCAAGGCACATTAAGGCACAAAGGGGTTCTAAAGCCCAGGAGCAAGAAGCAAGGTGCCAGTGCGCACCTAAGTAACATGAGGTGCACAAGAAAACAAGAAAATTAAACAATCTATTTCCATTTGGTATGAATAAGATGTTTATATGGCTGCTTAGATATGTAAATTAATGGTAGAGATCTGTAAATGAAGAAACTACTAAATATTGGTAAAAAACAGACAGATGTAAACTAACACATCAGAAAGGCGCATGCTCGCACCTCGGGCAGGCTTTTAACATCTATGGGAGGGAGTGATTAAGTTACCCTTTTGCACTCTCAACTATCAACAGGAGAATAAAATTTCATTTGATTTCATATCAACAATATAAATCCAACTTTCAACTATTTATTTACCGTTATTTGTATACAAATGAAATTAATTTTCTCTTCACTTTCTCTTCTCAGTTTTCTCCTCATTCCAAACAAAACTGGAGAATAAAAATTCTCTCCACTCACTTTTTCAGCCATCGATATCTGCCTCCTCACCTTCTCCCCAATCTTTCCCTTTTCCTTAAACAAAGAGTAAAGTAAATAGCAGCCATAACTACACACAGTTCAGCTCAAATTAATAGAAACTCCAAGTTATTCTAAGAGGAGGCGCCATGGTCATCCCAATAATCAAATAAAAGATTATCTTCTGTTTCTTACTCTTCATTAGAATTAGTACTTACGATATTCCATGTGCTCTTAGTAATCATCCATCTCCCTTGAATTACGTTTTGGCTGTGATTTTGAATGCATTAGACCTAAATCTAGAAAGCCTCTTTGAGGTTTTACAAGCAACATCTTTTTTTTCAAACAATAAACTTTTGTTCTAACTATTGTTGACACAAAATTTAGGCATAGGGTTTTACAGAATCTTAAAATGATCAAAGTCATAGGCAGACTAAAAATGTTATTTAAACACTATGGACTTTAGTAGTATTATTGCAAAAACTTGTAAAGGTTTCAGTGATTATATTCGAGAAAGATTTTCAGTCACCCATAAAAGAGTCATCCTTGAGTGCTCCATGCCATAATCATATGGAGCTTGGCCTAAGACAATCCAAGGCACATATACCCTAGAGCCTAGCTATGCAAAAAGCTAGGCTGAGTGGAACCACTAAAAACAACATCCATGATATTGTAATATACCAGCTATACACCAATTTATTCTTTCTTTCATTTTGTGGTTGTTGGTAAGAAAAAAAAAATTAATAAAAAAAGGTGAAAGAAGAAGAGTATGCCATGCAGGATAAAGAATGAAATTAGATGATATTTAAAGAGATCCCCTAAAGTGCCCCCATGCTACAACAAGGAGCTCAGTCTGAGACAATCCAAGGCACATATAACCTGGGACTTAGTTGTGCACAAAAGCTACACTAAATAGAAACACCAAGAAACCATAATATTGCAATTTACAAGTTATACATGTACTGGTTTTCTTTTGCCTTCTAATTTTTTCTTTGTTTTTGGTAAGAAAAGATTAAAGAAGATGAGCACACCATTGAGGACAAGAAACAACATTAGATAATACTTGAGACTCCCTAAAAGTTCTAAGAGCCTAAGCCTAAATATAAGCCAAAACCTGTTTCATGACATATTGTAAATTCCAATTTTTTTGAAAACACATGCATTCTCTCCATCCAAAGACACAAAACCTAGCAAAAAAGCAACTTATAATGAATTCTGTAGAATCAATCAGATAATACAATGTTGAAGTAAATAAAACAAAATATGTTTATTAAGTTTATGTCCCTCTTTGAAACCAACGAAGAAACCTCATGCTTTGTGAATAAGCTTTCCCTTTGAACAGATGAAAACACTAAAAAAAATAAAAAGACTGCAGTAATCCATCTCATGATACCTATTAATAAGTTCTTACAGGAACTAGATACAATGTGAAAACAACCAGCACACAAAATCATAAATTGCCTTACTTTGTGGCTCACTGGTTTGCAGTCTCTTTTAACTTTGAAACTCCTATCTTTTTCCTTTCTATAAATGATGTTAACATCAATTCCTTCATTGGATCCAATTTTGAACTAAAAGCAACAGTTAATACTAAGAACTCAAAGTTTACCTAAATAGTAGCAGGCCAAAGATCACATAAACTCCTCAAATCTCTTGAGCCTATATCATATTAATAGGCTTCTCCTTAATTCAATTCCTAGATAGACTCAAAGAACATACAATAAAGACATTTAAACATTTAAAATAAATGTAGAACCATCCTGTAATATCCATTTGAATTTATTAACTGATAAAAGATGGATTTATTAAGTAATCCCACATAGATAACAACTGAAGTAATAACTATCCAAGGTTACTTAGTCTCTTTTGATTTTTTACAGCTACCAAAATGCTAGTATTCATTCTTCATAATAATATTAACTTGATGCATTTAGATTTAAGATCACACATTCAAGTCCTGCTTCTAACCCATGAATTGATCCATATTAGGGCATGTCGCATGACCAGTTTCTGTTCTCTCAAGGTTTGGGCAAGAAATTGGAAAATTTTGACTCATGAGACAGTGCTTCTATTCCATGATTCACATATACAAATTATTTATTCTTTTTCTAACAAATTCCAAATTTAAGATCAGTAATTTAAAGACCTCTCTTATTCCAGTCAGAGTTGAATATAGGTAATACAACAAAAGCAATTGTACAGAAGAAAACCAATTACCTGCTACCAGGATCAGTCATATCATCTTCCTCCACATCAAATGGGCAAGGAAAGTAATCATCCAAATCATCCTGCAAAGACCTACTAGAACTTCTAGAAAATGAAATCTGTGGAGAGCTGTTGGATGATATCTTCATTCCTGAACACCTTCTGATGTCATCTTTCCCAAGGGAAAAAGCCTACATCATGTTAAAAAGAAAAACCATAAATAAACAAATGCATCTGAAACACACTATTACTGCAATGAGCATATAGGATACCTTCTCAACAGATGCACCAGCCTGAACAAAACCTGTGCTTTTATCCGTCTTAGGATAACAAGATCTGATGCCTCTGATTGGAGGAGATGGAGGTAGATTTTGCTTGTTGGACAAAACAGGAGAACCAACAAGTCTGGCAGCAGGTATGCTGACTGGTGCACTTTCAGACCGTAACTGAACTCTAGAAAGATGAGTCCCAGGAATATAGATTGGTGGTGATGGGGATGGTGAGGGTGTGAAGTTAGGGGAAGGACTATACTCATCAAAGCTTATATTCTTTTTATGAACTGAAGATATTTCAGGTGGTGGATGAGGTGGCAAGTTCATAGACAGTATGCGACGAGAACTTGGATTAGAAATTGATGCATGTGATTCTGAATGAGTTGGTGATGGTGAGAAAGAAAATGAAGGTGGAGAGGCTTTATAACGATCATGACTCCAACTATGATGTCTAGAGAATGGCAAAGATGATGGAGAACCATGTGACACAGATGGAAACCTTTTCACTGGGTCTGCTAATGGACTCCCAACATAATCAGGGATAAATTGGGGGGACACTGGGGTTGATGATTCAGAGCTTACATCAGACAGCGATGAATTATATAACACTGAAAGGCAAAGCCTACCACAAGAAGTTTCCACAGGAGTAAAACCAAATCGCTGCATTTCTGACTCTTCTTTTCGACTAAATGGATCAACAAAAGAAGAAACCCTATGCGTAAGAGTGAATGTCCGAATCTGTCCAGATGAGTTCAGGTCTCGGAAAATCTTATACGCAGGTAGAAGCCTAACAGTTAAATACAAAGACCTCAAAAGCAAAATTGATTTCTTGTACAACATATGCACAGTATTGCTTGATCTCCTACTCCCTGAACCACAATCCCTTGACCTCCTACTCTCATATTGCACTATCCATCTCTCTATAACCTTCTCACTCTTAGCCTCACATCCTAATTCTTCATGGTCAAAATTCCAATTCCTACTGAAATCTTTTTTTGGAGAAGCACTGACAGGGTCCCAATCAAATGGCCTCTCGACCAAAATCACATCAACAACCATAGGTGCCAGACTACTCTGTCTCCATATATCAAGATTTTCAAGAGCAGCTGGGCATTCCCTAAGAGCTAAATTAAACCATTTATCACGGGATCTAACACCTGAGGAGGACGAAGAAGACGAGGATGGAGACAATACAACTTGTTCACCACTAAAATTACGAGATGACATATAGGAAGACCTTGATTCCAGTATTATATGAAGACTTTTAGCAAAGACTTCAGTAATAATTTGTTCCATTTTTGCAGGTTCAGTATGAGAATTAGCGCTTCCTTGGGTTGATGCCATATTTGGAAAACAAAAATACAATCGCTAATCAATTCAATTCACAAACCCTTTAATGGAAATTTTGAAACTAGACCACCCTTAGAACTCCACCTGCTAACATCTCATCACTGCAACCATGATCAATCGCTCAAAACAATAAAAATAAATCAAGCAAACCCAGAGAACAAATCAAGCACCAAAATATAAATTTAAGACAAAATCAACAAGTAATTGAACCGCTAACACCCAAAAAAAAACATATGGGAATTAAGTGTTCTACGATAAAAGTTAATAGCGTACTTGCTACTGTGTTTGCCAAGATATCGAGAATCCAGAGTAGTGATTGGTAACAGACAATTTTGAAGGGGAGGAGGAGAAGGAAGCTGTATGGTGGTTAGATTAGAAGTTTTAAATTCGATGTGTCTATCGTGTTTTTTTTTTATTATTAGGGCCAAATTATAAAGACTGCCATGCCGTGTGATTTTCAACGTCTTGATTTTGGAGTGCATCCCCAATGCGCTTGAATTTGATGCCTTTAATGTAAATTCAATTTCATTCGCTCAATGATCAAAATAAATGAAAATAAAGTAACAGATAGAAATATAATATAATGAGCACTTAAATAAAATTTTAAAAATTTTATTTAAATTTCTCAAATCAAAAATTAATTTATAGTTACAATGTTAAAGTCTAAGTATTTCGAAATTTAATAATTCAGCTTTAAATTTTTTATTCTAATTAAGATTTTGAGTAAATCTCTTATGTAATTTTCATATGATATATCTAATTAGCAAAGTTACTCATGTTTTGTGCGAGTAATGAAAAATATAGTATAATATTGCAAAAGTCAATAGGAAAAACGTTAAAAATTAGAGACAAAGGTAAATTTATTATCGAAATAGTAGTACATATAAATATGAAATTGTTTTTTCTCTCTTAAATTATCCAAAAGCAAAGGCATTTTTATAAAATTCCTAGCACAAATAAGATGAGGATCATTTAGAGCATAATATTATACAATATGTAAAATATATATATACGATTGATCTAGGCACATGAAAAAGAAACCGTGAGCAAAATTTCTTGACAGACGACTCATTTGAAAACAAATCAACTTGTAATTATCCAATCAACATAGATATTATCGGTAATTTGGTTTGAAGTTTATCCACTGGAATAGCCTCCAAAATCAATTAATCTTTTAACTGATCTAGTAATGCCACTTATCATTGGATTGTGCAAAACTGTGAAACTAACATTCAGTTTGAATTGACCAATTTATTCAAGAACTTCTCCATCTTTGAAAATGTGTATAACCCTAAAAGAAAGGTCATAAGGATTTTCTATCTTGCAACTAATAACAATATGAAAAACACGCTCAAGTCCATAAATCTTGGTCATTAGGGGCAAAATAGAAAATTTATCCTTATAACTGTTCGCGAGCGAGCACATTCGCGGGTAAACCAATTATATATGTCGCCAATCAACCGAATAACATGAAAGAAGTCAAACAAGTGATGCCCTCAATAATTGTAATAAACTTGTACCATTTCAAAATGCGCGAAAAAGGATAGAAAAAAGTATATTTATAGTAATATAAAATGTTTTTAAAAAAGCAAGTGAAAAAATTAAAGAAGAAAAAATCAGTTATAATATAAATGAATCAGTGGATCATGAAGGATAATATAATTGTTGCACCACATATGGTCGTTATAATTTTACACAATAATTAGGGCATGCACAATACCACCATCTAGACAATGGATCAACACTTTAATAATTGCTTTACACATGAATTTGGTATCATGTTTCATATTCTGATAAGAAACATTTTCAGTCAAATGATTAAAAAAAAAAAGATAAATAACTAAAATAGCAACCTTGTCAGTATGGATATCTAGTTATAGAAGCTCTCTGTTAATAATGCAAAATATTAATAGACATATTAAAATAAATGCTTAAAAAAGAATTAAAATTGTAATTTTAACACAACTCAAAAATCTAGGGAATGTCAAGATTGATAAGGAGCCAAGTAGCATAAGTACTATTGATAGCCAATTCATAAGGGAGTAAAAGGAAAGAAAATGTGAAACAACATTAAGAATAAGATATGTAAATCTAGAAAAGAACATAAAAGAAATCAACGGTGTCATTAAATTTTTTCGTAGTCATCGAAATAAAGGCAACGATTATAGGTCCATTTACTTCATCTACAAAAACCTAAGCATATGGAAATAGCGTAGCAAATTTACCCCATAATATCACCATTGTGCAAAGACAATGCGCAAGGGAAAATAAGTCAAGAGCACAATGCAAAATTGTTTATTTTTTAAATTGAGTAAATTCATGCTCAACATTTCTGATTTCAATACGCCTTTTCTAGGAAATTTTGCCAACAATACAAATTTCTTCAATATCACCAACGGATAATATTTGACCAAAGATATTTGAAAGAAGAATGTCATATGAAAATATTTGTACAAATAATGATAGTAAAAATAACATAGATATCTGTTAAATAAGTCTTGCCACTGCATCTAGATCTAACATATTCAAATTCCAGAAATTCGAATCTATCAAATGGTACAGTGCTATTCTTTAATAATCTGATTTAGAGTGGATGACCATTGACTTTATAGCTTGGTTGTGCAAGGAAAACAATAAATCCAGATATATGATATATTTTTCCCTCGCTCAACATCTCTTTGAAATTATTAATTGAATGTTTGGGAATTGTGCCCTGCATTGTATCAACCTATATGGGTAAATAAAAAAATAAGCATACCTACTAATATTAAGATAAAAATCTAACAAAATAAAGTGTTTTAAAATTGACATACTAACATTTTCATCTAGCATAAGGAATTCCAAGCTATAAACATCATTTGAATTGCTTATGGTAACAAATTTTCATATTCAAACAATTCTAGCTTTGATTTAAATATTCTTACTTGTTCCATTGATAGTAGAAAATAAGGCATATGACGTTGTTACTGCATTTAAAATACATGGTTATTATTCAAAAAAATTCAATCAACGAAGTATAAAAAAATAATACATGTTTAAACACATTATTATAAATTCGCATTGGGACTTAACCTCATAAAAAAATTCATAATACACGATAGTTTTTGTGTAATTACAACAGTCATGAATGCCAACATCTTTACTGTGCACCAATTGTTTTATACCTATATAAGATGTGGTCTTAGCAACATAAAAATGTCCATGTGAAAAATTTCACTGTTTGAAAATAAGGCAACTTGATTCAAAGTTTGACCTTGACTCTTATTTATGGTTATACAATCGCAAATTCTTATAAGAAATTGATGTCTTTTTAACATAAATACACAATGTACATCGCTATATGTAAGAACAACTCTAGGAATCCATAAAAAAAACCCATTAAAACCTCAACATCAATAAATTTTGATCTCAAACCTATAACCATCAACCGTGTACTATTGCATAATCCAATACCGAGATTTATATTTCGTAATAACATACTAGGTATATTTTTTAAAGAATCAATTCATGCTAAGGGAATCCATCAAAATTCAATGAATTAAAAAAGTCAACAAGGTACAATTCTTCAAACTTGCCAGACATCTTATGTATTGAATATGAGCTCTAATAAATTTTTTCTTCCTCATTTATTAACTTAAGCATTTTTTTATTAATTAAATCAACCATTTTATTAGTAGGTGTTACAATTGTTCTTTTCCTTTATATATGCATAGTCATTATATTTTAGCAAAAAATTAGGATATGTTTCTCGTATTATAGAGCTAATGGGGTCTTCATAATTTTTAATCAAAAGGGCATCTAGGATTTCAATAACTTGATCTCCATTATCATTATATTTAAAAGGTATCATTTGTTCCATCCCATCACTAATGGATAACAGCCATTCTGAAAAAGTTTAAAGCTCATTAGATTTGTCTATTTTGTCGGATGTAAATCTTAATCATATGTTGATTGTTAATTTATAAACTTTGAATAAATTCCAAAGGTAAGAATATGTAAGTAATGCATCAATAATTTCGTCATTGCTACCATTAATGACAACATGTAAAATTTGTTGAAAATCATAGTCAAATAAATTGATTTTCCCTTCGAAAGGCTTATTAATCTTATTAGATTCTGAATTACATAAAATATCTTTAAATGATCTATCAACTACTTTAAATCAGTGCATGTGACATATCAGAGCTGCGTCCCATATTAACAAATATGTTTCTTCAATTAGTCTAGCTAATTATATTCCTTTCTTAATCTCATATGTTGAGCGTTCATCTAGATTAAGTGGAATCTTAAATCTAGAATGTGTTATCCTACCACTCGATAGTAAAAGAGCCGTTATACCTAATAAGGCAACAACTAAAATAATTTTACCTTTCGATTGTAGATTTGATGTAATTGTTTCATATAAATAAGTTTTATAAGTTCCATTATAACTATAAAAAAAATCACTTGCACATCATTCCACAGCATCAACGATATCGTCATAAATACGTCATTATTCATTATTAAGGGAAGTTAATAATACTTTTTGCTTCTATCTTAATTCATCAATATTATAATTTAATTCTTTAAAGCAACATATTATTTATATTAACATTGGCAAAGTAATCAAGCTGAGCTAAGTCAAAATTCGAAAGTGTGGAACAATTTTTTTTATTGAAAATTTTTTCAAGCTCTAGTAAACACACGATTTTTTTAAAGTAATTATCAGATATGGATGAAGCAAAGATCTTAAGAGTGTTTGTCAGTTCAAATAAGATATCATCACTAAAGGTACACCAGATAATGTCAAAATGTTTTTTAGATCCTTAACATTGCAGAAAAGAATAATTGTAGTGAATAAAATGACGTAATTGAAAAGATGATGAATGTAAATTAACTTCTTCTAATGTAATAATCCATTTAGTATCATCACCCAACAATCCGTCCTCATTACATGCAGACTAAAAAGTTGAATGTATTATTCCTAAAACAGTTCAAATTTCTTTGTACGTTCGTAGACCCCTAACAATATTTAAAAGCATTGTTAAATAGTACAATTCACATGAACTTGGGTATACATATGCTTTTCTTCCAATACAATTTCCTTTTGCCATGTCCATATTTTTTTCTTATCGTGTCAAACCCATTTTGTTGAAAATTCCACATAGCTTAATTCTCTGGCATCTTTGTGTAAAGAATTTGTTTTAAACCATTCAATAAACATAGTGCATGAAAATTTAAGTATGTAGCAATGTAATTTAAATCATCATTTTGCTAGAAGAGTTTTTTGTTCATACATTCTAAGTGCATACAAAATTTTTCAATAGCTGGTTCTTTATGGTGTATAGGAAATTCAAACAAATGCCAAACTACCTCATATGGTGAAAAATAATGACAATCTAAGTATATTTCATTGATCACACTATCTATATTATTAATAGAATTAGATGGATTTTTTTCCATAATTTTCAATGATTGCATATATTCTATTAGTTCCTTTGTTTATATATTTGAATAAATATTTAATCATTGTTGTTCGATAATAATATTCAATGCAAACGTGAGCATCATATTTCCATAACAGGTCTATGTTATGAGGGATAATTTACTTGTTATCTAACTTTTAATTATTTTTTATAAGTAAAAACTATTTTTAAGCCCATAAACTATAATGGTTTTTTCTATTGAGTCTCTATCCTTTTATTTCATTACATTGAGCCCCTATACTATTATTTATGTAGCTATTAAGTTCAAAAGATTTTGACTTTGTTTAGTCATAAATAGAGTTAGAAATTCAAACTAAGAAAACAGAAAGTGAAAAAAATAAAATAAATGAGTCAAAAGATGAATAACATATATATTATGAAAAACATAAAATGCAATATTGAATTGAAAATGCATGAGTGTATGTTCGTATTTTCTTGATGCGATTTCACAAAGAAAAACAAATAATGGAAAAAAAATTGTATGTGAAACAAAAGCTAGAAAACAAATTTGGTAGAAGAATAAAGGGGAAAGCAATAGGAATTGGAAGGAAAAAAGGTAGAAATGTGAAGAAATGAAAAAATATATATATATGTATGTATGTATCCTCGAAATTTTAAGTCAAATGATGATGATCATAATAATAATAACAATAATAATAAGCAAATTAAGTCTTAAATATATTAAAATAATTAATATTTATAGTTAAACTAAAGAAGTGAGGGCTTATGATTAGAGAAGAGAAGAAAATAAGGGTTTAAAGAAAATTTGAGTATTGATGTGGTAGTTGCATGCAATGACACCACTCTCTCATTGGAACACCTGTAAAAAAAATTTCTTTGCTTTTGAAAATACAGAAATAAGAGGAAGGAGAGGAAGAAAGGCTTCATGCTCAAAGTGTTTTTCATAATTGAAGATAGAGAGAGAGAGAGAGAGAGAGAGAGAAGAGAGAGAGGAGAGAGGAGAGAGAGAGAGAGAGTTAAAGTAAAAAAAGGAGATAAAGAATATAGAAGCAAGTCTAATTGAATTTTGGCAAAGAAGTAAATGATAGTTAGTAGTTTGCATGTATTTACTTTTGGTTTAGTGAAGATTAATGATGATTTTTGTCTAAACAATTTGTAGGAGATTAAGCTGCCCACTAAGAAACTATCAAGAATTGAAGTTTTAGTTAGAGTGTGAGTGGTTCTTTCATTAGTTCTTTTTTTTTTCTCAAATCTCTGAATTTTTCTTGAGATTATGAAAATGTCGTAAGGGGGGTGAATAAGGCTTTAGAAAATTTAAAAGGAATTGAAAGCAAATTAAAAAATGAATAAGAAAAGGTGATGAATACAAGAATTTAAGGAGTTTGGATTCTTAATAATCCTACGTCTCCACCTAACTTATCTCCAAGTTAGGATTTTCAACATCCACTCTAATCTATTCCACTATATTAAGTTTACACAAATTTTTTTCAAGGCTTACTCAAACCTTTACAACTTGAGTTTTCAAGGCTCACTAAAAACCTTTTCCTAAGTTTTTTCAAGGCTCATAATTAAAACCCTGCATAAAGAGTTTTCTTGGCTCACTCTTAAATCAAAACCAAGTGTTTAAATGGCTAACACTTAAACCAATTCCTTTTAAACTTAGTTCCTCACTTCCCTTTTTCAACCCAAAAAATAAGAAGAATAAGAATCTAAACTATAACCTAAAACCCGCACTTAATAAATTAAAATATAAAAGATAATTAATGAGCTTTATAAATGCTAAGAATAAGTTGTGCTCAATCAGAGTGTGTAACTCTCAAATAAAGTTTTCAAAGGTGTATTTATATAAGGCACTTAAAATTTAGCTATTGGAGGCTATTAATTGCATCCCCAAGCTCCACTATTCTTTATTTAATAAAAATTAGCTTTTTATAGTCAAAACACCGCTCATGATTATAAGGGGAGGCTCATGGTCAAGGGCTTCAACTAGTTGTTAGAGAGCTACCAGAA
Source organism: Mallotus nudiflorus (assembly GCA_947683625.1). Classification (NCBI taxonomy): domain Eukaryota; kingdom Viridiplantae; phylum Streptophyta; class Magnoliopsida; order Malpighiales; family Euphorbiaceae; genus Mallotus; species Mallotus nudiflorus. The sequence goes on from CANTUR010000274.1 coordinate 2,451,384, forward strand.
CTACTCCTCATGAGCCGCTTATGACAGTGAGCAGTGCTAGTGAGCGGCATAGACCCTAGGCTCAATTCTTGCTCTATTTAAGCTCTTGCTCATAACCAAAGCTCTCGATCATGAGGGGAGCTCGTGAGGAGCACTTTTGGTTTAGAAAACTTGACTTTTGAGCCTCCAAATGCATCCTTTTAATAATAACTTATAAACACACATAAATATAAATATTAGTAACAAAAATTAATTATTAAAGTTAAAACCAAAGTTGTTTTGAGATTGATCATAACCTTGATCATGCAAAAGGGTTAACAAATTATTATGTGAAAAACCTTGAATCTTTGGTGTTTGTTTCCTTGTTAAATAGCTTTGATTTATGAATTGTAATGTCTTTCTTGATAAACTTCAAAATTTTACTCTTAAATGAGAATTTGATGAAATTTTATTGATTATTAAGTACTTAACTATTTGTAATTTTACATATGAAATTCTTACCAATCTTGAGTTTAGAAATGTAAATACATATGAAAAAAACATGCAATTAAAATACTTGACTTATAAGCTTTGAAAGTGAAATGCATGCAAAATTAAAAGATTTCATTTATATGATACTTTTCGTACTAGTGTGGAAAAGTTATATTAAAGACATTTATGAATAAAGTTTGATTAAAGGGAGGGTTGTTAATGCTTGAAAAAGAGATAATCTTTTACAAAATCTGAATTATATGGTGATTAAGCACTGCCTGAATGATTGAGTGCTTGCTTGAGTCTCTAAGTTAACACCTGATTTGTAAGTCGGTGCCCTAATCTTTCAAAACTATGCAAACTGAAATTTCTTAAACTCAAAACTTAGAAATTGAAATCTTTATTTTAATAATTATTTATAATAAAGATTACCCTTTCTAATTATTTAAATTTGTGTTAGACAAAAGTTATAGTTGTGTAATAGAATTTAAGAGGAAATAATTAGAAATAATAGATTTTTTGATATTGTTAAGTTTGGGACATAAATTTCTAAGTTATGAAGTAGAAATGGGTTATATTTTAGCTTAAGAACATAATGAAGCATATCAGACTTAAAAAAAGACCTTCTAAACATTAAGGTGACTGCCTGAATGATCAGACAATGCCCCAGTGTGCTAAGGTGTTGCCTTAGCTTTGAGGAGATATCTTAGTACACTAGGATGATGATTTAGTATTGAGGAGGGGCCTTATTGGGACTAGTTCAAACTATAAACTTAAAAAGGCATAACTTGAGTTATCTAACTCCAAATAAGGTGATTTTTTATTTTTTTCAAAACTTTGAAGTGTCCTCTACAACTTTAATGGAAATAGGAAATATCTAATTCTTCTATTCTCATAGCCTTTTTGAGTAATACTTTTTATTGCACAACCTTAAACATAGGCTGACATTGATAAGCAAAGTTTGATGTAACTTTTTTTGTACATATTCGATTGGTATGAAACTAGTTGCAAATTTCTCTAGTTGCATGAAAATCATAAATTGGAAAAAGATTACTAAAAATACACATTGTGAAATTTCTTAAGTCTTTAACTTGAGACTAATTTTACTATAGTAATATTTATAGACAAACAATGTAAACAAAATGTCATATGGGAAATTCTTAAAACAATAATTAAAAATTAAGAATTCTTAGGAATAATGAGAAATAATAATTCTTTGGACAAGTACTCAAGACCTGGATGTTATAATAGAAATTATTCTAGAGCATTTTCTTGTCTGATTTGTCAAAGAGTATTGACAAATCTTCTTTTTCTCTATATGAGCAAATACAATTGTTTTTCTATGTGAGATCTATCATGAACTGAAATTTTAGTGTTGGCCGACTATTAAAAATTATCTTTGGGATAGCATATAAATTTAATATGCTTTTCGAGGTAAACGTATGTTGTTGATAAGTTTGCATACTAATTATATATTTTTTTTTTGCTCTGAGAAAGAGCTGTAATTTATTTTACTTTAAGAAAGAGTTATAACTTATTTTTCTCTAAGAAGAGTTGCAAAATTATGTGCTCTAAGAAAGAGCTAAAGATAATAGTATCGATCAATATATAAATATTTTAGGACAAGAATTAATATGCACTAACGTATAAACAATTATTTGTGGAGTATAACTACGTTTGTATAATGCAAAAATTTGGAGGAAAATCACATTTGAAATTATGAAAGGAGTGTATACACAATGGTATAATATATAATTCTAATCTTAATTGATATGTTGTGAATCATATTTCCATGTAGCTCTTTCTATAATTATTATTTTAGTATTTATGATTCATTTTGCTTAACTAGTTTACATCTATTGTATATATTCATGCTTTTTAGTTACTCGCTGGGTAATTTCCTAATGAAATTACTCACACTCTCCTTTCTTTTAATTTTTTCAGTATAAGCATTTGTTTTTGTATAGCTAGTATATAGTTTAGATGGTCGTTCAATGAACTACTATGACTTTTTAGGTGACTGAGGTAGAGACTTTGGTTCGGTATGTTATATGTCACGATATGTATAGACGTCAAGTTTGCCTTTCTGTAATATCCCGAGTTTTTAGATATTTTTAAACTTCATCGGGATATGCAGTGTTAATAATTTTTATATATATTATTGATATTTTTATGAGTTCGTTATTTATTAAAGCTAATTTTAATTATTTTATATTATTATAAGAGATTTACATAAAATTTTCCCGAGAATTGTATTTTCGGGGAAATTAAAATGTAAATAATTTAATATCAATTATTTTAGATAGTTTTATGAATTTGCATTAACTCATATATAATTTTAAAGTGCTAAATAAAATGTATATATGTTTATTTATTTAAATTAAATTAGGGTTTAATTAAGTAACTTAATTTTTATTATTTAGTTTTAATATTAATTAATTAATTAATTATAAGTGTATAAATTATTAATATATATAAAAATATGTGTGGTGTATATTTATTGTGTGTGTGATATTATATATTATTATAATACAAAGTAGGACATATATATATACATATATACGTATTAAACCATTATCAAAAACAAAATTCAACTTAATTACGATATTGCCATTGTCCCCTTCCTTTTCTTCCCCGATTGATTTCCTTCTCCCTCACCGCCTGTCATCCCTTTTTCAAGCTGTCAGTGTGCCACCTTGAGCTCCGCCCTTCCCAGCCACCAGCTCCGCCGCCCTCTCTTCTCTTCTCCGGCGTCATTTCACCCTGTTTTAGCCGAAAAAACCGAAACTTCATCTCATCGCCAATCGACGTGATTCCGGCCACCAAACTCGACGCCACCAGTCTCTATCTTCTCCTTGAGCTCCGGTGAGTGTGATTCCAAGCTTTGCTTCATTTAAAATGGTCTAGATTTCCCTAGGTTTTGATTTTTCATTTTCGGCCATGTAGGGTTCTTGAATTTTTTTTGAACTTAATTTGATTGATTCAAGCAAACTCCTTTCACAAACTTTGATCCTTGTACCTTAATCTACATGTGGTAATTTTTGTAGAATTTTTTATTATTTTATTATTATTTTCTAATTTTTGAAAATTAATTAATTAAATTATGAAATTGTGTTTTACGTTAATTATAGGTGTTGAAATTCATTGTAGAATTTATTGGTAATTTTTGTGAATTTTATATATTTATTTTGGATTTTATTTAGTTTATGTAATTTTGGAAAATTAGGTTAATTATGTGTTTAATTGAAATTAATTGGTTAATTGAGTATATTTATTGATATTATTGAATTATATGTTGAGAAAATTAATTTTGAGTAATTATACTATTTTTGGTGAATTTTTGATTAATTTTAGTAAATTTATATATATATGGGTATTTTGGTAATTTGACACTGAATTGGTTAAAAATATAATTAAATTGGTTTTAATAGTTATTTAAGGTATAAAAATGATTTCTACAAATTATTTAGTATTTTTAACTAATTAAAACTATTTTTCGTAAATTATTTTCAAATTATATATATATTATATGATTTTTCTAAATAAATGAGTTTTTATCGATTTTTAACATGTTTTAGGGTTAATTATGTAATTTGGATTTATAAATGTATTTTTATTAAAAAAGGGCATTTTCAGTATTTTGTAATTGTTTTGTGAATTGTGGACCTCGATCGATGAATTGTAGTTTGAAGTCCGATCGAGGGATTGTGGTTGTGAATATTGTGTTATTTCGAAGTGTTTTTCTTTACAGGACCGGCTCTACTCTTTGAGTAGAGAGATTTTCGTTTTACAGGGGAGGTTCTGTTGAATTTTTGATAGAATGCTCGTAAAATGTGATGTCCGGCCAAACTCTGATTCTAATTCTGTGTCTAGCATTCTAGATCGAATTTCTATAAATTTTCATTAGAATTATTCTGATTTTTTGTTGTCATTTGTTTGTTTAGTTGCGCCGAGACCGAGGCCTAGTGGACCAGGCCCGTCGGACCATCTCGTGAAGCGCAATAACAGTGAGTTGTTATTATATATATATATATATATATATATATATATATATATATATATATATATATATATATATATGTTTTAGGGTGCATGTTTTAGAAATGTATGGTTTATTTTAGTAAAGTATGCATAAATGACTTAAATATTACTTAGGTTTATTTTTGGTACATTTCCGGTATATTTTAAACTATATGCATGTTTTATTAATAAATTATTCTTAAAATGTTTTTATGTATATTCATGATATATTTCTAGTTCATTTTGTAATTAAATTGAATTTATTTGATGTATATATACTCGGAATATACCTGGTTTATTTTTAGTATATTTCTGGTATATATATGGTTTATGTTACTATTTTATTCAATCTCATGCATCATTTATTTATGAATATATGTTTTATATTATAAATGAAGGATATCAATAGAACATGCTACCTAGGATGGAGTACGTACTGGTACGCTGAGAGCATTTAGGCTTTATTACTAACCTATTTGTGGATTATGATTGGATTGATTTGATTTGATTTGATGTGATGTGATTTGAGAGTGTGATTACTAAAGCTTGGTTGACTTAGTGTCTCGAGGCCAATCACACTGACAGTCAGACTGTTGGAGCTTGGTTGACTTAGTGTCTCGAGGCCAGTCTACTATCCAAATGGAACAAGTGAATATATTTGGAATAAGTGAGCCTGTATAGCTAGAGTGTTGTCTAACATTGTTTGAGGTTGCGGTTTTCTAGGGTTCTATTTGATCCTTCATAAACAGTAATTTTCAGAAAATATATAAAAATGATTTTGTTGTATCTATGTGTAATTGCCTGTATATATATTTATTATATACACTATTGACTGTGTGCATTGGCATTTAGTTATGCATGTATATATATTTTAACAATTCACTCAGTGAGGTCTGATTCCCCTTCGTTGACTATTTTTCAGGAGAGTTATCGTCTTTAGACCTCAGTAGCAGATCCATACGTCGGATTTCTTCCGTCCCGACTTCATTATGTAAACTGCTTATCTGAGTTTTATTTTATAATTTAGACACTGCAGTAGTTGTTAACTGTTAAAAGGTTATGTATTATGTTTGTGTGAGTTATGTATTTTAAATATTTGTACTGGATTTGTATTAAAAGTTTATTTATATATGAAATAAGATATTCGATTTAATTTCTTTTGGTGGATTATTATTTCAATATTTATGATTTTATTTCCGCTGCAAAATATTTTAATTATGTTATTATTAACATTGCATATTTTATTTTATTTTAAGGCTTGCTACGGGTTCCGGATTCGAAAGAATTCTCGTTCCCTAGCGCTGGTCATGACCCCTGTTTTGGATCGTGACACTTTCGTGTAGCTATTGAGTCGATAATTGTAGATGTTTGCATGTCTATAGTGCATGACGAGCTTATGGATGGCATGTGTACTATTATGCAAGTTTTCTATAAGACCAACTCTGAAGTCCAAGTCATCTTAACTTGAATATGAGCCAATTGCATTGGATGAGCTTTTTGATCTTTGTAATGTCACACCCAATGATATCCTCTTGAACTTTAGTGTTGTGCCTTTTCGATAAAGATAGATGGGTTGACAGTATCGTAGTCGATAATACATGATTTTTGGGGGAGACTACTCCATAGGGGAGGACTCGAAGATATTGTTTATTCGAGTTATAGATGTTATGTTATTTTTGAGGATGTATTGTGTAACCCGTACTCTCTTTCTTATGTCTTTATAAAGTATAACTGAACTCAAGATAATCTCTATTATGTATATATTTATCTTTTTGAGGTTATGTAAATTAAGGTTTGAAGTTTAGCCAATGGACAATTAAGTTTAAATTTTATTATATATGATTTAATTATGATTCATGTCTCAGCGTTACATATTATTTGTTCATATTAGTAATTGTATCGGATGATAGTGCAGGTGACACTCCATTCCAGGGAAAAAAGATCTACCAAGGAAAAAACAACAGTAAAAAAGAAACGTTGAATGTAATAACGATGAATATAAGTAAAACAAATATAGTTGCTAAATTGAAGCAAAAGATAAGTAGACTAAATATTATTATGTAAGGTTAAATAACTTTTTCAACTCATGGTAATGTAAAAATCGATATTAAATTTTTTAAACTTTTTTTGAATAATCAATATTCAAAACAAAACTAAAAACTCGATTAAAGCAAAGAGAAAAAATGGAAAAAAAGAAGTTACAATGAGTGTATGAAGATGTTTTTTTAAAAGAAAATAACAAATCATGTGAACATACATGCTAAAATATATAAAAAATTTTCAAAAAATAATTAATTAACATTTTCATTATTATTATATATATAAGAAGATGGCCTTGTTTATGTATATGAATTCAAATACATAATATAAACAAAAAATTAAAAAATATATTCAAAATTGAATGAAAAAAAATATGAAATATATTTTTTTTTAAATGAGAAACTTAATATATTTCTTCCAATTATAATTATTTTTATTTAGAAATAAATATTATTGATTTTTAGTTTATTTTCCATGTATGAAACAATTTCTTTCATTTATATATTCAACTTTTGCATCAACCATTTACCTGCATAATTCACAAAAAATAAATTAGAGGCAACACCCACTACATTGAATTATATTTATATAAGTCATAATTAATAATAAAAATAAAAAATAATTATGTGAAATAGTAACTAACAATAAAGAAAAAAGGGAAAAGAAAAAGAGAAAGAAATAAAATGAAAGGAGAGGAAAGCAATTTGGAAGAGAGGAGAAGAGTGGGTTATGTATAAGAATAAATAAATAAATAAATAAATAAATATATATATATATATATATTTAGTCAAATGTTGAACATTTTACAAACATTTAATTTATTAGTAATAGGAGTGAGAGCTCCTTCATTGGCGCCAATGCAGTAAATGACATGGAGGTAATTGTTTTCAATGTTTTTGTGCATATTAGTAATAAATGAATAATAGAGCATTTTAGAAAGTGGATGGTATTTTTTGGACATTTATGTAAAGATTCTTTGATTTCCCAAGTAAGTCCATACAACTAAAAAAAAGGCTCCATACAACTAATAAAAAGCCCTTATATTAAAGTAAATTATTGTTTGTTCTTATTCTTTTTTTTTTTATTATTATTTTTTATACAAAAAAATACACTGAATAATGGTAGCATGCCTAGGTTATATTTTTTTAATTAAAAAAGTTCATTCACTAGCGGAAAATACTATGTTCTTCGGAGGACTAGAACAAATAGTGAAAATATTATTTAATGTTCATTCCAACAACAAAGAATCTTCGAAAAATTAATGAGTATATAAAAAAAAATTCTATGAACTCTTTTTTTGAAACTTCTAATTCATTAAAAAGTCATCAAGCTAACCCAGAGGGGAAAACCCCAAGCGCCACGGGAAGCAACCTAGGCAACCAACTCCAATCTCTTGCAATAACAGAGATAAGTAAGAGATTAAGGAAAGCAAAAGCAATAACAATCATACAAAATAAAGTTTAGTGTGCTAAAATAAACGAGCAAAGATAAGAGAGAAGGCCCACGGCCTAATCACAATAGCTCATGTTGTTTTGGACTAAGATTGATTAATATGAATGTGATTAATTTATACCAAACTCGTATTTAATATTGATGTCTTTGTCAAGGATTGTTCAATGAATTAAGTGAGAAAAACTCTAACTCCTAACAAGACCCATACTTAAGAACCTTAGTTATAAAGAATTAAAGGTTATTCAATGAAAACCTAATATTGAACTAATCCAATTTCAAATTTAAATTAAATTAGGTTTGAAAGTACCAAGCCTTCATTTGATAAATTCACAAAGTTCTTTTAAGAACCAAAGAAAGGACTGTAACCTCTCAAATAAATTGATATCAATCAAAAAAAAAATTCAAAAATCATTTTTTACAACCTTAAACAATCTATTTATAATGTTATTAGAATAAAGGGTAAAATAGACATCAATGACGGTTGAAAAACATGTATAAAAAACCCTAAAATTTAAAATGGTTCTATTATGCATGTCCATGCTTAAATTACGCATGGTCGTGTGTAATTCCAAGCATCTAAAGATAGCATTTAGGCATGGTCATGTCTAAGCACATACACAGCTGTGTCTAAGCCTTTTGTCGAAAAATATGATCTAATTTGCAAAAACTTTCTTTATAAAAGTTTTACCTATTTGTCTTAGCTTTCCATAGAATTTTTAATCACATTAATCTATCTTTTCTAATGAAAGTTATAACCAAAATATCAAATCATGCCACTAACGTACAAAAAGTCAAGAATCAACTCAAAGTTGCTTCAAATTAGGCACAGTTGTGCTCACCCTTATGCATAGTGTGCACCCTTCTTGAACTCAAATTAAAAGAAAAAAATGAAGCTCCTTTTCATCTTGGATTTTAGTTTCATTTGTCTCACACCATATGGACTTAATATAGACTTGTAAAGCATTTTTAAATTTCTTAGTTCTAGCCCTTGTAGTTGGTCCATTATACTTAAGTGAATCATCATACTTGCTACTTGCTTGGTTTGCATTATTCCTTCCTTCCTTAGGAAGATTCATCCTCAAATCATCAACCTTATCAAAATTAAAAGGAGATAAATCAAAAAAATTTAAAGTAGCACTAACACTATAATCACTAGGCAAGTCAATCTTATACATATTATCATTAATCCTTTCTAGAACTTGAAAAGGACCATCACCCATAGGATTTAATTTATACTTGTGCAAACTAGAGAATCTTTCCTTCTTAAAATGAACCCAAACCCAAGTACCCAGCTCAAAGGTCACTCTCACATACCATTTGTTAGCTTGTTGGGTAACTTTTGTACTCCTTTATTCAATATTCATGTGCACTTTTTCATGTAATGCTCTAAAAAAATCAGCTTTCTTTTTGCCATCAAGATCAACTCTCATATACATTGGCAAATGAGATAAATCTAATGGACTCAAAGGAATAAACCCATAAATAACTTCAAAAGGATAATAATGAGTAGATGAAGGCACATTACAATTATAAGCAAACTCAATATGTGGCAAACATTCTTCCCATGATTTTAAATTCTTTTTAATCAATGTGCACAATAATTATCCTAAAGTGTGATTTACTACCTTAGTTTTACTATCAGTTTGGGGGTGACATGTAGTAGAAAATAATAACTTAGTCCCCAATTTTCCCCACAAAGTCTTTTAAAAATAACTAAGGAATTTAGCATCCCTATCACTAACAATAGTTTTAACATACCATGCAAACGCATAATTTCCTTAAAGAAATGATTGCAATATTTTAGGCATTATTAGTTTTATTACTAGCAATAAAATGTGCCATCTTAGAAAAATGGTCAACAACCATAAATATTGAATTATTACCACATTTAAACCTAGGTAAACCCAAACAAAATCCATGGAAATATCAATCCAAGGCATACAAGGTATGGGTAGTGGCATATATAACCCATGAGGCTTAGACTTAGACTTAGCGGGCTTACACATAATACACTTATCACAAATTCTTTGAACATCAATAGGCATATTTGGCCAATAAAAGTGATCATGCAATACATCTAAAATTTTATCAATACCAAAATGTCCCATTAATCCACCTTTATGTGCTTCCTTAATAAAAAGTTCATGCATACTACTCATAGGCACACACAATCGATTATCTCTAAATAAGAACCATTATACTTATAGTATCTTTCAAATGTAACCTTTTCACAAGCATTATATAATTTGCTAAAAAGTCATGGTCATTAGCATATTAATCCTTTATATATTCAAAACCCAATAACTTAGCATTAAGAATGGAAAGAAGTGTATACCTTTAAGATAATGCATCAACAACTATATTTTCCTTACTTTGCTTATACCTTATGACATACAAAAATGACTTAATAAACTCACTCCATTTGGCATGTCATTTATTAAGCTTTTGTTATCCTTTTAAGTACTTTAAAGATTTATGGTATCTGTAAATCATGAACTCTTTAGGCCACAAGTAATATTACCATGTTTGCAAGGCCCAAATTTATGCATACATCTTCTTATCATATGTAGGATACTTTAAGGTAGCTTCATTTAACTTCTCGCTCAAGTAAGCAATAGGCTTTCCCTCTTGCATAAGTACATCTCTAATACCTAAACTTAAGGCATCACATTCAATTTCAAAGTATTAGCAAAGTTGGGTAAAGAAAGTAAAGGGATAGAAATCAACTTATCTTTAAGCGTATGAAATGATTCTTCTTGTATATCTCCCTAATTAGATCCTACATTCTTTTTTATTACTTTAATCAAGAGCAGTAATGATGCTGAAATCATGTATAAATCTTTTATAAAAACTTGCCAATCCATTGAATGAACAAACTTCTCCAATTGATTTAGGTGTAGGCTACTTTTTAATTGCCTTAACCTTTTCTTCATCCACTTTAATGCCATACGCACTTACTATAAACCCTAGGAAAATAAGTTTACTCATGCAAAAAGAACATTTCTTAAGGTTAGTAAACACTATTTCCTTATGTAAAACATTAAAAACCAAATCTACATGCTTAAGATGCTCATCTAATGACTTACTATAAACAAGTATATCATCAAAATAAATAACTACAAACTTCCTTAAAAATGCATGTAAAAACATGGCTCATTAACCTCATAAAAGTGGTAGGGGCATTAGTCAACCTAAAAGGCACAACTAACCACTCATATAACTCATGTTTTATTTTAAAAGTAGTTCCCATTCTCTCATCCTAATTTGATAATAACCACATTTAAGATTAATTTTAAAGAAAATGCATGCACTATACAACTTATCAAGCATGACATCCAAATGAGGAATAAGATGTTTATACTTTACCATTATCTTATTGATTGCTTTATAATTAACAAACATACAATATGAGCCATTTTTTTTGGGTAATAATAAAATAGGTACGGCACAAGGGCTCATGCTTTCCCTAATCAGGCCTTTTTTTTAATAATTCCTCCACTTATCGTTTTAACTCCTTTATCTCCTAGGGATTACATTGATATAGTGGTTTATTTGTAATTTAGGAACCTAAAATGAAATCTATTCAATGCTCAATCCCTTTTAAGGGTGGTAATGTTTTAGGCACCTCCTTGAGAAACACATCCTTATATTCCTGTAAAAGAGTCATAAAGACATTAGGCAAAGAAATGTCAAGTTCATTAGTAGCTAAATATGTCTCATTGTACAAAAGTACAACCATTGGCAATTGTGAAAAATATGCCCTCTTGACATCACTTCCTTTTGCATAGAAACTCACTTATTTTTCTTTCTTTATCCCCTCAACCTCTCCTTTTACATACGCCTCTCGTTTCTCTTTATGAATCCACTCTTAGCTCTCTTTTTTCCACTCTTAGCTCATACCTCTCATTTATTTTCTAATATCTCTCCTTTTATTGTACATTCTTTTCTTTTTCTTTCTCATGTGCATGTTCTCTTTGTCTTTCATTATCATTTAATCTTCATAAACTTCTTTGGGTGATAAAGGTGAAAGTATAATTTCTTTACCATTCATGATAAGTGAATATTTATTGGTAAAACCATCATGAATAGCTCTCCTATCAAATTTCCATGGTTGCCCTAAAAGTATATGATCGGCTTGCATGGGCATAAAATCACAAAGGATTTTATTAATAAATTTTCCCATAGAAAATGGAATAAGTACCTATTTAGTAACCCTAACTTCTCTATAATCATTCAACAATTGCAAATTATATGGCCTAGGATGTTTCAAAGTTGGTAAATAAAGCTTTTAACTAATAAAGTACTAGTTGTATTTGTACAAATACCTCCATCAATGATTACACAACATACATTGCCTTTAACTTAGCATCTTACATGGAAGATGTTGTCATATTGTTCATTTTCTTCTACATTTTTTTGTGTACTCAATGTGCACCTTGCAATTAGGAAATCTTTGTAGTTAACCTCTTTAAGGTCTTCTTCCATATAACTTGCATCTTCAATTGGGGGATTTCATCTTCCTCCTCATTATCTTTACTATTATATTACCCATTAACAATGATCATTGCCCTTTTATTTGGAAAATCTCATTGCATTTGTCCTCCTCCCTTAAATTTAAAACATTCAATGAAACTTGTTTTAGGCTTAGGCGTATCAACTTGCTTTGAGCTCGTTCATTCTGTGCCTTCTTTTTTATATTTATGCTTATACGTGCTTTTATTACCCTCTTTCCACTTTGTCTTTCATTTGAATGTTATTGTGGTCACATGAGACTTAGAATTTATACCCTTTATTTATTGCTCCACTTTAAGTGCCATGTGGTACATGTCTTCTAACTCCACATATGAATGCAAATCCATAACATTAGCAATCTCCTTGTTCAACCCATTTAAGAAATGAGCCATGGTTCATTCGTGGTCTTCATCACTCTTACTTTGTATCATGATCATGTCCATTTATTGGTAGTACTTATAAACAATTATTAAACATTGTCTAAGGCCTTGAAGTCAATTATGCAAATATTTATAGTAATGATTTAGCACAAATTGGTTTCGCATGATGGCCTCCATCTTTTACCATATAAAAATAAGCTCTTTTCCACAACGCTTTTTTGCCATCATTAATTGATCCCACCATACTAAGGCTTAGTCTACAAACTCAATAATAGGAAGTTTGACTTTCTTTTCTTTAGAATAAATATAACAATCAAAGACAAAGTCCACCTTCTTTTCCCATGTTAGATAGGCTTTATGATCATTTTTACCATGAAAGATAGGTATTTTCATCTTTATACTCCCAAGGCTGTTATCTTGCCTTCCTTGCATTTGAATATTCTTATTAATAGATTCATCATCTTTATCAACCCATTTTTCTTTTAAGGCTTCTCTAGGTGCATTTTGATTATTATTTTTTATGGCACTTGCGGTTTGACTTTTCTCCATCCTCCCTATTCATTCTTGAACTCTTGATGGCTATTAATTAATTAACTCATTTATTGTTACATCTTTTCATAAAGAGCTGCCATTCGGGATCCTTATCTACTCCACTTGAACTTGTTATTATAAATAAAGAAGTAAAAGAACCTTATAAGTAACACTCCCTCATATATTTACACTCAAAGGATGTCACTCAGTACTCGTGTTTCACTCAATTAGGATTTTACCCTCTAATGAGTGCACCACTAACTTTTTACCTCTCAAATTCCTCTCTTATAGTTCTTATGGAACTCAAGTTACTAATTATCAAAATAAGTTCAGTACAACCCAAACAAAGTTTTATCAAACTCAAATTCACTATAGGAACTAAAGAAAATGCAACAAATGAAGATAATAATAAAAAAAATGAGAATAAAAAAATTTAGAATAAGCTTTTAAACTACTCAAATTGCAACTTAAGGATGATTTAGATTTTATATAGGAAAAGCATTTGAATTTGGATAACTCAAAACATTGATTTAAAGAGAATTTAACTTGACTTGAATTTTTTTAATTCAATTTTTTTATAATTCATAATTTTTTTTTTAATAATTGATGAGACATAAATATTAAACAATCAAATATGAATGAGAATGATTGTAGAAATATGAAAGGAATAAAAGAAATCATAAAGGAACAAAGATGATAACAATCAACGAAGGAAGGAATAAGACACAACTCTAAGAATTCATATTTTTTAGATCTAAATGCAAACAATAATTAAAATAAAGATACGTACTTGATTATTGAGCCAAAGCTTTGATACCAAATAATACGAACGAGGGTAACTTGTACTAAACTCATATTCAATGTTGATGTCTTTGCTAAGTATTATTTATAAATCAAGTGAGAAAAACTCTAACTACCAACAAAAACCTTAAATAACCTATACATAAGAACCTTAGTCATAAGGAATTAAAGGTCGTTCAATGAAAACCTAATATTGAAATAAGCCAATTTTAAGGTTAAATCAAATTAGGTTTGAAAGTACCAAGCTTTCTCTTGATAAATTCTTAAAGTTCTTTGAAGAACCAAAGAAAGGACTCTAACCTCTCATATAAATTCATATCAATCAAAGAACATTCAATAACCATATTTTACAACCCTAAACAACTTATTTATAGTGTTATTATAACAAAGGGTAAAATAGACATCAATGATGGCTAAAAAACATGCATAAAAAACCTTAAAATTTAATATGGTTCCATCACACATGGCCATGTATAATTCTAAGCGTCTAAAGCCAGTAATCAGGCATGGTCATGTCTAAACACATACATGGCCATATCTACGACTTTCATTTAAGAAGATGATCAAATTTGCCAAAATGTTTTACATGAAAATTATATTTATTTGTCTTAGCTTTCCATAGAATTTTGAATCACCTTAATCCAACTTTTCTAATGAAAGTTATGACCAAAATACTGAAACATGCTACTATGGTACAAAAAGTTAAGAATCAACTTAAAGTTGCTTCAAGTCAAGCACAATAGTGCACACCTGTAATATCCCAAGTTTTTAAATATTTTTATACTGCATCGGGATATGCAGTGTTAATAATTTTGTATATAATTATGATATTTTTATGAGTTGTTATTTAATTAAAACTAATTTTAACTGTTTTATATTATTTTAAGTACCTTACATAAATTTTTTTTCGAGACTTGTACTTTCGAGGAAATTGACATGTAAATAATTTAATATTAATTATTTTAAATAGATTTACGCATTTGCATGAGTCCATGCGTTATTTTAATGGTCGTATTAAAGTACATACATATACATGCATATATATTCATATATTTAATAATTTTAGGGTTTAGTAATTATTTTAATTATGTATGTATATATTATATAGTTGTTAATTTAATTAATTAACATATGTATATGTATAAACATTAATTATTTTTTTAAATTATTTGGTGTAGAATTTTCTTGAATATAAAATTATTATATTAGAGTACAACTTATTAAAGTTAAAGATATATATATATATATATATATATATATATATATATATATATATATATATATATATATATATATATATATATATATATATATATATATATATATATATATATATATATAAATTATTAAAGTTTATCAAATTTACAAACATTGCCATCAACCCCTCTCCTCTTCTTCTCGACGTCTTCTTCCCTTCCCCTCATTGCGCGACTCCATTCACCGCCGTTCAGAGTGCTTGCTGGACATCCACTGCCTTCCTCCAGCTGCTCAGCCTCTCTTTCCACCCTCTTCGGCGTCGGTGAACGCTGTAACAACCCGAGAAGCTGAAATTTGACCCAAGCTCCGATCGACATGATTTCGACCACCATTTTCGACACCCCTGGTCTCTATCTTCTCCTTGAGCTCCGATGAGTGTGATTCCAAGCTTTGTTTCACTTAAAATGGTTTAGATTTGCCTAGGTTTCAATTTTTCAATTTCGGCCTATTAGAGATCTTGATTTTTTTGAGCTTCAATTTGATTGATTCATGAAAACTTCCTTCAAAAACTTTGATCCTAGTAGCTTAATCTTCATGCTGGAATTTTTGTAGAATTTTTGGAATTTATTTTGATTTTTTTGGGTATTTTTGATTATTTTATTATTATTTTCTAATTTTCAAAAATTAATTAATTAAATTATGAAATTATGTTTTATGGTAAATATAGGTGTTGAAATGAATTATAGAAATTTATTTGTAATTTTTGTGAATTTTTATGTATTTATTTTGAATTTATTTAGTTTAAGTAATTTTGATAAAATAGGGTTAATTATGTGTTTAATTGAAATTAATTGGTTAATTGAGTATATTTATTGATATTATTAAAATATATGTTGAGAAAATTAATTTTGTGCAATTATATTACTTTTGGTGAATTTTTGGATTAATTTTAGTATATTTATATATAAGGGTATTTTGGTAATTTTATATTAAATTGGTTAAAAATGTAATTAAATCGGTTTTAATAATTATTTAAGGTATAAAAATGATTTCTACAAATTATTTAGTATTTTTAACTAATTAAAACTATTTTTCGTAAATTATTTTTAAATTATATATAATATACGATTTTCTCTAATAAAATGAGTTTTATCGGTTTTTAATGTGTTTTAGGGTTAATTAAGTAATTTGGATTTATAAAATGTATTTTTATTATATAAGAGTATTTTCGGTATTTCTGTAGCATTCTGTGAATTATGGATCTCGATCGGTAATTTGTAGTTTGGAGTCCGACCGAGGGATTTTGGTTGTGAATATTGTGTTATTTCGAAGTGTGTTTCTTTGCAGGACCGGCTCTACTCTTTGAGTAGAGAGATGTCCGTTTTACAGGAGAGGTTCTGTCGAATTTTTTATAGAATTCTCGTAAAACGTGATGTCCGATCGAATTCTGATTTAATTCTGTGTCTAGTATTCTAGATTGAGTCTTTAGAGCTTCTATTAGATTTATTCTGATTCCTGTCATTATTTGTTTGTTTAGTTGTGCCGAGACCAAGGCCTAGTGGACCAGACCCATCTCGAGGAGCGCAATAATAGTGAGTTGCTATTTTATATATATATGCTATAGGGTGCATGATTTTAGAAATCTATGTTTTATTTTGATTAAATATGCATAATGATTTAATTAGCACTTAAGTTTATTTTTAGTTTATTTTTAGTTTACTTTTGATTTATTTTTGGTATATTTTAAACTATATGCATATTTTATTAATGAATTATGTTTAAAATGTTTTTGAATATATTTCTAGTTTATTTTGTAATTTAATTAGATTTATTTGACGTATATATACTCGAAATATACCTAGTTTACTTTTGGTATATTTCTAGTATATATATGGTTTATGTTGCTATTTTATTTAAGTTCATGCATCATTTATTTTTATGAATGTATGTTTTATATTTTAATGAAGGATATCAATAGAACGTGCTACCTAGTGGACAGCACTAGGATCGAGTACGTACCGGTACGCTGATAGCATTTGGGCTATATTACTAACCATTTGTGGATATTGATTGGATTTGATTATTTTTTGTGTGAGATATGATTTGGGAGAGTGATTGTTGGAGCTCGGTTGACCAAGTGTCTCGGGACCAATCACACTGACAGTAAGACTGTCAGAGCTCGATTGACTTAGTGTCTCGGGGCCAATCTACTGTCCAAATGGAATAAGTGAGCCTGTATGGCTAGAGTGTTGTCTAACACTGTTTTGAGGTTGCGATTTTCTAGGGTTCTATTTGATCCTTCATAAACAGTGATTTTAAATAAAAATATATAAAAAATGATTTTATTGCATCTGTGTGTATTTGCCTGTATACTTACGTATTATATATATACTTTTAACTGTGTGCATTGACATTTAGTATGCATGTATATATATTATAGTAATTCACTCAGTGAGATCTGACTCCCCTCCGTTGACTATTTTTCAGGAGAGTCATCGTCATCAGACCTTAATAGCAGATCCGTACGCCGGATTTCTTCTGCCCCGGCTTTATTATGTAAACTGCTTACCTGTGTTTTATTTTATGATCTAGACACTGCAGTAGTTGTAAAAATTGAAAAAAGATATTGTATTATATTTGTATAAGTTATGTACTTTAAATATTTGAATTGGATTTGTATTAAAAAAATTTATTTATATACGAGATGAGTTGTTGATTTAAATCCCGTGGTGGATTATTATTTCATTATTTATGATTTTATTTCCACTACAAATTATTTTAATTATGTTATTATTATTATTGCATGTTTTATTTTATTTTAAGACTTGCTATAGATTCCGGATTCGAAAGAATTTCCGTTCCTTAGCGTTGATCATGACCCTTGTTTTAGGTCGTGATAGCACCTTTATGCATAGCCATGCATCATTTATGAACTTAAATTAAATGAACAAAATTAAGCTCCTTTTCATCTTAGATCTTAGTTTTATTTATCTCAATCTATATGGACTTTATAAGGACTTGCAAAGCATATTTAAACTTCTTAGTTCTAGTCCTTATAATTGGTCCATTGTACTTAAGTGAATCATCATGCTTGGTGCTTGCTTGGTTTGCATCGCCATCCTCCAATAAGCCTTTGTAAAGCTTTCACAACACTTTGGTCTTATGAATCAGCTACGTGGGACTTTGTTTGATTCTTTTTCGTTTTTTTCCCATCTTTATTTTTTTGTGATTGTTGGGAATGTCGTTCCTCGAATTCTGAATTGCTCGAGGTCTGTCAAATATATGGTTTGTATCTCTTCAGACAACAAATTATTGTCCTTTTTTCCCTTGTTAGTCTTATCTCTTTGCTTGCTATGGGAGGATGTTCCAGCTTCCAGAGTACCGAAATTCAACTTCTACTTTTAAGATCACTTGCAGATACTAAAGCTAGGCTTTCCTTCCTTCTGTAGTTAGCTTGATACTCAATGAAGCTACAAAGATAATAATATGCTAGAAGCTTTTGATATTAGAATTTAATTCAAACTTCTCTCTCCCCTACTGTGAACTAAAAGCCTTTAGGAAGAGGCTTAGCAAGATTAATCCTGACCCTAAACTTTAAGACAACTTTTCATTTATTGTCAAAATTTGAAAGATCCTCCATCTCTATTAGACCTTTAAAAGCTGAGTTAGCTAAGAACTCAACATTAGATTTGTTAATAAATTCTAAGGGAAGATCTTCAACCTTTAACCAGACGTTGTCACAATTAAAATCAACATCCTCAATAGATTGATTTCAAATACCAATCTTTGACAACAAAGAGATATCAAAAGATTGACCATGGGGTGTTGTCTAGGATTTTCTTTTTTTCATTATTAGTCCTCAACTTAATTTTAAAGACGTTCTTTGCATTTAAATGTTGAACAGACAAAATTTCGGTTGGATGTCATAACTGGTTAAGCATAAATTTGAGGAGATAGGAAGAATAACGTTTACCACTAAGGATTTTTTCTACTACTGTTAGGCTTTCTTCCTCATTTAAAAGATCAATTGAATTTTGTTCTTCCATTAGAGACTCTCAAAAGGTTGTTTCAATGGCGGAGCAGCAGTCAAGAAATGTGTGATTGTTCACTAATTGGGTGGGTTAATAGGGAAGGTAAGGGTCTACTATTCTCAGAGATTTAGAAGATAAGGAGGCAATCTTTGGTTTTTTAGGAGACGATTCAATAAAGATTAGAAACCTTAGGTTTTATCAAGAACACTATTGCTATCAATAGAGAGAATAGAGTTCCTCTCACACTGTATCATGTGATTGGCATATGGAAAATTGGCTCTATGAACTTGTATATTATATGCTTCCATTAATTTTCAATTTTTTTTTGTTATTAAGGCACACATTCAATGAGTGTGATGTAAATAGAAGAAGAAAAAAACTAAAAAAACTAATAAATAAAAAAAAAAAACGTGAATGCATGAATACATAAAATTAAATAGGCTTATCCCATATTTGATTCCCTTCACTTTCATTTTTTCTTAATTTACCTCCATGTACTTTTATTTTTATAAATTGACACCCTATAATTTTATTTTTTATATATTAAATCCTTTTGTCATGATGATTGAGAATGTGAATCTCATTCACTGTTAAATGAGAGTGGGACTTACCTGATTTTTTTAAATTTTTTTAAACCCCATGTACTTCTATTTTTGTGAACATTAAGTACCTACACTTTTATTTTTATACATTAAGCCCCTAAATAATATAAATCTGCAGAATTTTATCAACTACATATATAATTTAATTATTTATACTTATTTTTATTATAAAATTAGTATTAAATGATCATTGCTCTTATGAGAAGTTAAATCTAAATAATATAATAGTAATTTAGTCTTTAAAAATTTTATTTGATCAACCAAAAATTTTAATAGATTTTATTTTAATTAATTTTAAGTAAAAATAAATGATGAAAAATTGTATATGTACGAATTTTCAATAAATAGAAAATTTATGTACATTAAAAACTGATTGGTAATAAATCTTTAAGAAATAAAAAATTTTATTGATATAATGTTTAAGAAAATTTGTCCAAGTTATTATTAAAAAAAAAGATAAAATTTGAATGTATATAAAATTTTTAAAGTGAAAATGGTTGCATCTTTTAACAATGTATTACTTAAAATTAAATCAATGATAAGATGTGTAAAGAAGTATAATATAGATTAGTATTAGATTATAGCTAATAAAAAGACAAATAGCTTAAAAATATTTATGCTAATAATAAAGCATTCAATTAGAAGGTTAAATTAGCTAAATTATAAATATATTAACTAAATATATAAATGTTGATAATTAACTTAAATATTTATTGAAATTAAAAAATTAAATTTAAAAATATTAAGAATTAATTTGTTAAAAATTTAAACTATACAAATTTATTAAAAATTTTAAAAATTATAGGGTCTAAATAAGATATTTTACTGTATATCTTTAATAGCATTTCTAGCCATTTTTAATGAAGGGACTCAATGTGAGGAAAAATAAAAATGCAGTGAGTTAATGTATAGAAAAAAAAAAGTACAAGGTGTCAATATAGAGAAATAAAAGTGCAGGGGGTAAATCATAAAAAAAATAAAAACGCAGAGGGTCAATAATGGGTTAAGCCAATTAAATATAGAGAAAACATACTTCTTTCATTAAGCACTTCTTGTATAAATACATCTTAACAGGGCAGTCTTAGCACATGTAGAAAACGAAATGACAGAAATAAGTTCACAACATTATAGATTGAAAAAGAAAACAAAAAAATGTTAGCACATGTAGAAAACAAAATGACTGCACTATTAACATGCAATGGAAAAAGCATCAAATTACAGACTTAACAAAAATTCTGAAGTCACAGATAATGTAAGTTAAAAAATTATTCACATTACAAAGTGAGAAAATGCAAGAAACAGGGAAATTTTGTATGGAAGAGAATAAAACATCAAGTGTTGTAAAAATAAATAAATAAACGTAAGCAACATCCTGTGAAAAACAAAAGTCAGGTCTCAACCACGTAAAAATTGATCCCAACAAAAAAAAAATAGACGAAAAGTAACAGTTTTTAATTTTTCTGAAAACATAAAAGTTTTTTTTTTTTTTTTTTTTTTTTAAAAAAAAACGGCAACAAGAATAGAGGCATTGAAGGTCATAAGGAAGAACAACTATTGCAACATATGCATGGGAGAACAACATATCAAAAACAGTAGATAATAGTAAAGGAAAAAAAAATAGAAGAAAAACTCAATCAACAACACAGAAAAGATAAACAAAGAGATTGAAGAAGACAATATAAGAAGAAAAAGCAACTATTGACACATATGCATGAAATAACAGCATTAAAAAAACAACAGAAGTAGTAAAGGAAAACAAAAACATTAGAAAACTCTAACAAAATCCCAGGAAAAATAACACAGAAATGCAAAGAACGAGGAAAAAACACAGAACCTGTTGGAAAAAATGAAATATCAATTAATGAAAATAAATGGTTACCAACTGAAACTAGAATAAATTGAAAGAAAAGAGAAGCAATTAATTTTACACTTAATGCAAAGAAGCTGCTATTAATGACCTATAATTTGAAATAACCTTGCATATCAAGCAAAGGCCATTTAAATATCTATATGTTGCAAAGAGCATTTAAATTGCATTTACTGAAGATATCAAATGAGATCCCAAAATGAATGCTAAACCCTGATTCAGCAATCCTATAGTAGAAGTAGAGCATTATTTTCCAAAACATAAGATCAAATGAGCAACCAACACATACGAAAAACATTGTTAATGAAATGATTGGACTGGTTAAAATATATTTTTTAAATGCAATATGCAATCTACCGTCAGAATATATCTTAGTTATGACATATATACTGTTTAAATGATGAAATTAACAAAATAAAAATACCAAAGTACCACTAAACATTTAAGTTGTAATTGGATACTAACTAAACAACAAACAGATGCATTTTGAAATTTAAAGATAAGAGAAAAATAAAAAAAATCACAGAAAGAACACATGATGGCATTAACAACAAAGAGCCATATAAAAGGGGGAAAGCAAACAGTTATTTAAAAGGATAGGTGATAACTTACTTTCGAAATCTCCAAGTCTAAACCCTACAAGAAATCAACAAAAGACAAGGTGATAAGTGGGGAAGATCCCCACAGATCCTCCGATGTCTAAGTCAAAAAATGTAGAGAGATAATTTAGAGAGATAAAGAGAACAAGAAGTATGAAAGAATAGAATGGAATTAGATAATTGAGAATGAGGGATGTGGGGACTTGTTTATAGGGATAGTGATGCTCAAATCTAAGAGGAACAATATTCCTCTTTGATGTAGGAGTTGTGTCTATTTGGAGATTATTTCTTGCTATTTGAGAGTCTTTTAATTAGAGATTCTCTTCCTATTTGGATTGGACTTTCTTCCTCTACAAGGAACCCTGTTTAGGAAAAATAAAACCCTTAATGTAATAGGAATATGTATATGAGGTATCATTATTTAAATGAGATACCAAAATGAATGTTAAACCTTGATTTAGCAATTCTATGGTAGAAGTAGCATTATTTTCCAAAACATAAGATCAAATGAGCAACCAACACATAAGAAAAACATTGTTAATGAAATGATTGCACTGGTTAAAATATATTTTTTAAATGCAATATGCAATCTACCATTAGAATAAATCTTAGTTCTGACATATATATTGTTTAAATGATGTAATTAACAAAATAAAAATACCAAAGTACCACTAAACATTTAAGGTGTAACTGGATACTAACTAAACAACAAACAGATGCATTTTGAAATTTAAAGATAAGAGAAAAATAAAAAAATCACAGAAAGAACACATGATGGCATTAACAACAAAAAGCCATATAAAAGGGGGAAAGCAAACAACTATTTAAAAGAATAAGTGATAACTTACTTTCGGAATCTCCAAGTCTAAGCCCTATAAGAAATCAACAAAAGACAAGGTGATAAATGGGGAAAATCCCCACAGACCCTCTGATGCCTAAGTCAAAGAATGTAGAGAGAGAATTTAGAGAAATAAATAGAGCAAGAAGTATGAAAGAATAGAATGGAATTAGATGATTGAGAATGAGGGACGTGGGGACTTGTTTATAGGGATAGCAATGCTTAAATCTAAGAGGAACAAGATTCCTCTTCGATGTAGGAGTTGTGCCTATTTGGAAATTATTTCTTTCTATCTGAGAGTCTTTTTAATTAGAGATTCTCTTCCTATTTGGATTGGACTTTCTTCCTCTGCAAGGAACCCTGTTTAGGAAAAATAAAACCCTTAATGTAATAGGAATATGTATATGAGGTATCATTATTTAAATGAGATACCAAAATGAATGTTAAACCTTAATTTAGCGATTCTATGGTAGAAGTAGCATTATTTTCCAAAACATAAGATCAAATGAGCAACCAACACATAAGAAAAACACTGTTAATGAAATGATTGCACATGTTAAAATATATTTTTTAAACGCAATATGCAATCTATCATCAGAATATATATATATTGTTTAAATGAAAACTCAATTTAACTCAATCAACAGAAGTAGTAAAGGAAAACAAAAACATTAGAAAACTCTAACAAAATCCCAGGAAAAATAACACAGAAATGCAAAGAACGAGGAAAAAGAAAAGAACCTGTTGGAAAAAAATGAAATATCAATTAATGAAAATAAATGGTTACCAACTGAAACTAGAATAAATTGAAAGAAAAAAGACGCAATTAATTTTACACTTAATGCAAAAAAGTTGCTATTAATGCACTATAATTTGAAATAACCTTGCATATCAAGCAAAGGCCATTTAAATATCTAGATGTTGCTCATTTGATCTTATGTTTTGGAAATGAGATGATTGCACTGGTTAAAATATATTTTTTAAATGCAATATGCAATCTACCATCAGAATATATCATAGTTTTGACATATATATTGTTTAAATGATGTAATTAACAAAATAAAAAGACCAAAGTACCACTAAACATTTATGGTGTAATTGGATACTAACTAAGCCACAAACAACTGCATTTTGAAATTTAATAATAAGAGAAAAATAAAGAAAATCATAGAAAGGACAAATGATAGCATTAACAACAAAGAGTCATATAAAAAGGGGAAAGAAAACAGTTATTAAAAGGATAGGTGATAACTTGCTTCCGGAACTTCTGAGTTTAAACCCTACAAAGAATCAATAAAGGACAAGGTGATAAGTGAGGAAGATCTCCACAAATCCTCCGATATCTAAGTAAGAGAATGTAGAGAGAGAGAGAGTTTAAAAAGATAAAGAGAACAATGAGTATGAAAGAATAAAATGGAACATGGGGACTTATTTCTAAGGATATAAATACTCAAACCTGAGAGATATAAAATTCCTCTTTAATATAGGAGTTGTGCCTATTTGAAGATTGTTTCTTCTTATCCAAAAGTCTTCTTAATTAGAGATTCTCTTTCTATTTGGATTAGACCTTCTTCCTCTATATATATATATATATATATATATATGAGGTTTCATTATTTAAATGAGATACTAAAATGAATGTTAAACCTTGATTCAACAATCCTATGGTAGAAGTAGCCTTATTTTCCAAAACATAAGATCAAATGAGCAACCAACACATAAGAAAAACACTGTTAATGAAATGATTGCACTGATTAAAATATATTTTTTAAATGCAATATGCAATTTACCGTTAGAATATATCTTAGTTCTGACATATATACTGTTTAAATGATGTAATTAACAAAATAAAAAGACCAAACTATCACTAAACATTTAAGGTGTAATTGGATACTAACTAAACAATAAATAAATGCATTTTGAAATTTAATGGTAAGAGAAAAATTTTTAAAAATGGTCACAGAAAGGACATATGATGGCATTAACAATAAAGAGTTATATAAAAAGGGTAAGCAAACAGTTATTAAAAGGATAGGTAAAAGGAAAAAAAATACCAACATAGTACAAAGAGCTCGCATAGAATACCAAGCAAGTAAGAACCACACCAAAAAAAAAAAAACCTACAAATAAGCAAGGGAAAAAATAAGTCAACATATAATAAGAAGACAAAAGTCAAAGTAAATAAAATGCCAGGTCTCTTCTCGTATATATATTTGAGTTTTCTATTTCAATCATGCATAAGGATAGAACATTTCTTTTCAGTTTTTTTCTTTTTACATGGTATTGGAGTAGTAACGATACCTCTTATGTTTCTAACTAAACAGACAAGACTTCCTTTTTCCATCAATCCTATTTCTTCTATTAAACCTTTTGAATTAATCCATTGTGATATTTGGGGGGCCATACAAAATTCCCTCACTTTCCTATGCTAAATATTTCTTGACTATTATAGATGATTTTTCCTGTTTTACTTGGGTTTTCTTCATGCATCATAAAAATGAAACCCACAAATTTTCTTATTAATTTTTTCTCTCTTGTCAAAACCTAATTCCATACTACCATAGCAAATATTCACATTGACAATGGAAGGGAATTTTCTTCCTTGCATGATTTTTTCAAACAAGAAAGCACTACTTACCAACATTCTTGTGCCTACACACCTCAATAAAATGGGGTTGTAGAGCGCAAACACTCAGCACTTGCCCTTTGTTTTCAAGCTCATCTTCCTTTACATTTTTTGGCAGAATGTGTCTCCACTGCTGTTCATATAATTAATAGATTACCCACCCCAATTCTCTCTTACCAAACTCCCTTTGAGCAACTTCATGGCAAAATTCCATCTTATTCTCACCTTAGAGTTTTTGGATGTCTTACATATGCCACAAATGTCCATGTTTCTCATAAATTTGCTCCTTATGCCTCACAGTGCATTTTTCTTAGTTATCCTGTTGGCCAAAAAGCTTACAAATTATATGACGTTGACACTCATCGATTTTTCACTAGTCGTGATGTCATTTTTTGTTAGGACATCTTTCCTTATGAAACCATTACACTTACCTCACCTAACACCGATTCTGTCATACCTCTTACTATTTCTGATTCTCTTCCTTTAGAGACTCTATGTATTCAGTCAACATCTATGGAACTCATTCCTACCTTAACCATTACCTCACCACCAACAAATTCCTTACGCCACTCTCAATGCCATCATATTCCACCTATTGCTTTGCGTGACTACATTTGTAACCAAGTAACATCTCTTTAATCATTGTCATCCTCGTTATCCTTTCCATATGACGGTACACAATATCCTCTTTGCAATTTTATCTCTTATGATCGTTATTCACCATAACATCGCTCTTTCATCACTACTCTCAATAATGATGTTGAACCTACAAGTTATAATGACGTTGCTTCTCACTTTCATTGGCAAGAAGCCATGCAATTTTAGTTGGCTGCTTTAGAGGCCAACAACACTTGGACTCTTACATCTCTTCCTCCTGGAAATCAAGCTATTAGTTGTCATTAGGTGTACAAAATTAAGTGCAAGTCAGATGGTTCTCTTAAACGCTATAAAGTGTGCTTAGTTGCCAAGGGTTATACGCAACTTGAAGGTACTGATTATCATGACACTTTTTCTCCCATTGCTAAAATGGTCACGGTACAATGCTTATTAACTTTGGTAGCTACTCAGCATTGGTCTCTACATCAACTTGATGTCTATAATGCTTTTCTTCATGGTGATCTTTCTAAAGAAATTTATATGTCCATTCCTCATGGGTTTCACCGACAGGGGGAGAACCTTGTGTGTCGGTTCAATAAGTCTTTGTACGAATTAAAACAAGCTTCTTGTCAATGGTTTGCTAAGTTTTCTACAGTTGTTCAAGAGGCTGGTTTCATTCAGTCTAAAGCAGACTAGTCATTATTTACATGCGAAAAAGATATGTCTTTTACAGCTTTATTAATCTATGTTGATGACATCCTCATAATTGGTAATAATCCCATCGCCATATATGGTTTTAAATAATTTTTGAATAATAGATTTCGGATCAAAGATTTAGGTTAGTTGAAGTATTTTTTAGGCATTGAAGTCTCTCGGTCAAAGAAATGTATTTTCATTTCATAAAGGAAATACACTTTGGAGCTTTTGAAAGATGGTAAACATTTGGGAGCTAAACTTGTGGATTTTCCCATGGAACAAAATATAAAGCTGTTAGATGAAGGAGAATTGTTGAAGGACCCATCTCCATATAGACGGCTTGTAGGACGTCTAATTTACTTGACTACTATAAGACTTGATATCACCTATTCATTTCACATGGTAAGCAGATTTATACATGCACCACGCAAACCGTATATGGAAGCTACCATGCATGTATTGTGATATTTGAAAAGCAACCCAGGTCAAGGCTTATTCCTTCCTTCACAAAATGATTTATCTTTGCGTGCTTTTTGTGATTCAGATTGGGGGGGGGGTTGTCCAATATCTTATAAATCAACTACTAGTTATTGTATTTTCTTGGGATCATCTCTCATTTCTTACATAACAAAAAGACAAAGGACAGTCTCCTTATCCTCAGCAAAAGCCTAATACAGGGCTATGAGTGGTACATGTTGTGAGTTGTCTTGGTTACAATCATTGTTGAAAGATTTACAAATATTGCATTCAAAACTAGCCTTGTTGTATTGTGATAACAAAGTAGCTCTGCATATCACGTCTAACCCAATATTTCATGAAAGAACCCGACATATAGAGATGGACTATCATTTTATTCGTGACAAGATTCAAGATGGTTCGATTTCAACTGAATATTTTCCTTCATGTGAGCAACTCATGAATGTATTTACCAAACCGTTAAGGAAAGATGCTTTCTCTACAATGAAACGTAAGTTAGGAGTTCTTGATATTCACTCTCCAAGTTAAAGGGGGAGTGTTAGGAAGATCAATTGTATCCCAAAATTAATAGAGTAAATGTTGTAATTGTCCATATTAGAATAGCTAGATTATAGGATTATTGTTCCTCTATTATAGGTCTCTTCTTGTATATATATATGAGTTTTCTATTTCAATCATACATAAGTGCAAAACATTTCTTTTCAGTTTTTCCTTTTTACAATAACCAATGGAATCTTGGACTTTCAAAAACATAAACCAACTTAAATCATGCAAATGGAGTTTTTTTTTTTTTTTTTTTTAAAAAAAGAGAATTGAAAATCAAAAAATAAAATAATAGTTTTTTTTTTTTAATTGCCAAATCCATGTATAACTTAAACACATAGAAATAGAAGCATTAAAAAGATCATATCAGAATTCATTAAAAAATATACAAAAATAAACAACATTTATTTATATAAGAAAAATGATTTTGTCAGATGAATGAGACTAAAAATAGTGACCATGCACGCAAACAAAATACAATGTACATAATGGCATGCAAGCATACGAAATTAAAAAAAATGAAATCAGCTTCAATTACACAATACATAAAACCAACCATAAACATTAAAAAATATATGTTCTTTCCTGCATAAAAAAGAAAAATCATCACATGTACATTATATGAAAATGTCGATGGGAATAAATAGAAAATAGAACATTTAAGTGTGGACACATAGAAAAAATACACAGTATGAAAAAAAATACTGAGCCTAAATTGCAGACAAACGAGAACACTGTGAGCTAAACTAAAATGCAAAAACTAAGAAATAAAAACAACTTAAAGGAAACTCATGAATCAAAATCTAAAATTTTTTCTGTTCATTTAAAAAAATAAATTAATGGAGATGCCATCAGGCACAATGACAAACTGGAGGTTGCATGCGTAGCATAAGTAGAAGATAAGATCGTGAATGGCAGACCAAAAAAATAAAAAATAAATAAAATAATGAGGAAGAGAATTAGGGTATTTTTAAATGAAATTACAAATTTGGAAATGGGCAAGCATTAACGCAGTCATGTTTGCATATAGTGAAGGGTTGATGAGTCATTTTACAATCACAAAGAATACTGAAATCCCGCTCCAAAAGTAGGACACATGCCAAGTAGTAAAATGTCGAGATTTTGCTAAATCAATAAGGGTCAACCACGTAAATTAATTTTACATTTTGAATGCAAAAACATAGGGCATTATAGAAATTCAATGGGTAGAAAGAGTCAACAGTCTCTGATCACTTGTTGCTTTCCTGTGCCGCAGCAAGACACGTGTGGCATCCCTTCTCCACCAACACTGTCATTAGACGGATATGATTCTAATCCATCAAATTTGAGCACCGATGTGAAGAAGCATCACTTTTAAATTAAATTAAACTAGTTATAAATATTTATTTATCTAAAACTATAATTATAAATAACTTAACGATATTTTTAATCAAATAGCTCCTTTTTATTATATAAATACATAATTATCAAAAATACTTATTTCTTAAATTCTATTCCAAACCATACATACATAAAACTCAAATCTATAAAATTTTATGATCAGCTTAGTGATTATTGTTTCCATTCATTTTATATTCACAAATTGGCTTGATAAAATTTTGCAACCTGTAATGAGCTCATCTCTATGATGATACGTTGCACCTCAAGTTACATTCTATATGACTATCCATAAAAATTAATTATTATGAAAAAAAAAGGGATTAATGAGTACTTTCACAAGAAAAGTCTCAATGAGTAAGCAAAATAGTAGTAAAAGTGCAATATTGTTGAAATATTAAGGCAGATCAATCAAGAAAATTTACTTGAAAAGAAAATTAATATTTAATAATAACCCAAATCGGAATAAGCATTACGAGTGATTATTTTATTATTAAATTTGCATTTATTAATATTCATTGTAAACTTACATAAATATATTACTAGATAACTTATAGCTTACAAGTATTCTTTCATAGTTTTGACAAAATAAAATATTTCGCATAACCCAGTTACACTTGTGCAACTTGTGCAACTAGAGCTTAAGCTCATCTTTCAACAATAGTAATATTTAATGATTAAAAATAACATTTGATTGAGCTTTATAGTATATTAAATACATATGGAAAGGATTTTTAATCTAGTTCAATTCTCAAAAATATTTAAAAATATTCTAATAAGATTTAAAGCATTATACAACATGTATAAGCAAATATCAGTGTAGCTAGAACTCACACCACATTGAAGGTAATGCACATCAACAAGCATACAACTCAATTTCAATATAATATTGCCTAATATACCCCAAAGGATCACGAGCCTCCTGTCCGAAGGACTTAAAATAATCACATCACAACTCAAATGAAACAAACATTCCATTTATTCCTTATCTCAAATGATGAAAGGCTGTGTCCTAGACAGTTTGCCAATTCACTGACCTTGCCATACCCCAAGTATGGACTTACTATCTCTTAACACATGTACTTGTGCTCAAAAATTTCTCTTCAGCAAATACTCATCTAAGCCAAAAAAATAATTATCAATATTCACTTCTCTTTATCATATATTTAAGGAAAATACATTTTCTATTTTGTATATTTACTTTTTTGTTATGACGCTACTATGAGTGCAAATGCTTATGTATATGCATTTAAAATTTCATCAAATAATCCATAGTGTATATTTTCAAGTAATTTTCTCTAGATTATTAATTTCATGTGTTAAAAGTAATTTCCATTGATTATACTTAAATTGGATATATATTAGAAAAGTTATATTAAATTTTGCTCATTATAGTCATGTTGTTTCTTGATATTGCACAATACAATGTATTGCTATAGAGTACAAAAAAAATAGCAAAATTTGATATTTCCTATTTCCACCAAAGTTATAGAGCATTTCCAAGTTTCCATAGGATCAAAATTCACCTCATTTGGAGTTGGATAACTAAATTTATGGTCTTTTGAAGTTTGTAATGCCTGCTCAATAGACTGTCATATTGACAGAATCCATATGGTGCAATAAAAAATTCATCAAATATTATATGGTTTACATTATTTAGTAAAATTTTCCAAAATTAAATTTATATGAGTCTAGAGTGGTTTGCAATTGGATATGTATGGAAAAAGTAACATCAATACTAATTTAGTGTGGTTAGGCTGTCTTCAGAGTATGTGCACTAAAATGTGTGGCTCTTAAAGACCATTGAAATTGTAGAACTGAGTTTTTCTTATTTCTACCAAATTTGTAGGGGGCATCTTTAGGTTTTTATCAACATAAATGTCTTCTCATTTGGAGTTACAAAGCTTCAAATATGGCTTACACACTTTTACCATTATTGGGTGCACAAAATTTATGGAAGTTTGATGGTACATCTTTTTGTTCCTAGATGAATTATCAACAAGTATAAACCAATATTTACATATATTTTCAACAAAATCATATTTAAACAATTAACTTTAGCAAGTAATTTTTAAATGCATTAAATTGCCAGATTTTTCATGACTTAGAATTCAATTAAAAAATTGTTCCAAGGAAAACTTAAAACTCAACAAAGAATTGGAAAGAAATGTTTACTCACCCAACAAAATTCTCAAGGTCAAGAATTAAAAAGAAAGAACAGTTCACTCACCAACAAAGATATTCGATCAAAAAATATTCAATTAAAGAATCAATCTAAAGTAAAGAAGGAGAATTCCACTCACCAAAAAGAAGATAATCAATTAAAAAAAAAATAAGTGACAAATCTAAAAGAGGAGAAGGAAATAAATTTCACTCACTTGGTAGAGCTCCTTCATCCCTTCCTCTTAACTTTTTGTTGGATAAGTGATAAACATAAAAAATGGAGATAAGGATTGTCTCAATTCACTAAAGATAAATATTAACTCTAACCCTTAAGGGAGTGACACCTACACTTTCTTCATTCTTCTTCTCTTGTCTTTCTTTCTTTTTTTTTTTTTATAATCTAGTCTTTTATAGAGTTTTGCAATTAAGTTCTAATCCACATCATTAATTTACTATTATAATATTTTGGGTATATAAATATTTATTTATTAGTCATGGATTTAATTTATATATATATATATATATATATATATATATATATATATGGTTAATCCTAAGTACAGGTGTGACAATTCTCCCCCATTAAAAAGAATTTTGTCCTTTACTAACATAAGGCTTTTACTTAATCGCCAAAATATATACTTATTTCTTATAATCCGAACAAATAAATCCTCATATCAACTTTTCTTATAACTACACCTTTAGTTTTCTTAAGCTGAAACAACTCCAATTAAATTTTAAATTTTGAATTCTATTTTCTTACTCCACACATTTACTTATGCAATTACTATCTTGTTGTATTTACACTTCATATAATTTATGAATTATGCATATAATATTATATAATAATCCTTCTTACTTGCTAGATTCCTACGATTCACACTTACCCACAATGCTAGAATCATATGACTATAGAGTTACACTTAATAAGATATTCAAATCTCTTTAATACATTTCACTTTATTATTATTAATTTTCATATCAACTCTTAAAATTAAACATAAATACAATTAATATGAAAAGCTCATATCACTTTGCATATCTTAACTGCAAGCAAGTTTATTAAATTAATTAATAATACCTTTGTTTGCATTAAACAAATTAGCCCCTTCTTTTTCCAGCATTGTAAACATTCTAGCTTATGATTCATGTCTAATGAAATTATCATGTTCCCTTGGCCCATTTCGTGAGCCCTTTCACTGGCTTCACCTTGGCTAGCTGTCGTTGTTACATTTCAGGGTGCATATGATCCTTTTTCGGACCTTTCTTCTTGCACCATTTGTGAACATTCCTATGCATAATGTCCTAATATATTGCACTGAAAACACTTAGCATCCTTCTTAGGACAATTTCCTATGTGTTTAACCTTACACTTATTACACTATGACATAAAAACTTTTCTTAATTGCACAAGAGTTGCCTTGACTATTGCCTTGGTAAAGCCATTAGCTACCTCATCGATACTTGACTTCTTTAATTTTAACTACTGCCTTTATTCTTATTCTTACTTTTAGAATATGGGTGGAATTGTAACCTTTTATTCTCCATTTTCTTCCAAGATGATTCTTGGGATTAAAATTGAGCAATGGTCCTAGATGTCATAGTTTATTCTAATTCTTGCCCTAATTTTTCTTGTTCCATAGCTTTTTCCATTTAACCTTTAAATGTAGTACCCATATATAAATTCAATTTACCCCTTAAGATGATATGTAATTGAAAGTGCCTTAGAGGGGAGGTGAATAAGGCTAATGAAGGATTTTAGAAAAATTAAAAATGAATTTAAGGAATGAATAAGAATTGAAAGAGAATAGAGTAGGAAGAACAATGAACATAGAAATGTAAGGAGTTTAGATTCTCAATAATCCTACATTTCCATCTAACTTATCCCAAAGTTAGGATTTTTCAATACCTACAATTTTATTTGTAAGATTAAGATTGCAAGAGTTTTAGGCTCACTCTTCAACCTTACATAAATAAGAGTTTTAAGGCTAACTCTTCAACCAAATAAAAAGGAGTTTCTAGGCTCACTCTTAAACTAATTCCCAAGTGTTTTAATGGCTAAACACTTAAACTAATTCCACTAGAAATATACCTCCCTTCCCTTCAAATCTATCTTAAGAATGAGATGAAGATGAGATCCTATTTCTATCACACAATTAACTCTTATAAGAGTTAGTCAATACAAAGAATATTGATATAAAGAAAAAATGAAGCTTAATGAATGCTTAGAGAGTTTTGGATAATCAAAGAGTAATATAATGTGTTTTTATTATCATAACTCTAAAGCACATATATATAGGTTAAGCTTTAAAAATATGGTTGTGGGAGCCAATAATTATCTCTCCAATGTCTCTTTTTTTTTAAAAAAAATTCAAAAATATGTTCGTTGGATATTTTTGGAGTTTGTTATCACTATGGAAGTAAGGTTTCAATTGCAGCCTGCTGTTCACATTATGTCTCCAACGTCTCTTTTCTTAATTTCAAAAATATGTCCATTGGGCTGTTAAAATAAAAGTAGAGCTTCAGTCGTAGCCTACTATTGAGCTTGGCTTTTTGTCATCATAGTAGTCTTGCTTTAATCGTAGCTTACTATTGAGCTTACCATGATAGCCTTACTTCTATTGTAGCTTACTATTGAGCTCACTATGGTAGCCTTGCTTCAGTCACAACTTACTATTAAGCTAAATTTTGACTTGGATTTCTTTAAGAGTAATATTGTACCTATACTTATAATTACACTCAAATAAAATATATTAAATACTCAAAATTATGTTTGTTAAGATCAAAATTAAGATTGATTATTGTTAAGGTCAACAATCTCCCTCATTTTGATTTTAACAAACTTATTTTGAGTTTGAGAAAGAAATATAAAGTAAAGTGTGTGTTGATATGAATCCCAATAAAGTATGTTAATTATACTCCCCTTAATTTATGCATATTATAAAAATAATGGAGTAAGGAATTCAAATAATGAAGAATGTTAATAGAATGAGAATGATACCAATTTTAAAAATAATGAAATTTTAAGAATCTCCCCCTTTGTGCTATACAAATATCAATTAAACAACTCTTGAAAAACATTTTAATTGAAAAAGATACCAATTAAAATATTTAATATATTTCTTTATTACTCTCCTTTTTGGATATGATAAGAAATATAAATTTATAAATCATCCCCCTTGACAAAAATAAAAACAACATAAAATATAACATGAGGGATATAAAAACATGGCCTAACATGAAAAATGTGTTAAAAACATTAAAAAAAAAAGATAATATGATCATTTAAATAAATTCTAGGCAATATGAAGAAAATAAATTCAAACATATTAAAATAAATAAAACTAGTAGCACTTACAATGCATGTAGTACTAATTAACACATCACAAACATAGTACATTTAGCATTTGTGTTGAAGTTTGACAAACTTAACTATTGTTTAATCATATAGAGCTTAGTTCTAAAAGAAAAAAAAGACCAAGAACTAAAACAATGAAAACAAAGATAGACCAAATTTTTTTAAAAAATTATGTCCATCTAGCTAAAGCATCTCCATCTAGCCAAGTATCATATATATGCATATATATAAACAAAATAAGCAAAACAAGGCTTTTTATCACATATAAAAATATGACACAACTATCCACACTTATGATGTTACTATGTAAGAAAAATATGTAAAATAAATTCAAATAACTATGCATAAAAAATTTTAATTCAAGCTCAAATATTTCTCCCCCTTTGTCAAAATGTAAAAGGAAATTATACTAAAAAATTGCATTAATGAAAAGGATAGAGTTACAATGATATTAAAATACCAATTGTAGACTAGACATAGCAAGACATAAAACTAACAGCACATGACTTATATCCAAAAAATAAACCAAACCTAAACTATCACAAAATAACCATAAAAACAAACTAACAACACAAAGCTTAGATATGGAAAATTTACTGAAAATACACCAAATAAAAACTGACAAAAAACATAAAACTCTAGTCTTATTGTAAAGGAGGTGGAAATTATAAAAAATCATAATGCATATTTAAACATATATAAATGCATGACAATTATAAAAAAATGCTAGATTTGAATCATTAATTTTTTGAAATAATTTCAATAAATAATTATTAAATAGCAATTTTTTAAAATTCTTAAGATCAAAATCAAAATAATTAATAATCGCAATCATTAAGCACAACATGATTTCACATGAAAATAGTCCAATCATTAATTAAGCATAAAATAAAGACAAACTAGAACTATTAATCATGTCAAGTTCACACTTAATGAAATTTAGTCTCTCTTCATTGAGAGGTTTGGTGAAGATATTTGCAATTTGATTATTTGTATCAATAAATTCAAGTGAGATATCATCATTTTGCACATGATCATACAATAAATTATGTCTAATGTCTATATGCTTAGTTCTAGAATGTTGAATTGGATTCTTGTTAAGGTTAATAGCACTTGTATTGTCACATTTGATTGGAATATGATATAGTTTTATACCATAGTCCAACAATTGTTGTTTTTGCTATAAGACTTGTGAACAAAAAAGACTTGCTACAATATATTCAACTTCAATAATGGACAAGGCAATGAAACTTATTTCTTGCTAAATTGAGAAACTAAACATTGTCCTAAAAATTGACATAGTTCTAAAAGTGCTATTTCTATCTAGTAAACTACTAGTAAAGTCCACATTCGAATAGCTAATCAAGTCAAAGGAAGAACTCTTAGGATATCAAAGTCCTAAATGCAAACATCCACTTAAGTATTTGAAAATTCTTTTGATTGCATTCAAATGAGACTCTCTAGGACTAGATTGAAATCTAGCACACAAGCAAGTAGTAAACATAATGTCCAATCTACTTATAGTTAAATAAAGAAAGGATTCGATCATACCTCTAAATCACTTTTCATTAACTAGCTTTCCATTTTCGTCCTTGTTGAGTTTAGTAGTGGTACTCATAGGATTTTTGCTTGATTTAGCTCCATCCATGCCAAACTTCTTGAAAATATCTCTTATGTATTTAGTTTTATTGATGAATATCCCATCCTTACATTGCTTGATTTATAGTCCAAGGAAGAGTTTGAGTTTACCTATCATGCTCATTTCAAATTCTCCTTGTATTAACTTAGAGAATTCCTTACACAAGCAAGGGTTAGTAGCACAAAAAATAATATCATTAACATATTTTTGCATAATAAGTAAGTCAAGCTTGGATTTTTTTTATGAAAAGAGTTGTATTAACTTTTCCTTTAGAGAAATCTTTCTCTAATAAGAAGTTGTTCAATCTTTCATACTAAGCTCTTGAAGCTTGTTTCAATCCATATAATGCTTTTGAAAGTTCAAATACATGACTAGAAAAATCAAAACTTTCAAAACCCATAGGTTGTTGAACATATACCTCCTCTTCAATGAAACCATTTAAAAATGCACTTTTAACATCCATTTGATAAAGTTTGAAATCCATGAATGATGCAAATGCAAGTAGCATTCTAATAGCTTCTAACCTTACAATAGGGGAAAGGGTTTCATCATAATCAATGTCTTGCTCTTGATTATAACCTTTAGCTAGTAATCTAGCTTTGTTCTTAGTTATAACACCTTGTTCATTCATCATATCTCTAAACACTCATTTGGTACCTATAATAGGATGATGTTTAAGTCTAAGAATTAAGGTCTATACCTTATTTCTCTCAAATAGATTTAACTTTTCTTACATAGCAAGGACCCAAAAATGATCACTCAAAGCATCATCAATATTTTTTAGTTTAATTTGAGATATGAAAGCTAAATTAATAATAAACTTAAGTTGAGATCTAATAGTTACCCCTGTTGTAGTATCACTGATGATGAGATCTTGAGGATATGCTTTTATGAATTGCCAATCCTTTGAAAAATTATCCTTTAAGGTAGGTTGAGGCATCTCCTCATCTTCTTCTTTTATAGGATACTCAAGTTCCAAAGGTTTATTAGCATTTTCTTCTTGAGTATTCACATCCACATGTTCATCTACAAAATCATCAACACTACAAGCATCCTTTCTAGGATTAAGTGAGTTTAATTCATTAAATACAACATCCATTAACTCTTCAACTACTAGAATTCTTTTATTAAAGACTCTATATGCTTTACTAATGGTGGTATAGCCTAGAAAAATTATGAATCAAATTTTTCAAAATTATCCTTGGTGTTCAATATAAAGCACTTGCATCCAAATACTCTAAGATATGAAATTTTGGATTTTCTATTGTTCCAAAGCTTATAAAAAGTTTTATTTAAAATTTATATTTTGAAAAATCTATTTGAAATGTAGCAAGATATGTTAACGGCTTTCGCCCAAAAGTATAGTGGTAAGTTATACTCATGAAGCATTATTCTTACCATTTCCACTAAAGTTCGATTTTTCCTTTCAATTACCCCATTTTGTTAAAGAGTTCTAAGAGAAGAAAAAGTATATGAAATACCATTTTTATTACAAAAGGTTTTAAAGAATTCATTTTCAAATTCAATTCCACTAAAGTTCTATTTTTCCTTTCAATTACCCTATTTTGTTAAAGAGTTCTAAGAGAAGAAAAAGTATATGAAATACCATTTTTATTCCAAAAGGTTTTAAAGAATTCATTTTCAAATTCAATTCCATGATCACTTATAATAGATGAAATACAAAAACCTTTTTCCTTTTGAACTCTTTTTAAAAAATTTTCAAAAGCTTTAAATGCATTATTCTTATGAGCAAGGAAACATACCTAAGTGAATCTAGAATAATCATCAACTAATACATATGCATAATGCATTCCACCAAGATTAGTAGCTATAGTTGGCCCAAATAAATCCATGTGTATAAGTTTAATTGGCCTTGAGTTTGACATTACATTCTTGAGCTTAAATGAAGACTTGGATTGCTTTCCTTTGCATCGTAAGGTCTATCCTTTGTGAATTCAAGTTTAAGTAAACCATTTACAAGTTCCTATTTATAAAGATCAATCGAAAGCTCAAAATTTGCACGTCCTAACCTTCTATGCCTTGTCCATATGTCATGGGAGATAGACATTAAGCATTTTATGTCTTTATTATTAATTTTATTCAAATCAAGAACATAATTTACTCTTTCACCATTAAAAATTACTTTATCTTCTTCAAGACTACTAACAAAGCAATTTCTAGAATAGAAAGTGACTTTATTTCCCATGTCATATAATTGACTTAGTAAATTATGTTTAAGATTGTAAAAAAGCAACATATGGTGTATAGAAAAGGATTGCGGATTATCAATTTCTCTAATTCCAACAATCTTTCCTTTTGCATTGTCCCTGAATATGACATGTCCTCCATCCTTTGCATCAAAATCATTGAATTACTCCATATCTCCCATCATATATTTTGAGCATCCACTATCGAGATTCCACTTACTTTTTATTCTTATGGATTTCAAACACATATACACAAGGCAATTTAAGTGCCCTTTTGAACCTAAACCTTTATTGGTCTAGGTTAGTTAGTCTCAAGACAATCCAAAAAAAGCAAATTCATGTGTAATCTTCTATAGAAGCACACATTATTAGTGTGCCCTTTGACCATGTAATATAAATATACAACATTTTTAAATTTATTTCTCTTAGGATGATATGGTTTCCTAATGTATGAAACATGCCTTTTGTGTTGTGGTAGTGTGTGTCTCCTAAGATTATTTTAAGTTATAATGTGAGACATACATCGATAATGACAATGTGTATTTTGATAAATTTTTGCTATATATTTATGAGAATTGTGTTATGTAGTATGCTTAAGAGTGTTATGTCTAATGTACATGTAAGCATTTTTGGGTTGTGTTTTCCTAGTATGAAATTTAACTCTTTGTGTCATATAAGATTGAGTCTTATAAGACTTTCCTTTAATATTTGACACATGAGACTTATTAGCTTTGAAAGCTTGAGTCTCAATTGGTTTAGAGGTAGAAGAAGTGGAATTATGTAATGCTTTAACAAAATTGATATATGGTGATGATGAGGAAGAAGGCATTCCATTTACAAATCATAGTCCATAAGTATTTTTGTGGAGTTTTTGAGAATTAAGAAGGTTATGTAAACTTTCTTTTCCTTTCTTGAATTTAGAAATGGAATTCTTTACCTGTAAGACTTCTTTAAAAAGTTTATAATTTTCATCACTTTCTTTCTTAAGTTGGTCTTTTAAGGGATTTGAAGTTTTTAAATCATTAGCTAGTTTATCATTTGATTTAACAAGATTAGAAAATTTATTTTTCAATTTTTTGAATTCTTTGGTTAAGTTAGTTAACTCATGCATATAATGTTTCTTCTTAATAAGTAAGCTTTTGCATTTAAGTAAGAGTTTGCTCACCATAGAGCTCTCAACATCATCATCATCATATTCATCATTATAATCATAGTAATCATCACATGAAGTGTTTGATGTATATGGTACCTCATTTTCACTTTCAAGAGCAATGAAGCAAAGGTTGGCTACTTCTTATTGCTTCTCTTCCATTTTCAATTTAGATGAGTCATCCCATGTAGCTTTGAAAGCCCTCCTTTGCTCCTTTGCTCTTTTTTTGAGTTTAGGGCACTTACTCTGAATGTGACCCAGTTTCGTGCATTCATAGCAAGTAACTTATTTTTTTTCTTCTTACCTTCTCCTTTGTACTTCTTATTAAAGTCTCTTGTTCTTGATGAATTTTTCTTTTTCAAGAACTTTTTGATGTTCCTAGTGAGTATGACAATTTCACCATCTTTATCACTAGAACCTTTAATGTTTTCCTCTTCACTATAATTTTATGAAGCTTTTAATGTAATGCTCTTCTTATTTTCTTCCTTCCTTTCTAGCTCTCCACCTCTTTGCTTTATTGTAAGATCATAGGTTAAGAGCTTTCCAATAAGCACATCAGTTGAGAGTGTAAAAAGGTCTTGAGCTTCCTTAATTGAAGTGACTCAAGATTCCCAATCCTTCTTAGGTAGGACTCTTATAATCTTATTGTTCACCTCTTCCTTAGAGAAAATTTTTCCAAGTTTCTAGAGGGTTATGATAGGAGCATTGAGACGGTTTTTCATCTCCTTGATTTATTCTTAAGGCTTCATTTTAAAGAGTTCATACTCATACATATATAGTTGAACATTCTTACTTCTAACTTACACATTGCCTTCATAATGGTTTTCTATGATGTGCCACATTTCCTTAGCCAAAATACAACATTGAAGTTTTTCTCTTTCTTCTCTTATTATGGAAGAGACTAGAGTGACCATAGCTTTTTTATTTTTATAATTCTCTTACTTTTGATCATTGTTCCATTGACTTCTTAATAGAGTAGTTTCCACACCATCAATGGTAGCTTTAGGTGGCTCCTAACCTTTTAGGATAATATCCCAAAGTTTGATTAAATCACAACTTAGATATAGCTCCTTTTTGAACTTCTAATGAGAATAGTCATTGTCATCAAAGAATGGTCTAAGAGAAAAAAAAATAATAATAATAATATTAGTATTATTATTTATAAATAGTGTTAATTTAGTGTATTTAATATATTTTAATATTTTGTGGTAAATTTAATTAGAAAGGTAAAAAATTAAATTAAAAACATTAATTTGTCCTTTTCTCATTTTTAATAAAAAAATACATATAAAATTTTTAATTGAAATTATTGTTAATTATTATGTTTTGGATAATTTTTGAGTAATATATAGTATTAAAATTATTTTTTATGAATTAATTACTACAATTTCTGGAAATATATTCGAATAATAGTTTTAGTTATTATTTTTATGATTAAAAGAATATTTTAGCTATTTTTATTATACATTTGAGCAATTTTAATAATTATTAGCAATTTATGCTATTTAATTTTGAATATTTGAAAAATGGATTTTTATTAATATTATTTAATTATATTTAAGAATTTATTAATTATTTTGAAAATAAAGATCTTTAATTTTTTATTATTTAAATAAATTGAATTGTAGTATTTTATTGATTTTTATGAATTTTAGTGAATTTTAATAACTAGTATTATATTATTGATTTTTGTATATATTGGTTCTCGGTTGGGCAATTTATGTAGTTCGGGGGTTCAACTTGAGAAGTTGAGTATTTTGCGAAGATTGAAGTGTGTTTGCGTGCAGGATCGACTCTACTTTTAATAGAAAGATGTTCATTTTACAAAGAAAACTCTGCCGAATTTTTGGTAGAATTGTCATAAAATGTGACATCGGTTCGGTCTTGAGTTTTGAATTTGTTGTCAATTTGTGTCCTAGATTGAGTCATTCTTTAGAATTTCTAGAAGTATAATTAGAATTTCGATTCTAATATATTATTATTTTTATTATTTCCTTAGTTGCTCCGCGTGCTAGGCTTATTAGACTAGGTCAGCCTTACCAAGGTAAAGGAGCGCGATAAAACAGTGAGTTATTAAATTATGCATACATTGTATATAGATTAAATATTATGAGCATCAAATATGAATTTAATTATGCTCATTTCATTAAATCATACTTATTAATGTTAATATGTATTTAACTATTTCCATATACATTAATTGAGAATATTTATTTTTAACAACATATGTTGTCATATGATTTATTGAATTTTCATTATATTTTATGAACCATTTTTGAAGGATAGTTGTAGAATGTGCCACCTAGCATGTCATGCTAGGGCTGCTGTGCAACAGTATGCTAGAATTAGGTTTTGAACCTTAATTGATTCCAGATGTGAAAATCATGATTTTGGTGAATTGTGGATTAAGAGTGTGACTGCGGATCCTCAGGTGACCTGTAGGGTACTTGGGTTCAGTTAGCACCGAGAGTGGAACTATGAATCCTTGGTTAACCTTTTGTGTACTTAAGGCTAGTTCATTACCAAATGTTGGATAAAAGAATATTTTGGAGTTATGGAAAGTCTAATGGCTAGTGATATCAAGTGTTGAGGTTGCAAAAATTTAAGGATTTTACTTTGATCTTCCACTTAAAATTCTTTTGGCATTTATTGTTATTATAAAATGGATTTGTAGCATCTGTATGAAATGCATGTATATATAAATAAATATATATATATATTATTATACTGATTCTTGATTGTATATGGCTTTAGGTTACATGTATATATATCATAATAATTCACTTAGTGAGGTTTGACTCCCCTCAATATTTTTTAAGATCTTTGACATTAGACCTCCCTAGTAGAACTCTTCGTCGGACTTTTTCTTCCTTTGCCGATTTATGTAAATATCGAACCATTACTTTTCTTGTATTTTAGTAATCACTACAGTAGTAGTGTTTATTGTTGTAGTATTTATGTTGTATTAGTTAGAGACCCTATATTTGAAGACTTGTATGAATATATTTTGTTATGTTATGATAAGGATTTATTTTATATTAATTAAAGTTTTAATTCTGATGTAATATTGTGATATGTTTGCATGTGTTTTTATTTTAAGGCTTGCTACGGGTTCTGGATTCAAAAGAATTCCCCTTCCCTAGTGCCGATCTTGACCTCCTGGTTTGGATCGTGACAAAGTTGGCATCATAGTCTAGGTTTTAGTTTTATAAACGTAGGTTATTAGAGTTGTGTTTTCTTAAAAACTGCTGTAGTAAATTAGGTCTGACTATCTTTGATAAGTTCTCCTTGTTGTAGTTTTCTATGTAATCATTAGGATGTCCGTTAGTCATTTATTTGTTATTTGTCTTATTTAAATTTCATTGATTTTTATCTTTTTAGAATAAGGAAGCAAGCATGTGTGGCTCCACCGATCATTGAGGCTGAGGATGATAAGTCCTTTCAGGATGAGGTTTTACCTCTTGAGCCACCTGTTAAACATAGAGGCAAAGGTAGAGGTAAACCTTAAGGAACGGTAGGTCATCGTAGGTAGAAATAGTTGCAGGACAAGGAATCTGTAGAGCAGAAGTATGAGGAAGCTACTATACCTTTAGCCATACCGCAGATGCAATTTATGTATCAGTAAGGCATGTCTGACCTAAGGCATCTTTATTTTATGCTAGAGTCAACAAGATATCATTCGATAAGATTAGAGACCCTTTAAATTTTTCGTATGCTATTGAGACAAGGACTTGGAATGCTCACACCAAGTACTAAAGGATAATGATTATCAAGTTTTCTGTTGGGGGACTAGCCCTAGATTGGTTTGTACATGTTATTCAATTACACATGACAACTTACACTTAGGCTTAGTTTCAAGAGAGATTCATAAGGCATTTCTGCCCAGAGCCTATACAAATGAACTTTAGACTCTGATTGACCAACATCAATAGAGGTGATAGGTTAGTGGAGGATTACACTAGGGAATTTCTTAGATTGGGCCATTATACAGAGGATTTGATGAGAGACTAGTATTTTACGATCACCATATACATCATTAGACTGGGTTCTTTACTCTTTGGAATGCCTACTTCAAGCCTTACTCTAAATTTTATGATAGAGTTGGCCAAGGAGATAGAGCTCAGACTAATCAGGCAATGAGTCATGCCTGACTATTATCAGATAGGAGGTGTTCAGTTTAGAGGATCTTAGAGCACACCATTCCAGAAAATTCAAATAGGCTCCAGCAGTCAGCAGAGAGGCTCTATTTAGCAGGACTAGAGATAGCAGTATAGATATCATTGTGGTAGGAGATAAGGCCATTGTGGAGTTTGTAGGCCTATCAGATTTATTTTTGGTTTTATAGTAGCAGTAGTGCTCAGAGTTCTTAATATAGTAGCACATTATCTACAGTCAGTGCTTGCCAATTATGTGGGAGAGTCCATCAAGGACCCTATCATATAACTCATTTGACTTAATTCAAATGCGGACAAACATGGAAATTTACTAAAGTGTGTCCTTATTCTGGCTATTAGCAGCAGTTGATTGCTAGTGCAGCTCCAGCTCATTATCAGTTACCTGCAGCTCAGTATCCAAGTACATTGCAGTTTATAGCCCAGTAGGGGCATGGTAGAGGTGGCAGAGGTAGTGCGAGAGGCTTTGGTCAGGCTTCCACCAACCAATAGGGAAGCCAAGGTTAGGCCAAATTTTTT
This sequence comes from Mallotus nudiflorus, assembly GCA_947683625.1. Lineage (NCBI taxonomy): Eukaryota > Viridiplantae > Streptophyta > Magnoliopsida > Malpighiales > Euphorbiaceae > Mallotus > Mallotus nudiflorus. The sequence continues at coordinate 2,496,228 of CANTUR010000274.1, forward strand.
ACCCTCACCCAGCAGGATGCTCAGGCATCCAATTTCATTATTGCAAGTGTATTTCCAGTATGTTACTGGATGCTAGAGTCTTGATTGATTCAAGTGCCACACATTCTTTCGTGTTTCCTATTTTTACTTCAAATTCACATTGGCAACCTTCGAGGATGGCATTTCCTTTATCTTTCGCCACTCCTCTAAGTGATTCGTTAGACACAGACGTTGTTCTTTCTGGATGTCCAGTGTTAATAGGAGGGAGGGAATTGTTAGTGGAATTGGTGTTTTTGGATGTAATGGAGTTTAATGTAATTATTGGTATGGATTGGTAATCTCAGAATTATACCATAGTTGATTGTCAAAGCAAAGAGGTGATTTTCAAAATTTTGGATGAAGAAGAGTTTAAGTTTGTGGGTGACAAGAGTTTTGCACCTCAGAATCTTATCTCCACTATCACAACTAAGAAGATACTGAGGAAAGATTGTCAGGGATACTTGGCACTAATTAGGATACTTTAGTGGAGAAGATGTCTATCTTAGATGTTCCAATAGCTTGTGAGTTTTCTAATATTTTTCTTGATGAGTTGCCAGGTTTACCACCTCACAAAGAGATTGAATTATGTATAGATGTGGTCCTAAGCATAGCTCCAATTTCGATGCCACCCTATAGAATGGCTCCTGTAAAGTTGAATGAATTAAAGGAGCAATTGTAAGATTTACTGGATAAGGGTTTCATTATACCTAGTATTTCTTCTTGGGGTGCACCAGTCCTGTTTATAAAGAAGAAAGATGGTACACTAAGACTATTAATAGATTACAAAGAGTTGAATAAGGTGACAATGAAGAATAAATATCCTTTTCTGAAGATAGATGATTTGTTTAATCAACTTAAAGGTGCATAGCTCTTTTCCAAGATTAACTTGAGGTCGAGCTATCATCAATTATATATCAGTGAAGTCGATGTTCCTAAAATGACATTTTGTACTAGATATGGTCACTACAAGTTTTTGGTGATGTCCTTTAGGTTAACTAATGCACTAGCTACTTTCATGGATTTGATGAATAGAGTATTCAAACTATTTATGGTAGTTTTCATTGATGATATATTGGTGTATTCGAAGAGTATGGAAGAGCACGTATATCACTAGAGGACAATACTACAGACACTGAGAGAACATCATCTTTATGCTAAATTCTTGAAGTGTGATTTTTAGATGGAGAGTGTTACATTCCTTAGACACGTGGTGTCTAAAAATGGTGTTCAAGTTGATCCATAAAAGGTAGAAGTAGTGTTTAAATGGCCCAGACTGGCATCAATCATTGAGATTCAAAGTTTTCTAGGTTTGGTTATGTACTATAAAAGATTTATGTAAGATTGCTTGAGAATTGCATCACCTACGACTTTCCTAACTTAGAAGAATGTGAAGTTCGTATGGTCAAATGCTTGTAAGAAAAATTTTCGATTATTGAATTAGAAGTTGACCACAACTTTAATTATGACTTTTCCAAATGGAGAAGATAAGTTTATTGTGTATTGCAATGCTTCTAAAGTTGGCCTAGGTTATGTGTTAATGTAGAATGGTAGGGTGATAGCTTATGCTTCGAGGTAGTTGAAGAAGCATGAACAGAATTATCCTACTCACGACCTAAAGATGGTAGTAGTGATCTTTGCTCTCAATATTTAGAGACATTATTTGTACGGAGTGACTTATAAGATTTTCACATATCACAAGAGTTTGAAGTACATTTTCCAGTAGAGAGATATGATCTTGAGGCAAAGGAGATGGTTGAAAGTGTTGAAGGATTATGATTATGATATCCTATACCATCCAGGCAAGGCTAATGTGGTAGCACATGCCTTGAGTCAGAAGTCCTTGGGTAGTCTTCCTCACATTAGTGTGGAGAGGAGACCTTTGATCTAAGAGTTGCATGAGTTAGTGGATCAAGGTTTGATGATGAAGATAAGAAAACTAGGTGGGCTGCTAGCTTAATTCAGAGTTAGATCAGTGTTGAGAGATAGAATTAAGGCAACTTAATGCTAAGATCCTATTTGGTAGAGCTTGAGGAGAATCTTTGTGAAGGAAAGTTCACTAATTTTACACTTAATGATGAAGGTGTTTAATGGATTTGTGGTAGATTATGCATTCCTAATATAGATAATTTAAGAGAAGAGATCCTAAAAGAAGTGCATTTTACAATTTACAGTGTACATCCAGGTGTTACTACGATGTACCATAGCATTAAGGATTTGTACTGTAGGACAGATTGAAGAAGGATGTAGTTGATTATGGCTCTAAGTGCTTGACTTGTTAGCAGTTGAAAGCTGAGCATCATAAGCCTTCTGGGAAGCTTCAGCCTCTTCCTATTCCTAAGTGAAAATGGGAGAGAATTATTATGAATTTTGTGATTGTGTTACCTTGTTTAAAGGATGGATACGATTCTATCCGGGTGATTATAGATAGATTAACCAAATTAGCTCACTTATTACCAGTTAAAGCTGCTTGTTCTGTAACTAAGTTGGCTAAGCTGTATGTTAAGCATATTGTGTGCCTTCATAAAGTGCCTGTTTCCATTATATTTGATAGAGGTTCAGTGTTTACCTCTTAATTTTGGCAAAAGTTGCATAAAGCAATGGGCACCAGGTTTGATTTTAGTACTACTTTTCACCCTCAGACAGATGGTCAATCTAAGAGGACAATCAAATACTTGAGGATATGTTGAGAATGTGTGTAATGGATCTTGGAGATAGTTTGGATGATCATCTGCCACTAGTAGAGTTTGCTTACAATAATAGCTACCATAGCAGTGTTAAAATGCCACCGTATGAAGCTCTGTACAGAAGGAAGTGTAGATCCCCTTTTTGTTAGGATAAGATTGAAGAGAGAGAAAGAGTTGATTGGACCTAAGATTGTCTAGGATTTAGTTGAGAAAGTTTCTTTGATAAGAAGAAGATTAGAAACTGCAGCTAGCAAACATAAGAGCTATGCGGATCAGAAGCATAAGGATGTGAAGTTTCAGGTTGGGGATATATGTTTCTAAAGGTGTCACAGATAAAGGGTGTGATGAGATTTGGAAAGAAAGGAAAGTTAGCACTGAGATACATTGAACCATTCGAGATTTTAGAGAGAGTGGGCATGGTTGCATATCAGTTGGCTTTGCCTCCAAATGTGTCTTAAGTGCATATAGTGTTCTACGTCTCGATGATGAGGAAGTACATTTCAGACCCTTCGCACATGTTGCAGCCTGAGAGTGTGGAAGTGAATGAAGATTTGACGCTCGTGGAAGAGCTAGTTACAATAGTGGATTACCACATTCGTCAGCTACGTTCGAAGAAGGTCCCGATGGTTAAGGTGTTGTGGAGGAGCAATAACGTGGAGGAACACACATAGGAGACCAAGGCTGAGATGTCGGTGGCTTACCCTTACCTTTTTCCTCAATGAAATTCTTATTTTTTGTTCTTTAATTTAAAATTCGAGGATGAATTTTTATAAGGGGGAAGATTGTTATAACCCAAATTTTATAAATTATTAAAATAATTTTTGGGATTTGTAGTGTTAATAAATATTTTATTAAATTGTTATATTATGATTATCTTGTGAAATTTAATTAAATTCAAGTGTTATTATATATTTTATATTATGGTATTAATATTAAATCAAGATTTTAAACTTAAATTTATGGTTATATATTATTTAATAATAATAACATTATTATTATTTATGAATAGTGTTAATTTAGTATATTTAATATATTTTAATATTTTATGGTGAATTTAATTAGAAAGGTAGATAATTAAATTAAAAATATTATTTTTATTTTTATATTATTTTGTTCTTTTCTCATTTTTAATAAAAAAAATACATATAAAAAGAAAATCTATCCTTTCCTTCCTCTTTTCTCTTTCCTTCCCCCTTTTCCTTTCCTTCCCTCTTCTTCTTCTTTCTTCTTCTTCTCTATGTAAGTGCAGAATTGTACAGTGCCACCAGCATAACACCAACGCCGATCTCCTCCCCATCTTGCCACCACCTATCCTCCTTCCTCCTATTGCCACTATTTCCCTTCCTCTTCCTTCTTCTTCTTCCTTCGGTACCCGTCGACTTCCAAAAGCCATCGGCATCAATTTCGGCAACGTCAATGGGTGAGGTTGGTCTCGTCTGAAAGCTTCTTCCTTGGGCTTCATTGCCCTAAAATAATTTGTTCAATTAACCTTGAATTTAGCTTCAATTTTATTGATTTCATTCTAGGGTTCATAATTTCAATTGTTGATTTTGTGTTCAATTGGTTTGATTTTTGTGAAATTGACTTTAGATTAGTTAAATTGAAGTTATAAGCTTTCTAAAAATGTGTTTAAATTCAATTTTGGAGATAGTTAAAATTTGAGCACTATTCCAAGCTCGGTTACTGTTCACGAGACTGTCCCGGCTCGGAAATTGTGTTTTATTTTCAATAAATTCTGTGGATTATTTTAGGCATATTTCGTTAAAGAAATTTATTGAAATTATGTTCCAATTATTTATTATAAATTTTTGAATGTTTATGTAAAAATTGAATTTTTGGAATAATAAGTATAAATTAGTAAATTTTGTATTTTAATTGAAATTATTGTTAATTATTTTGTTTTGGATAATTTTTGAGTAATAAACAGTATTAAAATAATTTTTATGAATTAATTACTATAATTTCTGGAAATATATTTGAATAATAGTTTTAGTTATTATTTTTATGATTAAATGAATATTTTAGCCATTTTTATTATATATTTGAGCAATTTTAATAATTATTGGTAATTTATGCTATTTAATTTTGAATATTTGAAAAATGGATTTTTATTAATATTATTTAATTATATTTAAGAATTTATTAATTATTTTGAAAATAAATATATTTAATGTTTTTATTATTTAAATAAATTGAATTGTGGTATTTTATTGATTTTTATGAATTTTAGTGATTTTTAATAATTATTATTATATTATTGATTTTTGTATATATTGGTTATTGGTTGGGCAATTTATGTAGTTTGGGGATTCAATCAGAGAAGTTGAGTATTCGGCTCTACTTTTAGTAGAAAGATGTCCGTTTTACAAAGAAAACTTTACCGAATTTTTGGTAGAATTTTCATAAAACGTGACATTAGGTCGGTCTTGAGTTTTGAATTTGTTGTCGAGTCGTGTCATAAATTGTGTCATTTTTTAGAATTTCTAGAAGTATAATTAGAATTTTGATTCTAATATATTATTATTTTTATTATTTCGTGAGTTGCTCTACGTGCTAGGCCTATTGGATCGGGCCAGTTGACTCAGGGTAGAGAAGTGCGATAGAACATTGAGTTATTATATTATATATACATTGCATCTAGATTAAATATTATGAACATCCATGTGTTTTTAATAAATATGAATTTAATTATGCTCATTTCTTTAAATTATACTTATTATTGTTAATATTTATATAACTGTTTCCATATATATTAATTAAGAATATTTATTTTTAATTAACGTATGTTGTCATATAATATATTGAATTTTCATTATATTTTACAAAACATTTTTGGATGATAGTTGTAGAACATGCCATCTAGCAAGTCACGCAAGGGCTGTTGTGCTACAGTATGCTAGAATTAGGTTTTGAACCTTAATTGATTCCAAATGTGAAAATTGTGATTTTGGTGAATTATGGATTAAGGATGTGATTGCAGATCCTTGGTTGACTTGAAGGGTACTTGGGGCCAGTTGGCACTAGTAGTAAAACTGTGAATCCTTAGTTGACCTTTTATGTACTTGAGCCAGTTCACTACTAAAAGTTGGATAAAAGAATATTTTGGAAAGCCTGATGGCTAGTGATATTCAGTGTTGAGGTTGCGAAAATTTAGAGATTTTACTCCGATCCTCCACTCAAAATTCTTTTGCATTTATTATTATTATAAAGCGGATTTTTAGAATTTGTATGAATTGTAGGTATATATAAATAAAAATATATATTATTATACTGATGCTTGATTATATATAGCATTAGGTTGCATGTATATATATTATAATAATTTACTCAGTGAGGTTTGACTCCCCTAAATATTTTTTTCAAGATCTTTTACTTCATACCTGTCATGACCCAAAACAGGGGCCATGACCGGCGCTAGGGAACGGGAATTCTTTCGAATCCGGAACCCATAGCAAGCCTAAACATAAAATAAATCATGCAATAATAACAATAATCATATATTATGCAGCGGAAATAAAAATCATAATATCATAATATTATTCACATCAACTGGATTTAAATCAAATCTCATCTCATAGATATATAATCTTTAATACAAATCCATTTTCAATATAATACATCTCTTTTTAAAATAAAATACATGAAATCCAATACTTTAATTCACAACTACTGCAGTGTCTAGATAAAATAAATAAGACTCAAGTAGATAATTTACACAAAGAAGCCAGGGCGGAAGAAATCCGGCGTATCGACCTGCTACTGAGGTCTGAGGATGTTGACTCTCCTGAAAAATAGTCAACGGAGGGGAGTCAGACCTCACTGAGTGAATTACTATAATATATATACATACACACTAAATGATAATGCATACAGTCAATAATACATATCTAATATGTATATATACAGGCAAATGCACACAGATGCAGTAAAAATCATTTTTTTATATATTTTATTGAAAATCACAGTTTATGAAGGATCACATAGAACCCTAGAATATCGCAACCTCGAAAAATAGTGTTAAACAACACTCTAGCCATACAGGCTCACTTATTCCAAATATATCCACTTAATCCATTTGGACAGTAGACTGGCCCCGAGACACTAAGTCAACCGAGCTCCAGCAGTCTGACTGCCAGTGTGATTGGCCCCGAGACACTTGGTCAACCGAGCTCCAGCAATCACACCCCAAATCACATCTCACACATCAGATAAATCAATTCAATCAATATCCTCAAATAGGTTAGTATTATAGCCTAAATACTATAGGCGTACCGGTACGTACTCGGTCCTAGTGCTGCCCACTAGGTAGCACGTTCTATTGATATCCTTCATCATTAATAATATAAATCATTCATTTACAATAAATGATGCATGAATTTAAATGAAATAACAATATAAACCATATATATACCGGAAATATACCAAACGTAAACCAGGTATATTTCGAGTATATATATGTCAAATAAATCCAATCAAATCATAAATTAAACTAAAAATATATTTAAAAACATTTTAAATATATTTTATTAATAAAACATGTATATAATTTATTATATACCAAAAAATATACTTAATATAAACTTAAGAAATAATCAAATTATTTATGCATATTTAATCAACATAAAACATGCATTTCTAAATCATGCATCCTAAGCATATATATATAGTATAGTAACTCACCTAGTGCGCTCCACGAGACGGGTCCAACGGGCCTGGTCCACTGGCCCTCGGTCTCGGTGCAACTAAATAAGAAATAAGTAACCGACATCAGAATAATCCTAACAGAAATCCTAGAATTCGATCTAGAGTATTAAACACAGAATCAGAAATTAGGGTTCGACTGGATATCACGTTTTACGAGAATTCTATCAAAAATTCGGCAGAACCTCCCCTGTAAAACGGACATCTCTCTACTCAAAAGAGTAGAGCCGACCCTGCAAAGAAACAAACTTCGAAAAATAGGCTCAACACAAAACCACAACCCCTCGGTCGGACTCCAGACTACAATCCACCGACCGGGGTCCACAAACACGGAACAATTTCAAGAATACCAAAAATATCCTTATAGCATAGAAATTCATTTTATAAGTAGAAATTACATAATTAACCTTAAAACACAATAAAAACCGACAAAAACTCATTTTATTTGAAAAACCGTATATTATATATATAATTGAAAATAATTCACGAAAAATAGTTTTAATTAGTTAAAAATACTAAATAATTTATAGAAATCATTTTTATACCTTAAATAACTATTAAAACCAATTAAATTACATTTTTAGCCAATTTAGGGTAAAATTACCAAAATACCCCTATATATATAAATATACTTAAATTACTTCAAAAATTCACCAAAAATCATACAATTATCCAAAATTAATTTTCTCAACATATTTATCAATAATATCAATAATTAAACCCAATTAACCAATGAATTTCAAATAAAAACACAATTAACCCTAATTTCTCAAAATCACATAAACTTCAATAATTCAAAATAAATACTTAGAAATTCATAAAAATTCCAAATAAATTCCTATAATTCATTTCAACACCCAATTTAACCATAAACTCCAATTTCATAATTTAAATAATTAATTTCCGAAAATTAGAAAATAATATTAAAATATTCAAAAATACCCAAAAATCCAAACAATCTCCAAAAATTCTACAAAAATTCATACATGTAGATTGAGCTACTAGGAACAACATTTGTGAAGGAATTTTTCATGAATCATCCAACTCGAAGCTCAAAAAAATCAAAAACCCTAATAGGCCGAAATTGAAAATTCAAAACCTAAGCAATTCTAGACCATTTAAGCTCAAAGCAAAGCTAGAATCACACTCACCGGACCTCAAGGAGTCGATGAAGACTGGTGGTGTCGAAAATGGTGGTCGGAATCGGCGTGATCGACGGTGGCCAAAGTTTCGGCTTCTCCGGCCAAAACCGACTTCCAGACGCCGGAAACGGCTACCACAGGCGGCGAGGAAGGCTGGGGAAGGCGGTGGCACACCGGACGGCACTCCCACGGTGAAGAAACGGCAGTAGCAGCGACCGGACGGTGAAGGGAACGGGCGGAAGGAAGAAGAAGGCTCGGGGGCAGTTTTGTAATTTTCCAAACTTTTGATTTTTGACAAATTTTTAATGTATATATGTATATATATATACTTTACACTACATATTAAAATAATATTAAATCACACACATTAAATATACACCACACACATAAAATTTAATATTTTAATAATTTATACTAAATAAAAATAATTAAATATCAATAAAACTAATAAATAATAAATAAAATATTAGGGTAATACTAAACCCTAATTAAATAAATATACACACATGTAGGCTTTATTTAGTATTTTAAAAATACGTATGAGTCCATGCAAGTCCGAAAATATATTTAAAATAATTAATATTAAAATATTTACGTGAAAATTTCCCCGAAAATGCAAGTCCCGGGAAAATTTTACGTAAAGTACTGTAAATAATACACAGTAATTAAAATAGGATTTAAATACATATCAACTCATAAAAATATCATATATATACATTCAAAATTTATTAACACTGCATATCCCGGTACAGTGTAAAAATATTTAAAAACACGGGATATTACAGTCTTCCCCCCTTACAAGAATTCGTCCCCGAATTCCAAAAAAACAAGATCAAGAAGGAAAGAGATACGGGTAAGAAGCTCGCATCTCAGCTTCAGTCTCCCACGTATGCTCTTCAACTCTATCACTGCGCCATAGAACCTTGACCATCGGAATCTGCTTCGATCGCAACTGTCGAACTTGATAATCAACGATCGCCACAGGTTCTTCCACAAACGTCAAATCTTCACTCACTTCTACACTGTCGGGTTGCAACACGTGTGAAGGATCTGAGATATACTTCCTCAACATCAAGATATGAAATACTGGATGCACTTGTGACATACTCGGAGGCAAATCCAACCGATATGCAATAGTGCCAACTCTCTCCAGAATCTCAAACGGTCCAATGTATCTCGGTGCTAACTTACCCTTCCTACCAAATCTCATTACACCCTTCATCGGAGATACCTTCAGAAAAACAAAATCTCCAACCTGAAACTCCACATCTCTGTGCCTAGGATCCGCATAACTCTTCCGTCTGCTTACTGCGGTCTCTAACCTTCGTTTAATCACGGTGACTTTCTCTGCAGCATCCTGAACCATCTCAGGTCCAGACAAAGCTCTCTCACCAATCTCATCCCAACTTAACGGGGATCTACACTTCCTTCCATACAACGCCTCATACGGTGCCATGCCAATACTGCTATGGTAGCTGTTATTATATGCAAACTCAACAAGCGACAAATGATCATCCCAGCTACCTCCCAAATCCAAGACACACATCCTCAACATATCTTCCAGTGTCTGGATCATCCTCTCAGACTGGCCATCTGGCTGAGGATGAAAAGCAGTACTGAAATCCAACCTAGTGCCCATCGCTTCCTGCAACTTCTGCCAAAAACGAGAAGTAAACACCGAACCTCTATCTGACACAATGGACATAGGTACTCCATGAAGGCACACAATATGCTTCACATACAACTTCGCCAATCTAGCAACAGAGTATGTGGCTTTCACAGGCAAGAAATGTGCAGACTTCGTCAACCTGTCTACGATCACCCAGATGGAGTCGTATCCATCCTTCGAATGAGGTAAACCGACCACAAAATCCATAGCTATCCTTTCCCACTTCCACTCGGGAATAGGAAGAGGCTGAAGCTTCCCAGAAGGCTTCTGATGTTCGGCTTTCACTTGCTGACATGTCAAACACTTAGCAACATAATCAACGACATTTTTCTTCAATCCGTCCCACCAGTATAAATCTCTGATACTGTGGTACATCTTAGTGACACCTGGATGAACGCTGTAAGCTGTAGAGTGTGCTTCCTCTAGGATCTCTTCTCTCAAATTATCCACATCAGGAACACACAATCTACCACTGATCCATAACACACCATCATCATCAAGTGTGAAATCAGTGAACTTCCCTGCTCGAACATTCTCTGCAAGCTCTTCCAGAATAGGATCTCAGCTCTGAGCTGCTTTAATCCTATCCCTCAGTATAGATCGTACTCTAAACTGAGCTAGAAGTCCACCTGATCTACTAATCTTCATCATTAGACCTTGATCCACCAACAAGTGCAATTCCTGGATCAATGGTCTCCTCTCAACACCAATGTGAGCAAGACTACCTGAGGACTTCCTACTCAAGGCATCTGCTACCACATTAGCTTTACCCGGATGATATAAGATCTCGCAATCATAATCCTTCAACAATTCCAACCATATTCTCTGCCTCAAATTCAGATCTCGCTGCTGGAAAATGTACTTAAGGCTCTTGTGATCAGTAAATATCTCACAAGTCACCCCGTACAAATAATGTCTCCAAATCTTCAAAGCAAAGATCACTGCAGCCATCTTAAGATCATGTGTAGGATAGTTTTGCTCATGCTTCTTCAACTGCCTCGAAGCATAGGCTATCACCCTTCCATTCTGCATCAACACACAACCAAGACCAATTCTAGAGGCATCACAGTAAACTGTGAACTTATCCACACTATTAGACAAAGCTAATACTGGCACTGTGGTCAACTTCTCCTTCAACAACTGAAAACTATTCTCACAAGCTTCTGACCACTCGAATCTAACATTCTTCTGAGTCAAGCGAGTCATAGGGGCTGCTATCCTGGAAAAATCCTACACAAACCGCCTATAATACCCGACTAAACCCAGAAAACTCTGAATCTCCGTAACAGAAGTAGGTCTAGGCCATTCAGACACTGCCTCAACCTTCTGTGGATCAACCTGAATGCCTTCTTTAGACACTACATGTCCAAGAAAAGAAACACTCTCCATCCAGAAATCACACTTCGAGAATTTAGCATAAAGCTGATGATCTCTCAGTGTCTGTAGTACAATCCTCAAATGATATACATGCTATTCCATACTCCTCGAATATACCAGTATATCATCAATGAAGACTACTACAAACTGATCCACATACGGTCTGAATACTCTGTTCATCAAGTCCATAAAAGCTGCTGGTGCATTAGTCAAACCAAAAGACATCACCAGAAACTCATAATGGCCATAACGAGTGTGGAACACTATCTTAGGAATATCAGATTCACTAATCCGCAGCTGATGATAACCCAACCTCAAGTCAACCTTAGAAAAGAACTGTACACCCTAAAGCTGATCAAACAAATCATCTATCCTCGGGAGAGGATACTTGTTCTTCACTGTCACCTTATTCAGCTCTCTATAGTCAATGCACAGTCTCAGGGTACCATCCTTCTTCTTCACAAACAAGACTGGTGCACCCCAAGGAGAAACACTAGGTCTAATGAAACCTTTATCCAACAACTCTTGCAATTGTTCCTTTAACTCTTTTAACTCTGCAGGAGCCATACGATAGGGTGGCATAGATATAGGAGTAGTACCTGGTACCACATCTATATAGAACTCAATCTCTCTATGAGGTGGTAAACCTGGCAACTCCTCGGGAAAAACATCAGGAAACTCACAAGCAACAGGAACATCTGTGAGTGACAACTTCTCCACTGACGTATCCCTGACCAATGCCAAATATCCCTGACAACCTTTCTTCAATAACTTCCTAGCTAAAATAGCAGAAATAAGATTCTGAGGTGCTGAACTCTTATCACCAATAAACTTAAAATCTTCTTCACCAGGAATTCTAAAAGTCACCTCCTTATTCCTGCAATCTACCACGACGAAGTGCTGAGATAACCAATCCATTCCCAAAATGACATCAAACTCCATCACATCCAACAAAATCAATTTAGCGGGTAATTCTCTATCTCCCACGAGAACTGGACAACCAGAAAGAACAATATCGGTGTCCAAAGAATCGCTCAGAGGAGTGGCAACAGATAAAGGAAAAGCCATCCTCGAAGCTTGCCAATAAGATTTAGAAGCAAAAACAGGAGAAATAAACGAATGCGTGGCACCCGGATCAAACAAAACCCAAGCATCCAGGTAACAAACAGAAACAATACCTGCCACGACAGCATTAGATGCCTGAGCATCCTGCTGAGTCAGATGGAAGACTCTGGCCTGACCTCGACCTCCCTGCTGACTAGTAGAAGCCTGGCCAACACCTCTGGCACCTCCTCTAGTACCTTTGCCACGACTCTGCTGTGGAACAAACTGAGTGGAACTCTGATGCTGGGCTGGTGGCAACTGAAATGGCACGGGTACAGCACTAGCAATCGACTGCTGTGGGAATCACGGAATCTGCTGCTGCTGATACCCGGAATAAGGACACGATCTGGCAAAATATCCTATCTGCCCGCATCTGAAGCATGTCAGTGGTGTCAGATAACACGGTCCCTGATGGACTCTACCATAAGTCTAGCAAATACTGGTCGCTGATCCAGAACTACGACCACTGCTGCTGCTCGAAGCACCTGATCCAAATCTGAACGATCTACGCTGACCTCCACGGCCATGTCTACTGCTCTGATGCACTCGCTGCTGCTGTCTCTGACTCTGCTGAGTCGGACCTCACTGCTAACTACTTGATCCAACATGAAAACTCGAATACGGAGTAGCCTGCAATCCACTCGACTGAACTCCTAGCTGGTAATAATCAGGCATCGCTCCTTGCCTAACTAGCCTCAGCTCAATCTCCTTAGCTAACTCAATCACAGACTCCAGAGTAAGACCTGATGTAGGCATACCAGCAAAAGCTGAACCTAAACCAGTAACGTACGTAGTAACCGCGAAATACTGATCTCGCATTAGATCCTCAGCATATCTACCCAGACGAAGAAACTCTCGGGTATACTCCTTTACAGATCGATCTCCACGAGAAATACTGGTCAAACGGAGACGATAGCTCAAACGAAGAGGCTTTGGACAGAATCTCCTCATGAATCGCTCTCGAAACTGAGCCCAGGTCATCGTCATCATAAAGGGCTGGATCATCTGAATAAACCAATCTAGAGCTGGTCCCTCAACAGATAACTTGACGATCATGATCCGCTGGTACTCGGTATGAGCAGTCCGAGTCCTAGTCTCAATCGCATGCAGAAAATCTAACGGATCGAAAGTACCATCAAACGCAATCCTGCCAACTCGGGCATAGAACAAAGCTGCCTCAGGGTCAGACATACCCTGCTGATAGGCAGGTTGAACAGGCTGAACAACTGGAGGAACAGGAACATCAAATTCAGGCTCAATAGGCTCCTCATCCTGTAACTCTCTCTGCCTACGGCAACCTGCCGCTCCTCAAGGTCTACCTCTGCCACGACCTCTACGCCTAACTGGCGGCTCAGGAGGTAAAACCTCATCCTGAAAAGACTCATCATCCTCGGCCTCAACGACCGGTGGAGCGACACGCGCTCGCGTCCTCATATTGAAAAGACAAACGAAAAGATTCAGACAAAACAGACAACGGAGGAATAACGCTGAAAGCTAAGCAAGGAATACTTGTCAAGACATACTCGAACCTAATTCACTACAGTAGTTCAACAGAAAACACAACTCTGAAAACTAGGGCCACAACTCACAAAACTAAGCCCTGACACAGAACTCCGCTCTGATACCAACTTTGTCACGACCCAAAATAGGGGCCATGACCGGTGCTAGGGAACGGGAATTCTTTCGAATCCGGAACCCGTAGCAAGCCTAAAAATAAAATAAATCATGCAATAATAACAATAACCATATATTATGCAGCGGAAATAAAAATCATAATATCATAATATTATTCACATAAACTGGATTTAAATCAAATCTCATCTCATAGATATATAATCTTTAATACAAATCCAGTTTCAATATAATACATCTCTTTTTAAAATAAAATACATGAAATCCAATACTTTAATTCACAACTACTGCAGTGTCTAGATAAAATAAATAAGACTCAAGTAGATAATTTACACAAAGAAGCCGGGGCGGAAGAAATTCGGTGTATCGACCTGCTACTGAGGTCTGAGGATGTTGACTCTCCTGAAAAATAGTCAACGGAGGGGAGTCAGACCTCACTGAGTGAATTACTATAATATATATACATACACACTAAATGATAATGCATACAGTCAATAATACATATCTAATATGTATATATACAGGCAAATGCACACAGATGCAGTAAAAATCATTTTTTTATATATTTTATTGAAAATCACAGTTTATGAAGGATCACATAGAACCCTAGAATATCGCAACCTCGGAAAATAGTGTTAAACAACACTCTAGCCATACAGGCTCACTTATTCCAAATATATCCACTTAATCCATTTGGACAGTAGACTGGCCTCGAGACACTAAGTCAACCGAGCTCCAGCAGTCTGACTGCCAGTATGATTGGCCCCGAGACACTTGGTCAACCGAGCTCCAGCAATCACACCCCAAATCACATCTCACACATCAGATAAATCAATTCAATCAATATCCTCAAATAGGTTAGTATTATAGCCTAAATACTATAGGCGTACCGGTACGTACTCGGTCCTAGTGCTGCCCACTAGGTAGCACGTTCTATTGATATCCTTCATCATTAATAATATAAATCATTCATTTACAATAAATGATGCATGAATTTAAATGAAATAACAATATAAACCATATATATACCGGAAATATACCAAACGTAAACCAGGTATATTTCGAGTATATATATGTCAAATAAATCCAATCAAATCATAAATTAAACTAAAAATATATTTAAAAACATTTTAAATATATTTTATTAATAAAACATGTATATAATTTATTATATACCAAAAATATACTTAATATAAACTTAAGAAATAATCAAATTATTTATGCATATTTAATCAACATAAAACATGCATTTCTAAATCATGCATCCTAAGCATATATATATAGTATAGTAACTCACCTAGTGCGCTCCACGAGACGGGTCCAACGGGCCTGGTCCACTGGCCCTCGGTCTCGGCGCAACTAAACAAGAAATAAGTAACCGACATCAGAATAATCCTAACAGAAATCCTAGAATTCGATCTAGAGTATTAAACACAGAATCAGAAATTAGGGTTCGACTGGATATCACGTTTTACGAGAATTCTATCGAAAATTCGGCAGAACCTCCCCTGTAAAACGGACATCTCTCTACTCAAAAGAGTAGAGCCGACCCTGCAAAGAAACAAACTTCAAAAAATAGGCTCAACACAAAACCACAACCCCTCGGTCGGACTCCAGACTACAATCCACCGACCGGGGTCCACAAACACGGAACAATTTCAAGAATACCAAAAATATCCTTATAGCATAGAAATTCATTTTATAAGTAGAAATTACATAATTAACCTTAAAACACAATAAAAACCGATAAAAACTCATTTTATTTGAAAAACCGTATATTATATATATAATTGAAAATAATTCACGAAAAATAGTTTTAATTAGTTAAAAATACTAAATAATTTATAGAAATCATTTTTATACCTTAAATAACTATTAAAACCAATTAAATTACATTTTTAGCCAATTTAGGGTAAAATTACCAAAATACCCCTATATATATAAATATACTTAAATTACTTCAAAAATTCACCAAAAATCATACAATTATCCAAAATTAATTTTCTCAACATATTTATCAATAATATCAATAATTAAACCCAATTAAACAATTAATTTCAAATAAAAACACAATTAACCCTAATTTCTCAAAATCACATAAACTTCAATAATTCAAAATAAATACTTAGAAATTCATAAAAATTCCAAATAAATTCCTATAATTCATTTCAACACCCAATTTAACCATAAACTCCAATTTCATAATTTAAATAATTAATTTCCGAAAATTAGAAAATAATATTAAAATATTCAAAAATACCCAAAAATCCAAACAATCTCCAAAAATTATACAAAAATTCATACATGTATATTGAGCTACTAGGAACAATATTTGTGAAGGAATTTTTCATGAATCATCCAATTCGAAGCTCAAAAAAATCAAAAACCCTAATAGGCCGAAATTGAAAATTCGAAACCTAAGCAATTCTAGACCATTTAAACTCAAAGCAAAGCTAGAATCACACTCACCGGACCTCAAGGAGTCGATGAAGACCAGTGGTGTCGAAAATGGTGGTAGGAATCGGCGTGATCGACGGTGGCCAAAGTTTCGGCTTCTCCGGCCAAAACCGACTTCCAGACGCCGAAAACGGCTACCACAGGCGGCGAGGAAGGCTGGGGAAGGCGGTGGCACACCGGACGGCACTCCCACGGTGAAGAAACGGCAGTAGCAGCGATCGGACGGTGAAGGGAACGGGCGGAAGGAAGAAGAAGGCTCGGGGGCAGTTTTGTAATTTTCCAAACTTTTGATTTTTGACAAATTTTTAATGTATATATGTATATATATATATACTTTACACTACATATTAAAATAATATTAAATCACACACATTAAATATACACCACACACATAAAATTTAATATTTTAATAATTTATACTAAATAAAAATAATTAAATATCAATAAAACTAATAAATAATAAATAAAATATTAGGGTAATACTAAACCCTAATTAAATAAATATACACACACGTAGGCTTTATTTAGTATTTTAAAAATACGTATGAGTCCATGCAAGTCCGAAAATATATTTAAAATAATTAATATTAAAATATTTACGTGAAAATTTCCCCGAAAATGCAAGTCCCGGGAAAATTTTACGTAAAGTACTGTAAATAATACACAGTAATTAAAATAGGATTTAAATACATATCAACTCGTAAAAATATCATATATATACATTCAAAATTTATTAACACTGCATATCCCGGTACAGTGTAAAAATATTTAAAAACACGGGATATTACAGTCTTCCCCCCTTACAAGAATTCGTCCCCGAATTCCAAAAAAACAAGATCAAGAAGGAAAGAGATACGGGTAAGAAGCTCGCATCTCAGCTTCAGTCTCCCACGTATGCTCTTCAACTCTATCGCTGCGCCACAGAACCTTGACCATCGGAATCTGCTTCGATCGCAACTGTCGAACTTGATAATCAACGATCGCCACAGGTTCTTCCACAAACGTCAAATCTTCACTCACTTCTACACTGTCGGGTTGCAACACGTGTGAAGGATCTGAGATATACTTCCTCAACATTAAGATATGAAATACTGGATGCACTTATGACATACTCGGAGGCAAATCCAACCGATATGCAATAGTGCCAACTCTCTCCAGAATCTCAAACGGTCCAATGTATCTCGGTGCTAACTTACCCTTCCTACCAAATCTCATTACACCCTTCATCGGAGATACCTTCAGAAAAACAAAATCTCCAACCTGAAACTCCACATCTCTGTGCCTAGGATCCGCATAACTCTTCCGTCTGCTTACTGCGGTCTCTAACCTTCGTTTAATCACTGCGACTTTCTCTGCAGCATCCTGAACCATCTCAGGTCCAGTCAAAGCTCTCTCACCATATCATCCTAACTTAACGGGGATCTACACTTCCTTCCATACAACGCCACTTTGGGCACTATAACCTCTACTATAACTTGTTCCTTTATTTTGATTACCTAGTTTACCTCCTCTAATCCTTGTCATTTCCTAACAAAATAAAATCAAATACCATAACAAACTTCATTACCATTTATGATTTATTCGCTAAATATGTTAATTTCTACAAAATTTTTATAATTATATCATTAAAGCAATAATTGATTAACTCATATCATTAAGGTTTCAATATTCTTTATTCCACACTATTGTTATCATATTATCTCTCCCTTAAAGTAAATATCAAGTTTAACCTTACCTACACATTTCATTTTCTTATCCAGTATTTTCTCATCTTTACTCTTTCCTCAGTGGAAATACCATTTTATTAGTTAATTTGTAGTTTGATCTCTATAATTATTATAATCCAACTCTTATATAATAAAATGGAATAAAACACTCCACATTCCATCCATTGTTAGGATAAAATTCTAATAAATTCATTAATACCTACAATGTCCATTAACGCATATCATCAAGGTTTTAATATTCCTTATTCCACACTATTATTGTCATATCATTGCTCCCTTAAACTAAATATCAAGTTTAAGCTTACCTACACATTTCATTTTCTTATCCAGTCTTTTCTCATCTTTACTCTTTCCTGAGTGGAAATACCATTTCATTAGTTAATTTGTAGTTCAATCTCTATAATTATTATAATCCAACTCTTATATCATAAAACGGAATAAAACACCCCACATTCCATCTATTTTCAAGATAACATTATAATAAATTCATTAATACCTAAAATGTTCATCAATTATATTCAAACCCTCAATACTCAAATTTCATTATAATTCAAAATTTCTATTCTCATAGGATATTCCTTTATATTTACATCTTCACCTAAACTTTAAATTTTTTTATCACATATATCATCTTTGCATCATAAGATGGAATAAATTAATATATGACTTCATTAATTATAAACTTTATACTTTATAAGCACATAACTTTAATAGACTCATTGTGAACTATAAATTTTATAAATCTATGAACCAAGACCTCTATCTATGGCTCTCTGTCAGCATTTTAGTTTACCACATTTAGTTATTGTCATTTTCCTGAAATCCAAAATCAAATCACTTTAACAATCTATATCACCAAAATTTTAGTTCATCAAATAATATCCAATAGTTGTTAATTCCTATAGAATACATCAACCCTAAACTTCAAAATCTAAGCTTTTAAACCTATACTCTGATACTAATAAATGTGACACCCCTTCTCCACCAGCACTCTTATTAGATGAGTATGATCCTAGCCCACCTAACTCAAGCACCAATGTGAACGAGTATCACTTCTGAACTAAATTTAACTATTTACAAATATTTATCTATCTAAAACTGTAATTATAAATACTTAACTACATCTTTAAACAAACATCTCTTCTTTATAATACAAATACATAACAATCAAAAATACTTATTACCTAAATTTTATTCCAAACCACATATATATAAAACCAAAATTTACAAGACATCATAATGAGCTTTGTGATTATATTTTGACCAAAAAAAAACATTGCGATTATTGTTTCCATTCACTTCATATTCATAAATTAGCTTAATAAAACTTTGCCACTTGTAATAAGCTTATCTCTAGGATGATACACTGCACCTCATGTTATATTCCGTATGGCTATCCATAAATTAATTATTATAAAAAAAAATATTAAAGGGAGTGATGAGTACATTTGCAAGAAAATACTCAGTGAGTGCGTAGAATAGTAGTAAAGGTGCAATATCGCTGAAATATCAAGGCAAATCAATCAAAAAAGTTTACTTGAAAAGAGAAAGAAAATTCCAAAATAACCAATATCATAATAAGCATTACGAGTGATTATTTTATTATTAAATTTACATATATTAATATTCATCATAAACTTACATAATATATTTCTAGATAACTTATAGCTTACAAGTGTTTTTCATAGTTTTGATAAAATATAATATTTTGCATAATCCAGTTATAGTTGTGCAACTTGTTTACTTGAGGTCAAGCTCATCATTCAACAATAGTAATATTTCATGATTAAAATAACATTTGATTGAGCTTTATATTATATTAAATACATTTAGAAAGGATTTTTAATCCAGTTTAATTCTCAAAATAATAAAAAAATATATTCTTATAAGATTTAGAGAATTGTATGACATTTATAAGAAGATATCAGTGTGGCTAGTACTCTCGCCACACTGAAGGTAATTCAAGTTCGTATGCATATGACTCAATTTCAATATAATATTGCTCGATATACCCTAAAGGATCACGAGCCTTTTGTCCTAAGGACTTAAAATAATTACATTACAACATGGCCAGGTAACAAACATTCGATTTATTCATTGTCTCACATGATGAAAGGTTGTGTCCTAGACACTTTGTCAATTCACTGACCCTGCCATACCCCAAGTATGGACTTACTATCTCTTAACACATATACTTGTGCGAAAAAATTTCTCTTCAATAAATACTCATTTGAGCTAATAAATCATTATCAATATTTACTTCTCTTCATCATATATACTTTTAAGGAAAATGAATTTTCTATTTTATATATTTACTTTTTTGATATGACACTAGTATGAGTGCAAGTGCTTATGTATGTGCATTTAAAACTTCATCAAATAATCCACATTACATATTTTCAAGTAATTTTCTATGGATTATTACTTTCATGTGTTTAAAATAATTTGCCATTGATTATACTCGAATTGGATATATGTCAGAGAAGTTATATCAAACTTTGCTCATTATAGTCATGCTATTTTCTGATATTGCACAATACAATATATTGCTCTAGAGAACCATTAAAACAACAACATTTGATATTTCCTATTTCCGCTAAAGTTATAGAGGACATTGCCAAGTTTCCATAAGATCAAAATTCACCTCATTTGGAGTTGGATAACTATAGTTAGAGTCTTTTGAAGTTTGCAATACCTACTCAATAGACTGTCATATTGATGGAATCCATTAGGTGCAATAAAAAAATTCATGAAATATTGTATGGTTTACATTCTTTAGTAAATGTAACGGGGCGACAAAAGGGGCCCTAGGGGCCATGCACCCTTAGAGTCCTTAACTTATCCTAAGGACATGGTGGGACAAGAAAAGTATAATATGGCCGAGCAAGGACATATGTGAAAGGAAAAATACAATGAAGGGCATTTTGATAAATATGAATAAATATTATTATTTATATAATTATCAAGGTGTGATGGGTGGAACATTCCCAGATTTAAATTTATATGATCCTAGAGTGGTTTTCAATTGGATTTACACCAATTGGATATGTATGGAAAGATTAACATCGATACTAATTGAGTATGGTCAAGCTGTCTTCGGAGTGTGTGCACTAAAATATTTGGCTCTTAAAGACCATTGAAATGGTAGAATTGAGTTTTTATTATTTCTAAAAAATTTGTAGGGGACACATTCAGGTTTTTATTAACATAAATTTCTTCTCATTTGGAGTTATAGAGCTTCAAATATGGCTTACACACTTTTACTATTCATGGGTGCACAAAATTTCTGAAATTCCAATTGTACATTTTTTTTTGTTCCTAGATGAATTCTCAACAAGTATAAATCAATATTTACATATTTTTTACACAAACCATATTTAAACAATTAATTTTAGCAAGTAATTTTTAGAAGTATTAAATTGCAAGATTTTTCAAGAATTAGAATTCAACTAAACAAGAGTTTCAAGGTAAACTTAAAACTCAATAAAAAAAAATTGGAAAGAAGATGGTTACTCACCCAATAAAATTTTCAAGATCGAGAATTAAAAAGAAAGAAGAGTTCACTCACCAACAAAGATATTCAATAAAAAAGATATTTAATTAAATAGAAATTAAGGAATCACTCTATAGCAAAGAAGGAGAATTCCATTCACCAACAAGAAGATAATCAATTAAAAAATATTAAGAGACAAATCTAAAAGAAGAGAAGAATAGAAATTTCACTCACTTGGTAGAACTTTTTCATCCCTTCCTCTCAACTTTTTATTTTTAATTTTTATAAGTGATAAACATAAAAAATAGAGATAAGGATTATCTTAATTTACCAAAGATAAATATTAACTCTAACCCTTAAGGAAATGATACCTACACTTTCTCCGTTGTTTTTCTCTTTTTTCTTTTTTGGTCATCTAATCTTTTCTAGAATTTTATAATTAAGTTTTAATTCATATCCTTAATTTACTATTATAATATTTTGAATATATAAATATTCATTTGTTTGTTATGTATTTAATTTAATTTAATTTAATTTTATTTTTATTTTATTTTTATATAGATATAATTTAAGGTTAATTTTAAGTACAAGTGTCACAACACGGGTGAATTGTGCAAGTGCAGAGATAAAAATGCACATAAATTATTGGAAAAATGAAATTGTTTCATTCATACAACATGGATATTCTTGTAACTAAAAGATGAAATGCATGTTTGGAGAATCCAGCATGCCACATGTCAGGGTTTGACGACAGCCCTACGAAATGACGAAAAAAGCAAAATATACTTATGATACACTACCGTTTTAAAAAACAAAGAGAGGGCATTGAAGGAATTATTGAGAAAAAAAAGAATGTGAACATTATGTGGTCATGCATGGTGCCAAGTCGGCATGCAGAAGATGAACAGTGAAATTCGTGTCCACCTTTATAGTATAATTTAGATTCTAATAAGTCTTTCTAGCCTTAGAGCTTACTGGTCATGATAAAATAAAAATATAAATTATTTAAGTAATTTTAAAGAATTGGAACTCACCTCTTTCTTATTTTTATCTCTATTTTTTTTTTATAAAAATGTCACAAAATTAACTTAATACCTTTATGTTATGTTTGGTATTGAACGATCAAGATTGAACATCATCATGCAATCATATAGACATGTTTAAGATTAAAGGAATGCAAATCAAAACGGACATCATGACGAGCATGAAAGAAAACATAATAGAAAGCAAGCTAAGACTGTTAATGAGGCGGTCGCCTCATTGTGAGGCGACGCCTCATCAACAAGGGCTCTTAGTATTCCAGAGGCAACAGCGTATATAACACACGCAAAAGATAAACTCGCTAGAGGCCTGTTAATGGGGTGATCACCTCATCAATGAGGCGATCGCCTTATTAAGATGAGGCGACACCTCTGCGAAGATCACCAGGCCGGCTTTGACTCCCAAGATGTACAGACTTCTACTCTAAGTAACCAAAACATGCATATACATGCTCTACACTCGTCATACCACGACTACATGCAAAATTATTCAAAGATCCATCAATAAAATGAGATATCAAGCATGACACACTAGAGATAAACCTAAAATGTACTAATGGCTCAGTTGTACATAAGCAAGAACACACAAAATGATGAAAATGTCAAGTTTAAGTGCAGATTTTATACCAAAATAAGAGGCCCTCAGAGCTATTTTGATTGAGATCCTTGCTAGGATGTGGTATCTACCTTTGACACAAGTTTCTTCCTTCTTCTCTTATGGAGAAAGTGGAACTCTTTGCTTCAACCTTCCTCCCCTTTCTTGAGGACATTTTTTCTTTTCTTTTCCCTCTGTGTTTTTCTTTTTCCAGAGCTCCTCTCTCCTTTCTGACCCCCTCCCCCTTTTTTCTCTTTTTTTCTTTTTTATTCCTTAGCTTTCCTATGCCCCTAAGCCTCCTAGCCCATCATGAGCTCTCATAGCCTTTTTTCTTTCCCTAAAAATCTTTTTCTCACGCAAGAAAGAGATTTGGAGAGTAGGGCCTGCACCCCTTGGCCGTCATGATTGCAGCTGCATTAAATGCAGCTGTAAGTGGGCTGCCATAGGGGTGGCGCCTCATCGATGAGGCGATCTCCTCATTGGCAGCTGCCAAAGAGGATATCACCTTATTACACTGAGGTGATGCCCCTTTGACCCGGGCCTGCGCTGGGCCAGGCAAGCCTGGGCCAAATTTTGATAGTTGAGCTTGGTTTTGGGTTTTTCAGGCTTTGGGTTTTTGAAGTCCACTTTCCACTAGAGATTCAGGCTTCATTCTCATGTTCAAATTCCACGTTCTCATCATCGGGCTTGACAACAGGCCAGTCAAACTGAGCGCCCCTAATTCATCTCCTAACACGGGTCGACCGAATCGGGTGTCTACAGTTTGCCCCCTGATTTTTTGAAAAAAAAAAACAAATGCATGCAATGACCATTTTTCGAAAAAACATATGCACAACAATAAAATAATAAGATAAGATAAGAAACGTACCTGACTCTCGGGTCTCACCCGAGAGATAAATTCTCCAATTCTGAAACGTGACTGTGATCCTCGGGTTTTCCTGGCCTAATCAGCCACTCATTAATATTTGATAAAGGTATTTGAAGACTGTTAACCTTGGGTTTACCTGGCCTGATTACTGTTTTACTAGGGACATAGACTTATGGGTTTTCCTGGAGCAACCATCAATCGCCTAAAACATGATTCTCGGGTTTTCCTGGCTCGATCTTCACAATACTGCAACTTGATTCTTGGGTTTTCCTAGCTCGATCACCATTGGGGATGTGGTTTTCAGATTTTCATGGTCTGATTATCACTCCTTTGGGGACATAGACTTCCGGGTTTTCCTGACCCAGTCTTCGCAACACTGAAACTTGATTCTCGGGTTTTCCTGGCCCGATCATCACTCGAGATATGGTTTTCAAATTTTCCTGGTTTGATTATCACTCCTTCAGGGACATAACTTCTGGGTTTTCCTGGCCCAGTTTTCCTTCACTTCTGACTTCGAGGATACAACCCGAACAGTCATCTCGATCCTTTGAGCTTCAGGGATTCAAACTCGAATAACCCTTTCTTTGAGCTTCGGGGATTCAAACTCGAATAACCCTTTCTTTGAGCTTTGGGGATTCAAACCCGAACAACCCTTTCTTTAAGCTTCGGGGATTCAAACCTGAACAACCCTTTCTTTAAGCTTCGGGGATTCAAACCCGAATAGCCTTTTCTTTGTGATGTGGGTTTTTCCTTAGCCCTCTTCTCTAGAAACTTCATCTCAAAAATCCGTACTCTTAATTCTGCTTCCCTAGTATGCGACACTAATTTCCACCCATCATTTAATTTCATCACCATTATATTTTTTTTAAGGGAAAACCCTACCTCTTTGCTTGCTATAGAAATAATTTCTTCCTTTTGTCCTTTCTTCCTTCTATTTTTTGTCACCTTTTCTTTTCCTCTCTCTTTTTTCTCCTTACACTTCTTATACTCCTTGCATCTTCCCCCCTTTTACAGTCAATGGAGAATGAGAGAACACCCCCTGTGCCTGAGTGGGATCACATCCCACCCCTTATTAGCGCTTCTAGGAGCTTGGGATTGACCCGCGGAGACTCGATTCCTATTTTGGCAGGCCTAAGGTCCCACATTTGCTCGTCTGCTTCCGGAGAGGTTAGTACCCTATAATTTCTTGCAAAATTACATTGGGTAAGTGATTAATCAAACATAATTATCAACTTATGACATTAATTTATTAAGCAAATGAAAAATCCATGTTTTGATCGTCAGAAATTGGGAACTGTACCTGTCCCGCCTTACAGAGGCGATCGCCTCATTGTAGAGGCGATCGTCTCATTGATGAGGTGATTAGCTTCTGCGAAGAGGCAATAACCTATCGCCCTTTCACAGAGCCGATCGCCTCTCCAATGAGGCGATCGCCTCTGTGATGAGGCGATCGCCTCTATGATGAGGTGATCGCTTCATTAACAGGGCAAACCGCACAATCTAAAAGTCCATTCATTCTGAATTCCTTTTCTGAAACCATAACATGCATAAATTTCACTTCCCTATTTATTGTTTGTAGCATGACGCTCAGACGTTCAAGGGTACCAGGAATTTTCATGGAGCCCAGGTCTTCTTCAGTGACTTGACTGACGAGTAGAGGGACCAGATTCAGGAGATGGGGTTCGAGGACTTTGTACTGTCACTTCCATCTGAGCAGGGGCACACGGATTACCAACCACTGCATGCCCTGATGGAGAGGTGGTTTGGTACAACCCACACCTTCCACCTCCCATTCGGTGAGCTTACTCTAGACCCGGTATCATTTGCTGCCATCATGGGGATTGCCTATGCCGGGGATCCTATTCCCTTTAATGCGAGTCTACATCAACTATCTCTGGATAAGGCCGCATATGTTGAGCAACTTTTGGGGATGACTCCTGACATGAAGGGGACTCATACCCTTAAATTGGACTCGATCAGGAGCTTCTACACCTAGGATCGGGCTGTAGCGATGGTCTCTCCCCTTGAGATTGACTAGGTGGTAAGGGCTTTTTTGCTCTTCTTGCTCGGTACCACCCTCTTTACTGACACCGCTAGCTCCATCGATCTGATGTTCCTACCGGCCCTTCGGGATCTTGACCAGGTTCCCACATTTGACTGGGGTAGCTGCGCCTTGGCATACTTGTACCAAAGCATGGACGAGGTGGTCCGAGGGGCTAGGAGATTCTACGGCTTTTGGCATGCCATTCTGGTGCATCATGATCCTTTTTTTTTTTCTTTATCCTGTTTTGACCTCCATTACTTACATCAGTCTTCTCAACTTCTCCTATTTCATTTTTCAGGTCTGGTCTCTAGAGCTAAAGTTGCTTGTGAGCATTACACGAGTAGGAGACCATTTCCTGGCCCTCGATAGGTGGGGCGCTAGCCACGTCGTGAAGAGGTACCTTACGCGAGTTCATATCCACAGACAACACTTGAACTCACTGACGCAGGATGCGGTACCTACAAAGCACAAACCTTCTTATTTGTAAATTATCCACATTCAATTTACTTACATATTGACATCTCCCCTTTTTTTCCTTTTGCAAATCCGGAATGACTTGTGGGGGTCCAAGAACACTTGGACCATTGAGATGACTCACTCTAGGCCTTTAGCCCAGAAGAGGGCACTCCTTTGTGGCCCTGGGTATCGAGCTTAGTACTTGGGAGAGCAGGTCCTGAATTAGAGGGCAGGTGTTAGAGCTAAGCAGGTCCCCAGGTCTCCTCTTGGAAGTATGTTCTGGGCTTATGAGCTGGAGGGTAATGATCTCATTCAGGCCATTGCGGGCTCACCAGCTGTGGATCATATAGTTCGTGTGAAGAGCCGGTATGCAGAGTTCATCCATACCCACCTTCTACTGATGGTGCCCTTCCAGGCTGCTTCTACTTCTCAGGTAAATCCTTACCGGTTCCCCTTTTCTTGCAAATTCATTATATTCTTAACATGTTCCTCCTATTTTCATCTTTAGGCTATGCCTGTTAGGCCCGTGGCCCCGGTTAGGTCTCGAGTGTGGGAGAGAGAGCCCTTGAGGCGTCGACTGAATCCGGGCAGGGAGGAGACTTCTATGCTTGGCAAGGAAGCCAGGCCAACTATTGCCCCTGGTTTTGAGTTTGTCCCAGGCAACTTCATCCACATCCCTGACCCCCTAATCTGATATTGGGTTCCTCCTGGGGAGTTATCGCGTCAGTTCTTAACCTTGGATGGGAACCTGACCCCTGCATGCACCCCTGGTGGTGCTACTTATGTATGTTCTTTTCCTGACCTGCTTTCACTATAATTCTCAAACCAAATGTTAGTTCCAATATTTATTTTAATAATGCAGATTCCGCTGGAGCAGGGCCTATATATGTATCACATGATAGAGGCCCAGAGAGACTACATGCTGGAGGTCACCCAGCAGTGGAGGGTGAGAACCTCTTTATTTTTCTACATGTATGCATGCTTGCATGGTTTACTAACCTGTGATTTGTCTGAATAGGATCGGGATGAGGCTAGCAGGGCGAGGATCGCCACTCTCGAGCATTATATTGATGTGTTTTAGATTGATGAGGACAATGAGGATGAAGACAAGAGTGGCAGCGGTGCGGGAGGAGAGACTGACCCCGAGGATACTGGACCGAATGCTTGATGTACCAGGGTTAAAACTTGTGTAGTCTTTGAATAGTGAACATAAAATTTCAGTTTTTGATTCTATGAACAGAATGCTTGCATAATTCAACATTTTCCTTAATTAAATCCACTTGTTTTGCTTTTCTCATTTCTTCATATGTGAGTTGATTTAATTGTTTGCATGCGTAATTGTTCCACCTATTTAGACTGTGTGATTCGAAGAATGGCTCATATTGCTGATGAGGCGATCGCCTCATTAGTCCCTGGTGAAGAGGCAATCGCCTCTTTGATGAGGGGATCGGCTCATCGATGAGGCGACCGCCTCAGCAATAGGAAGTCCTTCCCTTATAAAAACCCCCCATTCCTGAGTTTGACCTAATTCTCGAGTCCCCTCTGTCCCTAACCTTCTGTTTCTCTCTCTAGGCACCTTTGAAAAGCCACAAACATGACTGAATAAAGTTTGAGGCCCCTACAATCAATTTTGAAAGGTTTAGACAATAAATCTTGGGCCAGGTTAGAGCTGTTTCACCTTGTGATCTTTAAATCACTATATACTAGGAGAATTAATTTCCCTTTTCTCCATGCCATGGTTCAATTTTGGGATCCCCATAAACACATTTTTTTGCTTAACATAATAGAAATATGTCCCTTACCAGAGGAATTCGAGGCAATTCTCGGCCATCATGCAGATTCCACTTGCCAACTTGCGATTCCTGCTCTTGAAAACCCGGATTCTTGCTCCATTCAGCAACAAATGGCACGTATGTTCAATCTTCCACCTCGGTCCTCCTTCCACTGTATCTCTGGCTCATAAATCAAATTAAAGCCCTTCCTCGAAGTCATCATGAATGTGGACAAAGGGGAAACTTACTGGCCCTGCATGTTAGCCTTCTGTTTATATGCTCAATTTCTACTAGTTTCCCCCTTAGGGCACTGCGATATGAAGATCCTCTCCATCCTCGATCAAGTTGAGTCAGGGCTCAACCCCTTCCCTCTCATCTTAGCGAAAACCTTCATTGGATTGGATGACTTCATAAGGACGCGACTATTCTCAAGAAGCCCCTTCCTACTGGGGGTAAGTTTCCCGATGCCGCTCCTCTACTTCCAACTACCAATACTGCCTGTACATAAACATTTGCAATCCCATATATGTGGTTTTATGAAAAGCTGGGCTTGATCAAATCTCCTCAAGACATTAGGCGTTACCAAGCCAAGCATTATTGAACAAGGAAACTACATCCCATCCCTGCAGACATTCGTGGTTGGTTATCAACAATCCCTGATACACTGATTCGTTGGATGTGCCCCTGGTAGGGGTTGTAGCATGTGACCCTTCATCTTATACATATTGTGTCTCGATTTTCGGTCTCCATTTTTCCACTTTCTACAATCCAGCCTGCCTCTATCACCAATACGGTCATAAACAACTGATTATGGAGCCTGTTCACTAGTTCGAGCCAGGGCTGCTTTCTCAGAATTTTTTGGACCACCTAGTGGCAACTTGGCCTTGAAGAGCCATCAAAAGAAATTTAAGCTACGACGGTGATTAGACCACCGATGATCATTACAAAGCATGGGTTTGCTTGCAACAGACAGAAAGAGATGAATTTATTAAATATAAAAAGACAAGAGAATTACAAATGCTAAGTTCACAGGGTAGGCAACAAAAGAAGAGAAAACAAAACTAACACATGGAATGAAGTCGTCGTTTTCCCTTTTGTTAGAAGTAATTTCCCTTTTGTACTAGTTAAACGGCTTGTAATGGACACATTATGCAATGTTTAACGACAATTAAAGTAATCCATTTCATTTCATTTAAGCACAAAACGTATATACATTTTGCTTCTGGTACATCTCATGTTATTAGTTGGCTTGCCCTTGTAAGTTTTCCAACTAACCATTTTGTGCCTCTCCTTCCCCTTTTACATGTCCTTAACTTTTTCCTGGACCACCTCTTTTGAGGTTTTCAGTCGAGCAGGACCCGCCTCTTTTTTCTTTTTTTTTTCCTTTTTTTTAGTCTCTAACTTTTACCTAGACAGTCTCTTTTCAAGGTTTTCTCCCCAGCGAGACTTTTTACATAAAGTATTTCTTGAGCTTGTCTAGGTTGATAGGTTCCTTGAACTCATTCCCCTCCATGTCAGACAAAATGGCAATGCCTTTCAAAAATAACTTTTTTACTAAATATTGTCCCTCCCAATTGGGCCTGAATTTCCCCTGAGGGTCGGTCATGAGTGATCTCGTAAGCTTCAACACCAGATCCCCTTCTCGAATCTTACCTGGCTTGATCTTCTTGTTGTAGGCATGGGTTATTCTTCTCTGATACAATTGAGAATGATACATAGCCTTCATCCTCTTTTTGTCCAGCAGTGTCAATTGAGCCAACCAACTTTCGACCCACTAATACTCGGGGAGTTTAGATTCTAGAAGGACTCTCAATGACCTTATCTCAACCTCCACTGGTAAAACAACCTCACACCCATAGACTAAAGAGTACAGAGTGGCTCCTGTCAAAGTCCTAGCAGTAGTTCGATACCCCCACAATGCAAACTTTAAGTATTCAACCCAATCTCGATAATTTTCCAGCTCCTTGGCCAAGATCTTTTTTACATTCTTATTTGCTGCTTCCACCACTCCATTTGCCTATGGCCTATATGGAGATGATCTGTGGTGCTCAATCTTATAGTCCTTTAGTAGTGTGGCCGTCTCTACTCAAAATTGAACACCATTATCTATAACTACGTGGTGTGGCATACCATATCTACAGATTATGTTCTTTTCGATGAACCTCGACATCTGCTTTGCCCCCATGGTAGCATAAGATTCATCCTCAAACCACTTGGAGAAGTAGTCGATGGCCACAATGATGTACCAATGGCCATTAGTTGCTTTTGGCCTTACCTCTCCTATGATGTCAATTCCCTATACAACAAACAGCCAAAGAGATGTCATTCCTTGAAGTTCCATAGACAGTAGGTGGCTAATATCACCATATGTTTCACAATTGTTACATTTCTTCATAAATCCAACACAATCCGCTTCCATGGTGAGCCAAAAGTACCCTTGGCGGGCTATTTTCTTTACCAAGACAGTCCCATTCATGTGTAGTCCACACACCCCTTCATGAATTGCTTCTATAAGCTTCTGACCTTCATCCTTGCCAACGCACCTGAGGTGTACCCCGACTGGCATTCTCTTGTATAACATCCCCCTGTGGCTTATGAACTATCGAGACAATATTTGCAGGGATATCCTTTCTTTCTTATCAGCGTCATCCGAAAATTGCCTAGTTTCTAGATACCTTTATAAATCATAGAACCAAGGTTTCTCAGTAGCATCAACAGGCATTACTCTTACCTCTTCGTAATAGGGGGCTCAAGACTTTGTAAGAATTAAGGGTCTGGCCTCTGATTGTTTCCCACTTTCCCATATGGAGGTCAGTGTGGCTAGGGCATTGGCTACCTGGTTTCCTTCCCTTGGCAAATGGATGAGTTTACACTATGTGAAGGAGCACCGGATGGTGGTCAAGTATTCCCAGTACAACCGTAATCTGTCTTCTTTTATCTCTTATTCTTTAGTGGCTTATTTTATAACTATAATGGAATCCCCATAGACAGTGACATTTTTCGCCCTTGCACTACGCAATGCTTCTAAGCCAAAGATGCAGGCTTCATATTCTACTTGGTTATTAGTTGCTTCAAATTCGAGCCTTTTTGCCATTAGGATCATTTCTCCTTCTAGCGTAACTAAAATTACTCTTATCTCGGCCCCCTTGTTATTGACAGCTCCATTAAAGTACATTTCCTAATCTTGTATCTTTATTGCCCTTAAATGCTTGTCGGGGAATTCCAGATTCCACTCTTGGGAATCCCTTATCGGGCTTTGCACCAAGAAGTCTGCTATTGCTCTTCCTTTTACTGTCTTTTTGGCCATATACTCTATATCAAATTCTATGAGCAAAACGAGCCACCTAGCCAATTTTTCCATAAGAGATGGGGTCTGTTGGAGGTACCTGAGGGGATCATGTTTGGAAACTGCTTGCACTTTGTAAGACTGGAAGTAGTGTCGGAGCTTCCTCGTTGCCCAAATCACTGCTGGACAAGTTTTTCTCTACTAAGCTATAAGTAGCTTCATAGGGTAGAAGCTTTTTACTCAGGTAATATACAGCATGCTCTCTCTTCCTTTTACCTTCCTGTGCTAGCATCGCCCCTATTGCATCCTTTTCAATTGCCAGATACAGGATTAAGACTTTACTTGGTCTCGGCGGTTGTAAGATAGGGGGATTCATTAGATAATCCTTCATAGTTTCAAAAGCCTGTTGACATCTCTCATTCCACACAACAGGTTGGTCTTTCTTCAGAAGCTTAAAGATAGGGTTGCAGATGGCCATTAGTTTGGCTATGAATATGCTGATATACTGTAAACACCCCAGAAACCCTCGAACCTCTTTTTTGGTCTTTAGTATGGGTATATCCGTGATTACTCTGATCTTATCTGGATCCATCTCTATTCCTTTCTGGTTGATAATGTTTCCCAACAGTTTCCTAGATGTGACCCCAAAAACACACTTCTTCGAGTTCAGTTTGAGATTACACTTTTCTGCTCTAGTTAGAAACTTGTCTAGTGCTTCAAAATGCCCTTCCCTGGTTGCAGATTTCACCATCATATCATCCACATACACTTTAACCTCTTTATGGATCATGTCATGCAGTAAGGCAGTTGCCATCCTCTGATAAGTGGCCCCTGCATTCTTCAACCCAAAGGGCATCACTTGGTAACAATATACACCCCATTCGGTGATGAATGATGTCTTCAATCTATCCATTACTGCCATCATGATCTGATTGTATCCCGAAATCCATCCATAAAAGAGTACATTGCATTAGAAGCTGCACTATCAATCAATGTATCGATATGCAGTAGGGGAAAGTCATCCTTAGGGTAGGCTTTATTCAAATCTCTATAGTCCACACACACTTTGACCCTTCCATCCTTCTTAGGAACTGGAACTATATTTGCTAACCATTGAGTGTCCTCTACCACTTCTAAAAACTTTGCCTTCAGCTACTTTTCGACTTCTTCCTTAACCAAGAGAGCCCATTCTGGCCTTAGCCTCCTTTACTTCTACTTTATTGGTGCTATGTGAGGGTATTGGGGATTTTGTGTTATGAGATCTCCCTGTCGATTCCGGGCATGTCTTCATAACCCCAAGTAAATACTTTTTGTCTTTTTTTTAAGATTTCTTCCATTTTTCCTCTCTCACCATGAGTTAAACTAGAAGCAAACAATATACTTTTAGGATTATCATCTGTGCCTAAATTAAATGATTCGGTTTGTATGGAGTTAACGTCAAACATATGCATGAAATGATCATCACAAATAGAATAACCATTAGGGAACTCATCACATAAATAAGCAAATTCAAATTTCATTGCATTCACTTTTGAAAAGAAAAGATCATCAGTTTCAAACAGAGAAGCCAAGGAAACATTAAAGTCATCATAAAAGGTATCTATGATGGGATTGAGGATGTAGGTCTCAAAGTCTAGGTCTTTATTCTGATCATCAACGCCCTTCTGCTCTGAAGTAGCTTCATCCTCCTTAGACTCCTCTTCAACCAGTACCAACTCCTCAGTAGGGGCCTTTTCAATAGTAGCTTCCCCGATTTTGTTCACAAATTCAGCAAAAATCTCAAATCTTGGGATAACTTCCCCAGCCATTAGGAGAGGTTCTGGAGTCCCACTGTATGGGTGCCTGGTGCCTTCCTTTACAAAGATTTCCCATAGAGTCTTCTTTCTAGCTACAGTTTCCTTCTCCTTTTCTTTAGACCGTTCAATATACCCATCTCTTTCCCAACTTCATCAACCTATTTGAACCCTAACCCAAAACAAGTATTTTGATTCCCACAAACCCTGAAGGTCCGCTCTGATTTTTCCCTAATCCCATGCCGGGCAGAAATTTCATGTTGTGCATTATTCTCAGAACCCTTTCATCCATCTTATTTTCATAGATCATACAGACTTCAAAACTAGGGCTAAGGGAAATCTCCTTAGGGATCAACTTCAATGCGGCTATGGCGACTTCAGTTTTGGCTGAGATGGTGACAACCCTTCCTTTATGTGGAAACTTAACCTTCTAATGAATAGTAGATGGAACGCCACCCAGGGGGTGAAACCATGGCCCTCCCTAATAAAATGGCAAAGGTTACCAGGATATCAATCACATGCAGGTTAACCCAGACTTCTATAGGCCCTGTTCTGACTAACACCCTAAAAGTTCCCTCCACAGATCTTTTGGGTCATCATAAGCCTTGATAACTACTTCAGAAGGCTTTAAGTCGGCTACCGTCAACCTTAGCTTTGGCAGAATCTTCAATGGACACACATTGATGGCAGAACCGTTGTCAACCATCACACAGCAGGTCATCTTCCCTTTTACCTCGGCTTTGATAAATAGAGCTTTGTGGTGATCCCTCCCTTCTAGAGGCAGATCGTCATAGGAAAATTTTATCATTACTTAAGGAGTTTCTGTTAATGACTGGACCATCTGTTCTAGAGTCGAATTAGTGAAAATCTTTCTTTGGTCTAGTGCCAAGACCAAGGATCCGTTGTGATCCCTAGAATGCATGAGTAACTCCTAAACACTGGCAATGGTCTCTCTGCTTTGTTCTACCTCCTTTCCCTTATTTGCACATTCTAACTTTTCGGGCCCAGTCTTGGTAACCTCGGTTTCTTTTTTCTTTTCTTTGACCTTTCCCACAGACTGATTTGGCTCACACCCCTCTTTGTCCCATAGGTCATCTCATTCTCTGCTTTCATCATCAGAACTCCATATGTCCAAGACTTGTATTTGTAACTCCGTGGGTTATTTGCTTATTCTCAAGTTTTCAGGCTTGGCCTGTTAGGAATTGTGAGAGACATCAATGAAGGAGTTTAGGACTTGTTCTTCTGTTAGGCTAGAGTTGACCATCAGAATGGATGAGTTAGGAGGTGGTACATTTCGGTAATTGGGTAATGGGTTGGTTTGAGTGTTTGGTTTTCTATTTTTTGGGTCGGTAATTTTTCCTGAATCTTAGATTTCATACTTTAACCAGGCACAGTTGTCTGTGTCATGCTCGATGGTCTGATGAAATTTATAGAAAAGCTTTGGGTTGGCTCCAGGCAAGGGTTATTGCGAAGGCAAAGGTCGTAGCAGGTTCTTCTCAATGAGCTTATCGAGGACTTTGGACATAGGATGTCCCAGATTAGAAAATCTCTGGGGCTGTCTAACTGCATTGACTTAATGGTCGAATAGCATGAATCTAAATGTTACTGCTCGAGCTGGCCCCCTCTTTACCCCTCAGAACCTCTTCCGAAGAATTTCTTCTCTTGAGCCAAATCTGATTCTTTCTGGACCCCAAAACTGTATAATTCTTCAAAATTCCTGATCCCCAAATCCCTCAATTTCCTAGACAATGCAGGAACACACCCTTCTATTGCCAGGACCAACTGGTCAAACTTAGTTGGCCTATGCCTCATCAAGGACAATTTTCCCCTCTAATGAGTCAAGTAATCAGCAAAAAGCTCGTTAAAGTTATGTCTGGTATTCTGTAGATCTCTTAGGGACACCTCTAGTTGAACGTTAATACCATATTGCTTGACAAAAGCAGCGCACAATTCTTTCCAATCCTACTGAACATGCGGTTCCAAGGTGTAATATGAACGAATCGACACTCCTTCCAATGAAATAGGGAACTGTTTAATAATTTGGCTCTCAGTCAGCTCAGTAGCCTTCATGTATGTTACATATTACTTCAAATACAAATGGGGATCCTTGGCACCAGTATACTTCTTCATGTCTGGGAATTTAAACTTACGAGGCAGTGATTCATCACCCTTTTCCAAATTCAGATCGTAATCTAGAGGGGCAACCATACCCTTCTCCTTCATCATCACCTGCATCTGGTTCATCACTTTGGTCGTATTCTTAGCCCACTGGGTCTGACCAATATCCTCGGCTGGGATGACATTTTTTTGATTCACCGAATTGGCCAATATCGTCACATCATCTTCTTCCCTTCCTCTAATCAGTATTTCCTCATCAAGATCGACCGGATCGATTGGCGGTGCATTGGGTGGCTATATTGGCTAACTTTCTCTGATAAGCTTAGTAATCTCCCCCATCATTTCTCTCATCATAGCCCGAGTTTCTGTTATTACTTCCTCTTTCCATCGTGCCCTAAATGCTTATGGATCGAACCCTCCTGCCATTCCTAATTCTGAATTTCTGACCAAACGACCTGAACTAGCTTGGACCCACCCTACTGAGCTTGAAGGATCTATAGCACTATAAAACAGCTGGTTAGAATGATTCATGACGTGTATGCATGATATGCAAGTTTATTTTATTTAGAAACAAAAAGGTCGCACACAAAAAGATATACAAGATCAAAACATGGAAGTTAAACGTGCAAACTTCCACCCTTATTTCTCCTACACACGCATTCAATGGTGAGTATCTTGTCCTAGGATTTTTGGCTTGGGTTTTAATTATCAACGGGGGATAATAAAATCGATGTATGCAAGGAAACTCTTAAAATGATTCAGACAAGTAATGGTTCCTTTAAATAAAACCCGGGTCCACTTTCTATGAGCCAAGATCTATAGCACCATAAACTTGCTTGTTAAGGCCCATTTAAAATGGGTTATGAGTAGGCATGAGAGGCCTTTGTTTACTAGCTTATTTATAATGGGCTTTGGTTGGACACGAGGGCCCATTTTATTTTGGACTGCTTATTGATGGGCTCGAGATTTATTTTAAGGGTCCATTATATGGCATAATACACATGCAAATGGGAAAATTCCTAAGGATAGGTGTTAGGTCATTACATGGGCTTGAGTCTCTAGTAAAAAGGCTCCAGCTCCCACAACGATATACATCCATATACGTCTCCCCACTCAAGGTTCAAGCAACGCAGATTAGTACATGTCGTGAGTGACAATAATCAAATATTCCACCACCAGGTTTGAGTGAAATGTAGGTAGCAAAGTACTGACTATTGTCGGGTTTATTAAGGACTGAAGTGCTCATTGTGTGCAAAATGTGTAGTGAATGCATAAATGCAGGAAGGAATAAGAAAATAATTAAAGATGATAAAACATAAAACACTAGAATCAGTTTCTCTATCCCCAGTGGAGTCGCCATTGTAGGCGGCGGGGTTTAGCGTGCACTCAAGTGTTTGTCAACCATAGCACTGTGCGGGCTCGAGGCCCACTAGGAAATACGATATAGGTCATGGGCCTATTCGGAGAGGGAGTCGCCACTCGGATAAAAGCCGGGACAAACTGTATAGCAACTGGATCCCACGGAGGTTCCCAGAAGCTGTCATCAGAGATCAAGTTCAGAAACTAGGTATGAGCGTTTGAATGCTCACCCAACCTTGTGGTTGGCCTCCATTTTTATTTTGCATTTTATTACCATTTAATTATTTAATTATTTCTTTGGTTACCACACGTAATGAAATTGCCTTCGGATAATTGCCAAATTTTATAATTAAGTCCGAGTTTGCACATTAGTCCAATTTCATGCCTTTAAGTCCCAACATTCAAAAAATGTAGTAAATAAAATAAATAATAATTTACAACCATACATTCAAAATTAAATGGGAAAGGGATTAAGGATTATAACGCTTTTTAGCTAAATAAATGAATAATATATAGAAAATAAACCAAACATATACCGAAAATAAACTATTAAAATAACATAAAAGTGATGATATACAAGGGGTAAGTAGCAACATTGACTACTCAATAACAGGAATCATTAAGTAATTCTTACAAATAACACACGGTTAGGCCTTCCTTTCACAAAAAAATGAAGTCACAAATAATGATACTTACAAAAGGCCCTATAAAGAAGGGGTTTTTACATTATGGACTAAAGGAAGCATCGAATGATCAAGATTGAATGTCATCATGCAATCATACATACATGTTTAAGATTAAAGGAACGCAAATCAAAACAGACATCATGACAAGCATGAAAGAAAATAGAACAAAAAGCAAGCTGAGACTATCAATGAGGCGGTCGCCTCATTGATGAGGCGATGCCTCATCAACAGGGGCTCTTAGTATTCCAGAGGCAACAATGTATATAACACATGCAAAAGATAGACTCCCTAGAGGCCTGTCAATGGGGCGATCGCCACATCAATGAGGCGATCACCTCATTAAGATTATAGAGGCGTCGCCTGATCACCAGGCCGGCTCTGACTCATAAGACGTATATACTTCTACTCTAAGTAACCAAAACATGCATATACACGCTCTACACTCATCATACATGACTACATGCAAAAGTATTCAAAGATCCATCAATAAAATGAGATATCAAGCATGACACACTAGAGATAAACCTAAAATGTACTAATGGCTCAGTTGGACATAAGCAAGAACACACAAAATGATGAACATGTCAAGTTTAAGTGCAGATTTTATACCAAAATGAGAGGCCTCAGAGCTGTTTTGATTGAGATCCTTGCTAGGATGTGGTATCTACCTTTGACATAAGTTTCTTCCTTCTTCTCTTATGGAGAAAGTGGACCTCTTTGCTTCAACCTTCCTCCCCTTTCTTGAGGAAATTTTTTCTTTTCTTTTCCCTTTATGTTTTTCTTTTTCCAGAGGTCCTCTCTCCTTTCTTACCCCTCCCCCTTTTTTTTCTCTTTTTATTTTCTCTTTTATTCCTTAGCTTTCCCATGCCCCTAAGCCTCCTAGCCCATCATGAGCTCTCATAGCCTTTTTTCTTTCCCCAAAAATTTTTTCCTCATGCAAGAAAGAGGTCTAGAGAGTGGGGCCCGCCCCCTTTGGCCGTCATGATTGCAACTGCAAGTGGGCTGCCTTAGGGGCGACGCCTTATCGATGAGGTGATCGCCTCTGTGATAAGGTAATCACCTCATTGGTAGCTACCAAAGAGGCGATCACCTTATTACACTAAGGCGATACCCCTTTGGCCCGTGCCTGCGCTGGGCCAGGCAGGCCTGGGCCAAATTTTGATAGTTGGGCTTGGTTTTGGGTTTTTCAGGCTTTGGATTTTTGAAGTCCACTTTCTACTAGAGATTTAGGCTTCATTCTCATGTCCAAATTTCATGTTCTCATCATCGGGCTTGACAATGGGCCTGTCAAACCGAGCACCCCTAATTCGTCCCCTAATGTGGGCCAACCGAATCGGGTGTCTACAAATATTCTCCTCACTTTTAAATTCAATATTTGCCTTAATGTTACAATGAACTTTGACTTGATTTTTTGAATAATTAGAGCCTTTGTAACCTTTAAAATCTACGTAAATAATGAAAAAAATTGGATGTTAGCACTATTACACAACTTTACTTCATTTAGATTTTGCATCTTTATTGTCGCATAACTGTGTGTGTCAAGCACACCTATGATTGTCTTGAAACCTTTCTTATAAAATTTCAAACAGCCATAATAGTGCAAATAGAGCACACAACCATGCCTGAGCACTTATAACTTTATGGAACACTGAAAATTTAAAACTTTGAAGAACATATGATACAAACCCCAATGGTAAGAAAGTCACCCATAAGTAAATTCAAGGTATTTAAATTGAGAAGGTTTGAATCAAATTTTTAGTTGAACTTCGACCCCTTATTCGATGAACCAACAAACCAAAATGCTTAAATCTTGGTTATATAGTCACAAGAACATGAACCAAAGTTTTGAATTGAAGATGCCTCATTCAAGATTAAATTGAGTTATTGATGAATGATAAGTCAAGTTTTAAATGCCACAAAATGATCTTAATAAGTTCATGAAGTTCATAACAGAATAAAGTATACAT
This sequence comes from Mallotus nudiflorus, assembly GCA_947683625.1. Lineage (NCBI taxonomy): Eukaryota > Viridiplantae > Streptophyta > Magnoliopsida > Malpighiales > Euphorbiaceae > Mallotus > Mallotus nudiflorus. Next base: position 2,536,216 of record CANTUR010000274.1, read on the forward strand.
ACTTATTATAACCTTTAAAAATATATTGATAAGTTCATAAAGTTCATAAGGTATTTTATTAGCAAACCAGTGCTTACTAACATCATAACATATAGCTAGGAAGAACCACTCATTAATTGGGAGCCTCTAAATATGAAGTGGGTCAAGCTCAATATGTGTTGGGTGATGAAATTAACTTTAAGGAATACTTACACAGGTGGGATCATATTAGTAATTAGAGGATTCACTACTTCTCTTAGATGTTGCAATGTTATTATTGCTAAAAGTTAGGGAATTCTACATGGATTGTGACTTGCATAGGATTTGGGCTTTAGAAGAATAACTGATGAGAGTGACAATATATGACAGCATGACTATCCAACATATGTTCGTAAAGAGTAATATTTGTACAGATTTCCTTATTAACCTTGTAATGCATTATGCATTGGAATATCACTTCCTGGAAATTTCCCCTCTTGGCCTTGGTAAATTCTTATTAGAGGATGTAATTACTATCGCGAAGAGTAGAATATGCCCTATGTATTGAGTTTTAGGCTATATGCCTCCCTTTAATGAATATATATATAGTGTAAGTGCCCTAGAGGGGGAAGGATGAATAGGGCTTGAGAAAATTTAAAGGTAATTAGCAAAAATTAAAAGAAAATTAAAAGATGAAGAGACAAAAACACAAGTGTTTAAGAAGTTCCGTTTCTTATTCAAACTTATGTCTCGACCTAACTCTCCCAAGTTAGGATTTTTAACCCACTTTAATCTATTCACTTATATTGATTTTTACACTATGAGTTTTTGAGGCTTAACTCAAACCTTATAAATAAGAGTTTTCTAGGATCACTCTTAAACTAAATCCCAAGTGTTTTAAATGGCAAACACTTATACCAAATCATTTTTGCACTTAGTTCCTCACTTCCCTTCTTAACTTAAGAAATTATAAAAAGAAGAACCTAATATAGAACCCAACCCACTCTCAAAAGAGTAATTAAGAATGTAAGATAATTTTAAAGAGAATTAATGCATAATAGCTTATAGGAATTTAATTCTAACTGTCACCATGCTTCATTTAATGCATTTTAGCTTTTTGTAGGAGAAGAGTTGCTTACAACCGTAACCTATTAAAACTAGTCATTTGACACTAATGTTACTATTATGTCTGTAAGTGAAAATTTTGAATGATCTGCTCATGATCATAATGGCAAATCGTGAGCATCTTAAGTTCTTAAGGCTACACAAAGATCTTGAGCTCATAATCTAGATGGTAGATCAAGAACAGGATGACTCTGGTCATGATTAGCTCCTAATCCTAAGAGGGCACTTGTAAGTGGTTCAGACATCTTGGTCTTTATATATAGCTTGTCATCATAGTCTAGATTTTTTGTTCATGATCTAGATCCCTTATCATAATTCACTCACAATCGTGAGTAGTCTAGAATCCATCAATGTACAGAGCCTTCTTCAAACTCCAATATGTGAGCTTTGGTCCCGATCATAAGTGGTTCTTGTGAAGGACACTAAATAGCTTGAATTGAGTTGAGGGTTGATGTGCAACACTTTCCATTTGTTCTTTGATGCTTACTTCATACTTCAAGGGACTTATAAGTGCTTTAAAAAGACTTTTGAATGCCTTGAACACTCTCAATATTCACAACACAAGAATTAAGTCTATAAACACTTAAAAAACTTGATTATTTCAATTAAAGTTCTTGTCAAAGTGAAAAATTATAGATTGATCATGCAAGTGGTCAACATTATGGATGCTCAAAATGCTAAAAGACAATATAACTCATAAAATGATTATAATAAATCCTTAAGAATGTCAGAATTTTAACTATTTTTCTAAATAAAAAGTTATGGCTCTAATGAAAGTTCTGTAATATAAATTTTGCTAAAGTCAACATGATTAATTGTTATGCTCAATATATTTATTATAAAGTGGAAATAGATAATGAGAGATTTTTATAGTCTATCATATATGGTGATGTGGTATGTGAGTGGTGATCGCGGCTAACAAGAGACATGTGACAAGAGTATTTGATTTTTTGATGTTATTAATATGGGAGGGACAACCTTGTGGAGCCAGCCCTATGGGTTTAGAGTTGTCATTCGACCACAACTAGGAAATAGGAAAGAGTCGATGAAACCCACTTTCCTTATTAAAGATTCTTGGTCCGGAGAGTCATTATCTACTGGACCGTATTTTTTAATATGCATATCTTATATTACTTATCACATTACCCTAGTTTCAATTTTAATGGTGTATTTACCACACTTGAATAATAGTCAATTTAAAATGACATTGGATTGATAGTTGGAATGCAGGATAATTGGATTTGGCTTGCATTTTGCAAATATATGAATAAAAAAGAAAATAAATAAACGAATATGGCAAACATAATAAATCAAGCAATTAACATGCATTTCAAGTAAGTAAGCAAGCAAGTAGAAAGTAGCATAAAATCATGCAAGTAATAATTAATTAAAATAAACAAACAAAAAATAAAAGTTAAAGGGATTAAGGATTACAACCCTTAAAATAGCCTATTCTAATAAATACATTAAAATAAAATAAGTATAAGGGGAATTGGGATTAAGGATTATATTACTTTGAGAATTTCCTATTCTATTAAACACACTAAAATAGAAAATAAAATAAAAATCCTATTCTAGTAATTCTTACAAAACAAAGGCTAATGGACAAAGATATGCAAGCACACATTAGATTTATAACAATATATTCCATCCATTCACATGATAATATATCAAATAACAGGCAATAAATTAAAATAATAAAGGGTACCCAAGCAAATAAACAAATAAATAAAAGAAGTATTAATGACTAGGGTTGAGCACGGGATAGAGAAAATACTGAATCGAACTGACATTTCGAACCAAAAGACATTAAACTGTATCAAACCGAACCAAGGTTTATGTCTACTTTGGTACAGTACCAAATATTTAAACAAAAATTGAACTGAGAACCATACCAAAACATGGTCGAACTGAAAATCGAATATAGTACCGACTATTAATTTATTAAGTAATAAATATATATTAATAAATACTAGTAAACAGTAACTTAATTATATACTTTTAATATTTTATCAAGTAATATACATATGTATAATAATATGAATAAAAAATTAATATGTTTTGTGATTAAATTAATATAAATAAATTGTTAACGAAATATTTTTTTATTAATTTTATTATTATCAATATTATTATCATTGTTACTACTAGTACTTGTACTTCTTCTACTACTACTACTACTATTCAATTAACAAGTAAAAATGTGAAAAGTCTATTATATTACAATTTGAACTTAAAATATAAATATAAAAAATTCACATTGCATAGTTTCAAATAATTCAATTAACAAATAAAAATGTGTAATGTCCATTATAATATTCTTTAAACTTAAAATATGAGAAATAAAAAAATTATTATTATTATTATCAATAACAAGTAAAAATGTGGAATGCCCAATATATTTCAATTTAAACTAAAAATAAGAAAATAAGAAAATTAACATTGTATGATTTCAAATTTTATAATTTTTAATCAAAATATGTTATTATTATCATATTTTATGACTTATTAACTATTATTTTTAGTAAGTAATTTAATCTTATTGATATTATTTAAAATTGACAAGCTAAATAATATTATTATATTTAATAACCTATTAATTATTTTGTTATCAAGTAATATAATCTTATTGATTTATTTAAAATTAATGAGCTAAATAATATTATTATAATTATTATTTTGCTACATAATTATACATAAAAATATATTATAGATAACCAAGATGACGTAGTTTTGCTCAAAGCTATATCGTTTTAATTAAAATTATTAGTTATCTTACAAATAAAAATAAGAGAAAATAGGTCATTTTTATTAATATTGCTATTATTATATTTAATAACTTATTAACTATTATTGTTATTAAGTAACTTAATTTTATTGATATTATTTAAAACTAATTAGGTAAAGTATACTATTAGAATTATTATTATTATTGTGTACACACACATATATAATAACCAAAACAACATATTTTTATCAAAAACTATATCGTTTTAATTTGTGGATAATAAATATAATTTTAATCAATAATATAAATTTACCTATTATATAAATTCTTAAATTTTTGTTTGGACTATATCATATTGATTCGTTACGATAGATTACAAAAAAAGATGGCTATTTGCCACCAAAACTTAATTAATGACAATCATGAAATATTGTTGCAAAAAAGTACTATTACAGAGAAAAAATTTTTGCCCTTGCAATTAGTTGACCAATAAGTTAGATAATTATAACAACATAAGAAAGTTATCGATAATCATGTGTTCTTTCATCGCTAAAAATATTTTTTGAGGGACTTTTTGGCGCTAAAATATTAGTGACGGTTTTTATTCCATCGCAATACATATGTTATTTGCTAGTATTTTTCATTATCACACTAATATAAAAATATTGGCGAGAGTTTTTTTTATTGATAATAATTAAAATAACTGCAACAATTATAGCCCTTTGAAAAAAAATTGATAATAGTCTTTTATTAGCTAGGACTTGTATATATTATGGGTCCTTGCAATAAATATATTATTTGCAATGTTAAAGATTGCACTGTCAATACTAATATAGAAATAAACTTATTAATGTTTTTTAATTAATAATTTAGTTAAATAAAATATGAAATAATTGACACCAACTTTACAAGTTATAGATGTTCTTAAAAGGTTCCATTTCAATTTGTTTTTAAAAAAATTATGGAGATAATTATTATCAAATTTTTTTAAAAAATATTAATTAACCATAGGTTGTAAGAATGTATCATTTCTAGTGTTAATAGTTTATTCTATGTAAATATTAATATTTTGTATCTTTTATAGTATGGATTAAAAAATATAAAAATTACAATACAAATAATATAAAATAAAAGATAGTAATCGATAGGTGCAAGGAATTAAAAACAATGCATTTTAATTGTTAATATTTATAAAGTAGAAAACAAAAGGGTGCTGAAGAACTTTAATGATAAATTTAACATAAAAAATTAACTTGAGAAATAAACAGTATGTAATAACTTATTAGCAATTACTTTATGTGCTTAGTTGTGTGTGATATTTTATAATTAAAATTGAATTATGCATAAACATAATACATCACCCTGAGCTATTAATAAATTTTTTTAGCTATTATACTATTGTTTTTTTTTAATTTTATCAATAAAATTATTAAAAATATATCTAAACATTTTTGGAAAAATACAAAAATTAATTTTAAAATGTAAATATAAGATTATACAGGAAATTCATCACTTAATTAAACAAGAAAAATTAATTTTAGGTCTAAAATAAATAATCAAATAAAGTTGCCACAACATATTCATTTTATAAGTGCTTAAATTTTATTAATTAAAAATGAGAAAAAACCATTATTAAAAAAATCTTAAAATCTCCTGCCTAATTAAAACTTATAATCAGTTACATAAATAAATAAAAAAAAAATTTATTTCATATGACTCTTTTCATGCAAAGCAAATCAAATTCAAATGTATATATAAGAGACAAAAAAATTCAAAATTAACATACTAAAAAAAAAAAATCAACATAAGCCACCATCTTCTGAATTATCTTCTGAAATATTTTTATTTTGATCTTCATTTGAACCTTTATCATTGGTATCAATTTGAACAAAAATAATAATAAATCAATTTTTATTATGTTAAAATGTTTATATATATAATGGTTCTTATACATTATGTAACTCAATAAATAACATCCTAAAAAAATTATTCAAAAAAGAAACGTCCTCAAAATTAATTAATTAGAATGTATAGTCATTTTATTAGCGATTTTCTGTATCAGGACAACGTGGGGGCTGCTCACCCGCGTTACTGCTAGTTCTTGTTTTCATTTTCATTTCAAATGTGAAAAAAGAAGAATTCATAGTCATAGTAAAATATAAATAGAAAATATAAATCTTTTTCATTATTTATAACTATCCACGGACTTATATTACTGTTCAAGTAAAACCATATTAAGCTAAACAAAATCACATAAAAATTAGAAAAAAAAAAATTACAAGATATGACCATGGTTTTAAACATAGTCATGACCATCAATTACTTTACGAAATGTGTAATAAAATAAATATAAGGATTTCCGGCTTAAAAAATAATTAGATGAAAATACTTGATAATATTGAGTATTTTTAAAGTCAACTTCATATAAGTTCATATATATATATGTACATATAGACACACCAATTTTGTATTTTTTAAACAGTAATTATTTTTAGAAACAATTTATTATTGCAAGGATCAAATGGTAAGTATTGTAGGAGTATTAGTTGCATACCTTCCTTGAAAACAAGTCTTGTAAGTGCTGCAAATAGATGATCAACAACCAGTAAAGCCATATTTTTGAAAGCTTGAAGGATGCGTTTAATATGTCAGTTGCACATATTTTTGTCAATTAATTCAATAAGTACAAATATTGAAGCTACAATTACAAATAGATCATTATTTTTGCCAATTAATTTAACAATTACAATTACGATTTTATATTTTATATAACATTTTAAAATTAAAAAAAAAGAGAGGCAGGAATTAAAAAATTAACCTATAAATTGATCTGCACAAACACCAAAATAGTTGACGAATTTGTTGCTAGATGTCTTGAAAGTCCGAAATTGCAATTGAATTGAACCTATTCATGCAATACAAAATCAAATTAGATAACAATTTCTATATATTATTGTAATACATGTAAGAATTAAATAACAAATTAAAAATTTTTATAAACTACATTGAACATTACTTATTTGATCATTGACAAAACAAAATCAATAAGAAATTCTAACCATTTCAATGAAAAACTTTATTGAATATACATGTTTATAGAAAGAAATTTAGACAAGGAATTTAAAAAATGCATATATATATATATATATATATATATATATATATATATATATATATATATATATATACATTTTTTAAGATTATATTAAGATTATATTCTTCAATTAACAAGTTGTTATACTTTGATAGATTAAAAAAATTTAAATTTAATCAAAGATTATATCACACAAACAGTCTATATCTTGAGAGATTTTTTTTATCTTTTTGGATTTTTCGTTTAATTTATTCCATTGAGCAAAATATCCCTCTCTTTTTTCTTTTTTTTTTTTTTTTTTTTTTTTTTTTTTTTTTATATTGTGTGTATTTTGTAAGTTTTTTTTTTAAGAGGTTGCAATGTTCTTTTGTTTTAGAGGAAACTAGTTGGTTTTTACTTTGAAGTTAAAAAAAGGGGATAAATTTGACCTTATCCGAAGAAATATATACAAACCCTTATCAAAAGGGGATAAATTTCGAGTTAAAATGAATTATTTTTTATGTGAAGATAAAAAGGAAAGGATAAACCCTTATCAAAACAAAAATATATAAACTAATTATCTACTAGGAATCTCTTTCTTTATAATTTAATTTGTCAAATTTACTTACTCACTTAGGGATGGATTGACATAATGCCTAACCATCCACGGGGTAGGTATCAAAGTGGAGAGGTTCAATTCCTCCCTTCCCCCCGTCTCCAAATAGTTTTAAAAGAATATATAATATATATTTAATGTTGTAATCTATGGTTATTTTATTTTTTACAAAGTGAAGTTTACTTTATTAATGACTACAATTGAACGATTCAATACACTCTCATCTAATGGTAATAAAAATAAAGTAAATAAAACTCAAAATTACCTGAAAATTTCCTATGTTCAATTATTAAGAGATTTAGACAATTAATAAAAAATAATATGTTGAAAATGTCGCCAATTAATGTATTATTTTTCTACAAGCATGTGCAAGATCAAATTCCCTAATATTGTATAAGAATTGAAACAAGTTAATGTGTGTTTTATTGTAGGCATTAATGTCAAAAGAGGGGGCAAACATTAGGTGATTTGTCACTCGTCCACTTTGTAATACCCTATGTTTTAATTAAATAAAGTAATTTTTTTTAAAATTGTAATGTTAATAAATAATTTTTAATTATATGATGCAATTGTTAATTATTTTGCTATTTAATGGAGATATATATATATATATATATATATATATTTGTTAATATTATTTTAGAGTTATTAATATATGTGAGTATTATTTATTTATTGTCTAGAATTTCATTGTCTATTATTATCATTTTTATTATTATTATTGCTATTTTAAACTATATTAAATTTTATGGCTATATATGTGTTTCTATGTACTTGCACATATACATATTTATATATATATGTGTCTATGTTCATGCTTATATATATATATATATATATATATATATATTTTGGGTTAAATATTATTTTAGGTGTGTGTGCATTAAAATAGCATGTATATATGTGTATGTGTATGTGGTATATGTGTACATACACCAATATCTACATATACCCATATATGTATAATTATATATGTATTGATAGTTATAATAATATATATGTATATATAAGTATACATATAGAAGTTGGGACCAAACCGAAAACACAAAGCAAAAGAAAAGAAAAAAAAAAAAAGAAAGAAAGAAGGAAGAAAGCAAAGAAGCTTCCCGACCCAAACCCCCTGCAACCTCTCCCTCTCCGTCCCTCACCATCTCTCCCTTCTTCCTCACTGCGCTGTTCTCCCTGCCACCGCCTGAGAAGCCGTTACCGCCGTGAGAAGGAGCTTTAGGTGGTGCTGCTGTCGCAGTTTCTTTTCTTTCACCTTCGGCCTAGCTTCCTCCTCACTGTTGGAGTTTGATCTAGCACCACCCAATCTTCCCTAACTTCCTTCATCCTCTTAGGTGTCTGTCCAAGCCAAGAGTTACCGCTGCAACTCACCTTCGGCGCCGGAATTAGAGCTTGAAGGTGAGTTGCTCTATGTTGTTTTTAGGTTGATTTCAAGTTGTTTTCTGGTTGTTGATCAAAAATAGATGTTGATTTTAGGTTGTTCTTAGGTATATGTTGAATTATACCACTTAATTGCTTCAATTCGAATTTTTAAACATTTTTCTTAATTTTCCTTAATTTACAAATTTTTTGCATAATTTTATTTAATTTTTTAGTTGATTTATTGGATTTTATTTGGTTTAATTAGTAAAATTAGAGTAATTATAGTTAATTGTTTTTGGTATATTAATTTTATTTAAGGTTTTAGAATTTTGGTGTTAATTAGAGGTTTATATAAATTTTAGGTATTTAATGGGTAATTATGTTAATTTCAAAAATTATTGTGAAAAATTATAAAATTTTAATTATTGAAGTTATTAGTGAATGTTAATAATTTTAGAACTTAAATTATAGTTTTTGTGATTTTTAAACTATTTTTATAAATATTTTTGAGTTTGTGCCAAATGTGATTTTTAGGTTAAATTATATTTTTGGAAGAAAATTATTGGTTGATTATATGTTTTAATTATATTAGGAAGATTAATTTTGAGAAAAATAATTTTTGGGATAATTAAATAATTTTAAGGAATTATTTTTAGTACTAATAGCACATTATGTAATTTATGTATTTTAGGGGGTAAAAATGTAATTTTATGCTAATTATAGTTAAGCATATATTTTAGTTAATTTTATTAATATTTAAGAGGTTTAGAGAATTTTTATAAATTAATTGATATTTTTACTTAAGTAGTGTTAGTTTTAAATATTAATTCCAAATATTGTATATATATATATATAATACATTATAATGGTTTTAATTTAGGTTTTAATTATATTTTGATGATGAAATGCAAATTGAGTTGTTTAATTTTTGAATAATTGAGATTATATATATTTTAGTATATATGTATGTGTAATATGTATTTTTGGGAAAATAAATGATATTAATTCTTGATGTTTTGTTGAGTTGTGATCTTGGTCGGGGCTAAGCGTAGTTTTGGGAGCTCGACTCGAGTATGTATGTTTGTTGTTATTAGAAGTGCATTTTCTATGCAGGTCCGGCTCTACCTCTGGTAGAGAGATGTCCGTTTTATAGAGGAGACTCTGCCGAAATTTTGATAAATTTTCTCGTAAAACGTGATATTCGTAAAATTTCTACCATTAGTCAGGTTATCCTGTCTGTCGAGTCTTGTCCGATTTTCCTCGAGTCAGCCTGGAATTTCATTGTTTTGTTGATTTATGATTTCAATTCCATAGTCATGTTTTAAAATCGATTTGTTATTTTCTTTCTAGAACATATCGGAGCAGAAGCCGTGAGACCGAGACAGACGCGTGGTCGTTAGCCTTCACATTCATCTTGTAAGTCAATAGAATGATCTGTGCGTGTGTTTATTTAAAGAATGCATGCGCTCGTACTTTATTATATTGATTATATGATTTATTTAATTTAATGTTGTTATTTAAGATTTAAACGCATTTTATTTATTTAAAATCAATTTTGAGAAATTTTGGTAGAACGGGCTACCTGGTGGGCTTCACCAGGACTATGTGCACATGGTAGAGATTGAGAGATGGATCTGTAATATATATGATTGGTGAATGCTAAACTGGGACGGGTGCCTCGGTGGAAGCCTATGCTCTCGGGGACCGCTACTGATTGTAAGGTTAATAATGGACTAGGATGGGTGCCTTGATTGATGCCCTAGCTCTTGGGGACCTCCAGTACCATATATTTAGATTAAGTGAACGAATGCGACTTGGTCCCTCGGTTGATGCCTTTGCTCTCGGGGATCGGCAGTCTGATTGGAATAAGTGGGCCCGATTGGCCGTTTAAGATTTTAGGTTTAGGATTCTACCGAAATTTTTCAAAAGCTATATTTATATATTATAATTTTTTTTTCTATAACCTTAAGGTTTTCAAAAGGGTTTTCAAACCATACAACTTTTTTTATTGACTTACTCAGTGAGGTCTGATTCCCCTCAATTTATTTTTTTTCAAGAGCTTGGGAGTTCGACCTTAGACTACCTTCACGCCGGATTTCTTCATCACCGTCTATTTTATGTAGGTCATTGTAAGCTGTACTATGCATTAATCTAGGTTGCTGTAGTAGTATATGTACTAAGGATTGTATGGTTTAAATATATTTGTGTAATTTATTTGTATAAACCACGCTTATGTATAAAGATTTAAATTTGATTTATAATATGAGACGTTGAAGCACATTTTAATTAAGCATTTGAATTTGTGTATTTTGAGAAAAATCAATTTGATCATATGTTCTGTTATAAATGAAAATATAAAAATGGAAGGTTTTATTTTTCTTTTCTTTCAGGCTTACTACGGGTTTCAGGAGCCTTATGCCTACCCATTCCATAGTACCGGTCACGTGCCTTTGGGTTCGGGTCGTGACACACTTGATCTCTAAATGAAAATAATAACAAATCATAATCATGAAGCCATGAGATTTCCAAACAACAATAATCGCCAAATTTATAAACGTTATAAAAATATAATATATATTTAATGGTGTAATCTATGGTTATTTTGGTTTTTACAAAATGAAGTTTACATTATTAATGACTACAATTGGATAATTCATTACACTCTCATCCAATGGTAATAAAAATAAAGTAAATAAAACTCAAAAGTACCTGAAATTTCCCATGTTTAATTATTAAGAGATTTAGACAATTAATAAAAATAATATGTTGAAAATGTCACCAATTAATGTATTATTTTTCTACAAGCATGTGCAAGATCAAATTCCCTAAAATGTACAAGAATTGAAACAAGTTAATATATGTTTTTTGCATGCATTAATGTCATAAGAGGGGGAAAATATGAGATGGTTTGTCATTTGTCCACTTGATCTGTAAATGACAACAATATCAAATCTTAATCATGAAGCCATGAGATTTCCAAACAATAATAATCACCAAATTTATAAACATTATAAATTTTAATATACATATATTTTTTTTAACAAATATAGAGAATTTAAATAGGTAAGTCCCTTATGAATAGTTTAAATAGCAAAAAGTGAGGACATTTTGTTAATGAGACTGAGAATTGAATCCATTTTCCATATCTCCTCTCCTTATAGTGTTGCAATTTAATCACTTGATTTAGTTGTTAAAAAATAAATTTAAAAAGGCATTAATTATAAGCAAATTTTGTAAGATGATGCTGAGTATTTAATAAGTAATATACCTCTATCAAGTGTTAACTATAAGGCACTAATTCAAATCAAATACTCATCAACCAATTATAAATTTGGATTTTTTATATTTAATTTTTCTCCAATCCTTCTCTGCATAGGAGGGACTTCCAAATTTAGTCCCTCTAAAATTTTTATGTACTCTTTATAAACATCGAGACAACTAAAAAGTTAAAACCCTTTCCATTTGAGAGTCTGATAGTTTTTTCTACTGTAAAAAAATTTTCACATCCTCCTCACCTCTTCTTTTTAGCAAAACCATTTCTTCAACCTATGTATAGCTAGTTGCCTAGCTCTTCTACTTATAATGAGGTTAGAAATTAATATCTTTTATGCAAAAAAATTGGATAAAGTGATTGCAAATAGATATGAATTTTGAGCATTGTTATTTCTATGACTGCAAAAGAAAAAGGCTTAGATTTATTGATTTATTTAAGGGTGATAACATATATCAAGAATATTTTCTTCATTTGTAATGCACACTGTTTTTTTTAAGGATTAAATGCACAGGCTTTGATCTTGGAAGAACCTATCATGAGATTAAACAAAGAAGTAGATATCTTGCTTGATTTGTAGCTTTGATTTGATATTCAAAGTTTGCTTAATGAGAAGCTTTGCAAAAATTCATAGTAAAAGGCGAGGGAATACTCATATAAGGAAGAAAAGCACGTTAATAATTTAAAGACTATTTTAATACTCAAAATTCAATCTTTTTATGCTCAATTTTCATAATTTTTATTTAGCAAATTCTCTTTAAAATTAGGTGTGGAAGTAAGCTTTTCACTTGGTAAAAAAAATGCTCTTAACATAAGATGATTAATAGTACCTCTGACTTTTATGAACGATAAATAAATGATAGTTATGAAAATCAACATTAGTGAGATTCATTGAGTGCATATTATATGTGATAAAGTGATCAATTTTCTCATAAATTTTCAAAAAAAAAAAACCCTTTATAACAATCCCCATCCTAAACTAAATTTAACAAGTCTTTAGGAACAACAAGTCTAGAAGAACAAGATAAACCCAATATGTAGAATCAGAATTAGAACTATTAAGTCAATTAAAGTCAACAAGTAACAAAGGTAGTTGATTAGAATAAATTAGCAAAATTCGAAGACAAATAGAAAAAATTCTAATCAATCACCACAATTCATCAACATAAAATCTTGAAATCCTAGTCAACATGAAATTCCAATTTGATTTCTGCATTTTGCATACACAACACAAATTTCAAATTCACTATATTATATGCTACACAGTAGCTATAACACAATTTCAATATCACTTAGTTATATGCTACACAATAGCTATAACTCAAATTTTTAAACTCCTAATTTACTAGACACTACACAATAGTTATAACATATTTTTGCTAAATGTTTTACAGGAAATAAAGCAAAACTTTCAATCACAGTTAGTAGCCATTCTACATGAACTATAGTACAATTAGCTAGACACTACACAGTAGTTATAACATATTTTTCTAAACATCCCTTAGAGAATATTGAGAAAATCACAATCACTAGACATGCCATATAGAATATAGTAAAAGTTACAATCACTAGACGTCCCAAATGGAATATAGTGAAAATCACATCACTAAATGTCTCATAGGGAAAATAGTGAAAATAACTATCATTAAATGTCTCATAAGAAACATAGTGAAAATCATAATCACTAGAAGTCCTATAAGGAATATAGTGAAAATCACATCACTAAACGTCCAACAGGGAATATAGTGAAAATAACAATCACTTAATGTCCCATAGGGAATATAGTGAAAATCACAACCACTAAACATCCCACAAGGAGTATAGTGAAAATCACTATTACCTGTTAAACGTCCCCCAAGGAATATAGTAGAAACTTATCATTCGCTAAACATCCCATAAGGAATATAGCAAAATACATTGAACACAGTGTCAATAGCCATTCATTGAACACAGTGATAGCATCATTACTATATGTTCCATCAAAACTATAGTCTGTTTTCAAAATGCAATGAACATAGTGTCAATCACTTTTCACTGATCATAATGATAGCAACACAGCTAGAAAGTCCACAGGAATTCTAGTATTTCTTAAAATCACATTCAACACTACATAGTATTATGCATAGTCATTTCACATAAGTAAGTGTTTTAATTATTTGCTTTGAAATTGTGTGCTTATTCACTTTGCCATAATTTGTCAAGCAAACATTGACAAAGGGGGACAACTGTAAGCACCCAATTTTGAGATAGTTGAGTGTGGATGCAATAGAGGACTCTAATGATGAAAATTGCATTTTGCATTTTGTAAGGCTTAATTGATTTATCAATCTCAAGGCTTAATTGCATTTTGTAAGGACTTAATTGTATTATTTTCTTTAGGGACCTAATTGAAAAGTTATGACTCTTTCAAAGGTCATTTGGTAATTTAAAAAAAGATTGTCAATAAAAAATACGTAATTCTAATTGGAACTATATATTTCTACTCGAAAATCTGTAACTCTGATTGAAATTATAGATTTTCGATCGACAATATAGAATTTCCATTAGAATTCTATATTTCAGATTGAAAATCTACAATTTCGATCGAATTCTACAATTCTGATAGGATATGTACAACTAAAACCGATTTCTATCTGAATTTTTTTAATTTTGAAAATATTTTTCCTAGTTTTTTATTAGATAAAAATTAATAATTTAAAAAATAATAAAATAAAATAATGCTAATAAATCAAGATTTATTAAGTTGTTTTCAAAAAAAATTTTAAATCTTGATCTCATGTGATTTTGATAATCACAGGAGGTACATATTTTTAACATAGGTGAGGTTCTTTTTGAAAAAAGAAACACATAATTAAAAAGACTAAAAAAAGCTTTTGAATGCAAAATTAAAATTTTCTTAAAGGTTTCCTTTTACATTCTTTTCTTTGAAAAAAAAGTTCTAAAAAGAGCAGTAAGCCTGAGAGATCAAAATCAAATCTACAGACTTTATTTAACACGGTGAATGAAGCTTCTGAGGACCAAATCCATACTGCATCACACTATGCTCATCCCTTCTTTACCTTTAATTTTTTCCTTTATTTTAATTCATTTCTTTCTTTCGATTTATCTAATTTGCTCTTTATTCTAACTTTATTTTCTTTGTGTTTTTTTATTCCAATGGTTGTGGTGAGAGTAATTTGATGGAATGATTGAATCAGTATCAAACCCACGAAGATCCATGGAATGCCATGGATTAATCCTATTTCAATCCCATATAGATTTTAGGTTTTTTTATTATTATTATATTTTTTATTTATTTGGTTTATTAGGCTGTATATTTAATTATTTTTAATTCTTTGTGCATAGGACTTGTAATAGCCCTAATAGTGAGAAATAGTAGAACCTTTATTTGACTACCTTTTAAAATTAATTAGTAAATTAGGTTCACTTTAGTAAAACTCTAATATAATCAATGGTGGCAGTAGATAATTTAGGTTGCATGTAAATAAAACTAGTGATAGAAATCACAGTATGTATGTTTGATGATTATTTATTTTAATTTTGTTATTTGGGCTTGTTTTTTCTTTTTTTATTCATTTTGGGCTCCAAGCCCATAATAGGTTTTAATTTATTAATTAATTATAGGCTTTTAAAATTATTTTTTAGGTTAAATTAATTTAGGCTCATTAGGTTAGTTTAGACTTAGGCAAATTTTAGTTTAATTTAAATTAACTTAGACTTATGTAAGCCCATTAAAGCATTTCCTTTAAAATAAGGAGATTTGGGATCACATTATTTAATTTAAAATTAATTAGAATTAGGCCCATTAAAATTCATCCAACCCATTTCCATAAAATTAGTATATTTAGGCCCACTATCTTTAAAGTTAAAAATGCTGGACTTAGGTTCACTAATTTGATTAAAATGTAGGTCTACCTTTAGCTTTCCATTTCATTTGTAAATTAAAACATATAGACTTAGCTAACTTTAATTAAAAGTAACATAGAATAGACTAATTTAGGGACGTTGCGCTATATGAATGCATTTTTATATACTCTTTAATGACTAGTTGCCTTGGAGTTAGATGGATGCTAAATTAAGGTTTATATGAAATTGTATATAATTAGAGAATAATTTAGTTAATAATAAAATAATTCTAAATGAACACAAGATTGAAAGAAGTTGGTATTCCATATCCAAAATCTTCTAGTTGTGTTGCTAACTTTCTTTAGAGAATTGAGTTACCACCACTTATCAATTATCCTAGTTACTACCCTAGGTGGTGACTCCTCATCTCCACGCTATGTCTTTGTGATATAGTAGTATTTTCTCTAGAGGCCTGAGCTCAAATAGTGTCGTAGTTACTAAAATCTTGGATGTGTGCTAAACCCCATCGTCTACACTTGGCTTGATGGCTGTGAAAGAAAAATGCATAATCTCATGGTTATTCAATAAAATTCATAGCACCTCCAAAGGTTTTGAATGTTCTCATATTAATGATACTGAACGCCTATGAATTTTATTAATTTCTCCATGATAATGGCCATAATTTGCTTCAAGCTCATTTACTTATTTTAGCCAAGATGTCATGTTAAGTTTATCCAAGCTTGGTTCTTTATGAATCATTTTAATTTTGGCCGAATAAAATATGAATAATTTCCTCAACTATTTTACTAAACTAGTCTTATAAAAAATTTCTATGCCTATGCCAAATGACATCAACCCTTTTAATAGCTTTGAATTTTATTTTGGCAAAAAATGCCAAAATAATGACTTAGGAAAAAAAAAAGTGACGTTTGGCTTAACAAACCAAATGTTTATCTTTAGCCTCATCAAAATTTAACTGTTGGATCAAAAAATGCATGTTTAATTCTTGCTTCCGTTCTTGATAATTTTATGCCAAAAATTTGTTCTCACCTTAATTCTTTTTTCTTTTTACAAAAAATTGTAATACAAAAAATAAAATTTTATTTTTTATTTCAAGTTTGGCTTTTGCTTAAGTACCAATTTCATGGTCTATGAAATTGCTTTAGATTGTTACAAAAAATTCATAATTTTTTTTATCAAACTTTAATGAGCTCAACTAATTTCTTGACCATTTTTAGTGTTTTGGCTCTAGCATTTATGCTTGCTTTTCCTTATGCTACTTGAACATTATTTCTCTAAGCCAATCTTCTTAGGTTATAAATGATGGCCAAATTAAGATTTTCATCACTCTTTAGCCTAATTTATTGCTTTAATTTTAGTTCAAAAATTGGCATAAATGTTCATTTTTCAAGGCCTTAAGGCCTTATTTATTTATACACTTTAAAAAGGACTTTCACTAGGCCCAATAACTTGTCCAGTTGCAAAGTAGAGTATCAAAATCCAACTTTTAGATGCTTTTTACTACTCCCTTAATTTTAATCTATAAACTTGCCTTGACTACAAGATTTAGCC
Source organism: Mallotus nudiflorus (assembly GCA_947683625.1). Lineage (NCBI taxonomy): Eukaryota > Viridiplantae > Streptophyta > Magnoliopsida > Malpighiales > Euphorbiaceae > Mallotus > Mallotus nudiflorus. The sequence goes on from CANTUR010000274.1 coordinate 2,553,773, forward strand.
AAGATAACTTTCAGTTTTTCTTTGCTTAAATCTGACCAATTAAAACTCTTAGATTATTCATAGAGTTTTATCATGGTTTTTCCTTATGGTCTAGCTTTCAAGCAGAATTATTTTAGCCAATTATTATGCCAAAATGACTTAGCCAGCCACACCTTTAACCTATACCCTTACTTGAGAAAATTTGCCTTCTTTGCTTTAGTTAAATGGACCAAAGCATATTATTCACTTTTTGAAACATTTTTTCATATTTTATGTTAGCAGAATTTTACCAAAATCTCTAACCTTAAGGAATTTTATTTATTTCTTTCAGCTTTATTAAGCTAAATAAATTTTCCTATAGATGGTCACACTTGTCCATCTTTAACTTTATAGTAATAAATTAATTCCTTTTTTAGGAAAATATGCTTTACTTATTTTTCCGTGTAAATTCTATATATTTTAAGACTTATAGTCGGGTGAAACTTAGTACAAGGTTCCAATTTGGCATAAGCCCTTAAGCAAAATATTTTATTTTACAAATTAGGTTATGGCTTTTTAAAACCACAATTGCTTTAATCTTAAACGACACTATATCTTGGTCAGTACTTGTTTGTATATTACCACAAGGTATATTTATTTATTTTAGTAGTAAATTGTCAAAACATTGTCTACTCTTATGTTAACAAATTATAATTCCAATGAAATTTTTTTTTAGCCAAATTAATTAATTATTTGGCATATTTTTTTTACTACTTTCTTGATTAAGAATTTAGGGAATTATGCAACCTTATCTACCATGTTTTTCTTTATGAATTGGAAAATCTACTTCCACTTATTATGCATTTTGGGATTTTAATTTTTATTGATATCTAACAACTTATTTACACATTTTCTTGATATTTCTTTAGTGAAGATGAATCCACTGTCATATAATGTCCCAAGTCTTTCATCTACTTCTTTAGCTTTAGAAACATGAAACATTAACCTCATAGCATAGTGGGTATTAAGTTTTCCCCTTAATTATGTTCAAATTAAGTCTCTATCACCTCATACATATATTTCCTTGGAGAACTCTTGTCTTTAAAGGTTGCTTAGGATAATGGGACCTTGTCGAGCATATTGTATCTTTCAGAGGATGACCTAATTGAGATTGAGGTACTTCCACAATGTTACACTTATTTGCCTTTCATTTTAAACATAATTTTCTAACTTGCACATATTCCCTTAGGAGTTAAAGCTTGCTATTATTAAGGACACACCTATACATACTTATTTTAACTTTGTTAGGATAAGGTAATCACATTTCCCCTTTTTTCTTTTATGATTCTTTGTATTCCTATTGCTAATTTTAATTTTAATATTTAGGGTTTTCTCCTACAATGGTAATAATGACTCTCCTATCCCGATCTATGTCCCTAGTGCCAAGAAAAGGTCCTTCTTTACCTTACCTTTATTCTTCTTCATAGAATTTCATCTTTAAAATAGAATGTCAACCTCATCTCATATCTTAGGTTAAGCATTTCGATCAATGGGATAAATGGGTTGATCGATTAGCTCCTCAGTTCAATTCTTATGGGAATAGCTTGGCAATTTTTGGCTCATTTAAATGACTAAGAAGCCTATCTTTTACTAGCCTACTTTAGTTACTGTCACCATCAGGTTCTAGTGTTTATTTTGCAGTTGCTTTCTTTTCCTTTATGGTACCATGATAGTCACTTTACCAGATGTGTTCATTCTTATTGGCCTTCCTATTTGGGAAAAACTTTATCTATTTGATTGATGTGTCTTAGTATATTCAAATAAATGTCTATTCTAAGACTTTTGAGAGTTATCCTAAATTCATAAATCACTATTCTTCTTGCTCTAAAGCTCCCATTCATGAGGAGTATATTGATTTCTTATGGGTCTGGCTCTCTAAGTATTTTTTTCTATCCTATCTTTAGGAGGTCTAGTGTTAAATATCTTCCTTTTATTAAAGCTTTAGCTAATAGTGATCATGTTGCTTTAAAGTGTGTATTTCTTAGGAGTTTATACTCTAACCTTAGAAAATATGTGTCTAAGGAGCTGTTTTATTATGTGAATGGCCGAATGTGGTTTTAACAATTCTAGCTCCTAACTTATTTTCCTAAGCTAAATGATAAGGCTTGCCCTCCTTCTCTTTCTTATCTTCCTAGTATTGGGGACATTCTTATCTTTTATAAGTGTTCTTGGACACATTCTAAAGTCTTTTTGTTCCTCTCTAGAATGAAGAAGAGAGACAAATAAAAGATGTTCCTTTATCATAAATTTCTTAACCACACTAATGACTCAGCTACTTCATATAGTTTAATGACTTGATTAGTAAAAAAAGTCTTCTATAGAGCCACCACCCCTAGGCCTTTTGTATGGGTGCTACATATGCTTTTAGGTCTTACTAGTACTCCACTTTCATTTAAGATGTACTTCCCTTTCCTTTATAATCTACAGTTTAGACTTGAGCCTTCTAATTCCCTAATTTTATTTGGATAGCATGCCCATTTTTCTTCTTAGTGTGGATCCTTTTTCATGCTCTAAAGAAGGCATTGAGGTAGTGTAAAAGGAATTAAGACCACTCCATTGCCATGTTATCCCCATTGAGCTTAAGAGTATTTAGGCTTTTCATAAGTGGTGGCATTTGAAGTTTAAAGAGTTGAATTCACGTTCTCCTAAAGCAAACCATAGTAAGGAATTTTACTCTTATTTCTTGACATTATTTCATCATATATCATATTAACTTTTTTAAAACCTTCTACTTCTAAACCTCTTGAGACTCAAGCTTTCAAAGCTAAGAAGTCTCATGTGTTAAATGACAAGGGGAAGTCTTATAAGACTTAACCTTTATTGACACAAAGGGCCAAGGTTCAAACCAAAAAGCCCCAACCTATATATGCTTATATGTATACTAGATACAACACTTTTAAGCATGCTACACAACCACCTCACTATAGACAATGTCATTATGAATGCATGCTTTACACTCCTTTTATGATACAAAGGAACTTTAGAAAACCCATACAACCACAACATAAAAGGCATGTTTCATACACTAGGCAATCATATGATCCTAGAAGAAATAGATTTGTTAATGTTGAATGTTTCTATTGCATGACCAAATGTCACACTAGCATTGTGTGGTTCTATAGAAGACTACACTTATTACTTGGAAACTAACCAACCTAGACTAACTAAGATTTGGGTTCAAAAGAATGTTTGAATTATGTTATATAGATGTGCTTAAAGTCCACAAAAGTAAAGATCAAGTGGTACCTTAATAGTGGATGTTTAAGACATATGATAGGAGAAAGGAACAACTCAATAAGCTTAATGCTATGGATGGAGGTCATGTCATATTTGGGGTAATGCTAAAGGAAAGGTAGTAGGCAATGGAGAAATTGGTAACCCTCAATCCTTATCTATTCACCATGTGTTACTTCTTGATGATCTTAAATATAATTCACTTAGAATTAGTCCATTGTGGGACATGGGAAATAAAGTCACTTTATATCCTAAAAATTGCTTTGTTGGTAGCTTAGATGAGGATAAAGTGATCTTTAATGGTGAAAGAGTCGACAATATTTGTGTTGTTGACTTGAATAAGGTTGATAACAAAGACATTAAATATTTGATGTATATTTCCCATGACATATGGACTTGGCATAGAAGGTTAGGACATGCAAACTTTGAACTTTTGTATGATCTTGGTAAGTATGAACTTGTGATTGGATTACCTAAACTTAAGTTCACAAAGGACAAGCTTTGTGATGCTTGTCAAATGGGAAAACAATCTAAATCTTCTACTAAGCTAAAAAATGTAGTGTCCACTTCCAGGCCTCTTGAACTCATTCATATGGATTTATTTGATCCTACTAAAGTTGCTAGTCTTGGTGATATACACTATGCATATGTGCAAAATGGTGACATTTTCTTAAATTTGTTGATACAAATAATCAATTAGCGAACATCTTTACCAAGCCTCTTTATGAGGAAATATTGAATTTTATTTAGCATGAACTTGATATGATAGATGGTTCAAGCTTATCTTAATGATTTGTTTAATTGCTTAATTGATGAATGGACTTCTTGATTTGAAAAAATTCATTATTTTTCATAAAATTTGTATGTAATCATGTCTTCCATTCATTTTCACTTTTTGTTTATTTTTTTTTCATTTTTGATACCTTATCATAATTATGTTTTAAGAAATTTTTTTTGGTATTTATGATTCTTATCATGTATAAAATTTTCTTTAAATATTTGCTATTTAACAATTAATTATTGAATTTCATTCAATCAATTAAATATTTAAAATGAGAAAATTTATTTCATATACATGATTTGTTATATTGATTTCCCATTTCCATAATTTTTTTAAATAAATAATCTTAATAAATTAATCATTTAAAATTAAAAATTAAAAATTTTCCATTTTGAATGCTTAATTATGTTGAATTATGATGATGATTTAATTATCATTTAATTTGGTCTTTATTTGCTTATATTTAGTGTTAGTTTTGATCAGAGGGACTAAAATTTTGAGTTTTAAGGGGTTTGATTGAAACATTTTTAAAAGTGTGGGGGGTCATTTTTGTCATGAGCCATTGGAAGTTGTTCGTGACCATTGTATCGTGGAAGAGGGCAGTGCCCCTTATGAGTAACTCTCAATAAGCATAGTCGATAGTAAAATAATTGTGTGAGCTTTGAAGCTTTAGCTTCGAGAGATTATCAAGCTTTCCTCATCGAGGGGTTCAAAATGATAGCAAAATGATGCTGGATTGTATACCTTTGAAGCTTGCTTTGACAAAGATGAGGCTTGGTTTAGTGGAAAAGGGATCTAACAACCTAAAGGAAAGGTTATGGGAGAGTAAAAACTACCTGGAAAAGGGTTTCCATAGGGCCTTCAATCATATCAATTTTTTTGAGTGTGTGTGTGTTTCCATTTGCTCCCCCTCCAAAATAAGGTGTGAAGGGTCTATTTATAGGAAAAATTGGGTAGAATAGGGTGGTAGGGGCATGGTCACACACATATAATAAGGATTTTATATGTGGGCATGCCAAGTGTGCGTGTGGTCACACGCTTGATGCGTGGCTATGTGCACACATGTGTTCTTTGATGAGCACTTTGATGCTTTACACACATTTCCTGGGTTTTACGCATGCTGTTCTGGGGTTGGTTACTAAGGTCTTTAGGCCTTCCATATGGGTTTCCAGAGTCTATTTTGCCAAATTCAGCCTTGATTTTAGCACATGACACCTAAGAGCATTTACACGCACTTCTAAGATATGTGCTAATACTCGGGTTGTGTTGGACTATTCTAGGACCACTTTCAAAGGTTTTAGGACCTTTTAGATATGTTTCCAAAGTCCATTTTTTCAAAATTGATTTTTTTTCATGAAGTTAGGTCCCGATCTAATAAAATGCGCACCAGCACAATGAGCTGAGTATTATGAGAGGAGTTTTCTCAAAATAAACCTCTCATTATTTTGATATTTCATATTTCACAAGGTCAAATCATAACTTAATGGCTCAGTGATTGATTTTACACGCTGGTGGGGTTGGTTAGGTTTTTTAAGGTTGCACACTTCAAAGGTGTTACAAATGAGCAAAATCTAGTCATCTCGGTGATTCATTTCATCATTGGACCTTTTTTAGGATAGTAAAATTTGAGGTATGATAGTTGCCCCCTACTTAACATGTGTTGCATAGTCACTTAGCAGTAATATTAATACATGTGAAGCAAATGCAAAGATGCAAAAAAAATTTTAGCAAGGAGAGAGGTACTTACCTGTGGGTTATCTTTAGATGTCTTATCAAGATTTGACTGTTGTTATTGTGTTTTGTTTGTTGTTGTTGTTCTGTGATTTGGTCATCACTCAAGGTGTTATTTGGGATATATTTAAGCTTGTGATTCATGCAAAGTGCATTAGGATTTATGCAATTATAACCTTCTTAGGTGTCATGTAAATGAGGATGCTACTAAGCAAAATATGAATGCGACTATAACCTTTTAGGTGTCATGCAAAATAAGGATGCTGCTAAGCAAAAGAGATATGACTATAACCTTTTCAAGTGTCATGCAAAATGAGGACGCTACTAAATAAAAGAGATGTGACTATAACCTTTTTAGGTGTCATGCAAAATGAAGATACTACTAAGCAAAAGAGATGTGACTATAACCTTTTTAGGTGTCACATGAATGAACATATGACTATAACCTTCTTAGGTGTCACATGAAATAAGGATGCTACTAAGCAAATGAAAATGCAACTATAACCCTTCTTAGGTGTCATGCAAAATGAAGATGCTACTAAGCAAATGAAAATGCGACTATAACCCTTCTTAGGTGTATGCAAAATGAGGATGCTACAATGCAAATGAAAATGTGACTATAACCCTTCTTAGGTGTCACGCAAAATGAGGATACTACTAAGCAAAAAGAGATGCGACTATAACCTTTTTAGGTGTCATGCGAATGAACATTGGAATATAACATTCTTAGGTGTCACGTGAAATGATGATGCTACTAAGCAAATGAAAATGCGACTATAACCCTTTTTAGGTGTCACACAAATAAGGATGCTACTAAGTAAAAAAAGATGCAACTATAACCTTTTTAGGTGTCACACAAATGAACATGTGACTATAACCTACGTAGGTGTCATGCAAATGAACATGCAACTATAACCTTCTTAGGTGTCATATGAATGAACATGCAACTATAACCTTTTTAGGTGTCACGCGAATGAACATGTGACTATAACCTTCTTAGGTGTCACATGAAATGAGGATGCTACTAAGTAAATAAAATGCTCCTAAGTGGTGAAAGTGCTTTTAAGTAATGAGAAGATGCTTTAAAGTAGTGAAAGTGCTTTTAAACAATGAGAAGATGCTTCTAAGCAGTGAAAGTGCTTCTGAGCAATGTGAGTATGCTTCTAAGTAGTGAAAGTGCTTCTAAGCAATGTGAATGCTTCTAAGCAATATGAAAATATGAGAGTGCTTCTAAGTGATGTGAATGCTTCTGAGCAATGTGAGGGTGCTCTTAACCAATGTGAATGCTTCTAACCAATTTAAGAGTGCTCTTAAGCAAAGTGTGAGTGCTTCTAAGCAATGTGAATAAGTTGGTAGTGATGACATAATAATAATGCAACAGTGATGCAGTAGTGATGTAGTAATGATGCAATGGTGATGTCATTATTTTGATAATTTAGAGAGAGATATCCTTATAGTGGATTTTCCTTGCTCTTCTTCTTTTATAAGATGTTGATTTTCCTAAAGGAAGCGGTGTGTGCACAGTGTCTTTAGACTGATGGAATCCATATCAGCGTACTTTTCTATGAGTTTGGTGTATATCTTATGCTCAAATGGAAGTTTAGGACCGTAGAAGTGAGTGTGCAAAGTCTCAAAGTGCACATAAAATACTGTCCCTATTGTATGATATGCAATGTGTAATGTAGGTTGAGTATCGTCTCGCTAATCGTGAATGGGAGCGAGAGCATGTAGCTTATCGTGACTGCATCAGTGAGCTAGAGTCATAACTATTGTCCTTTGGATGAATGATGATGAGTCAAGATCAGATGAGGGGGGATGCTTGAGCAGGATTAGTGCTTGTTTTTTATGGCAACCATGGTGGATGTAGTTGTTTAGGAGCTAGTATAGGACTTTAGGCTTGTGGTTTGCTTGGTTGTATTATCTTCTTAAGGTTATGGACTTTGGGTATTATATCTAAGCATTTGTGTTGCATTTTGTATAACGCTTGTACAATGATGATTGCATATGGTTCTTGATGTGTATCATTGATGATGATGTTTTCCATCACTATTGTGTGCCTCTATTCCATTTTTTTCCTAAAGTGTCTCATTTTGGAGCTTTTTGCACTTAGATGAGTTTTCTTTTTCTTCCCTTTATTGCCTAGGGTGTCTCCCTTTAGACCTTTTCATGCCTAGCTGAGGTTTTTTTGGCTTTAACAATAGTAGCTGATCTTGAAGAGAGAGCTTAGAAAGGATGGTAAGAACCATGGTCATGTAATGAAAGAAAATGCAAAGCATGCTTGATGCAATTCATAATGATAAAATGTGTTGCACTTTTCAAAGACATTTTGGATAAATTGGTAGTCATTCTCATTTCACTGTAATCATTTAAGAAAAGCACAGGTGCATTCGTACAAATATCGATCTTGAGGTTACCCCTGTCCTTAACTAGCATTCTCAGGTTTTCTAGTTAAGTATTTTCTCTCTTTCCTTAATTTTTCCTAAGCTACCTTTTTAGGTTTTTAACTTTGTGGGAAGTCCCTAACTTTTGCCTAAGTTTTCATTTTTAGGTTTTTAACTCAGTGGGATAATTTTTTTTATTATGCCTTAGACATAGTAATTCTTTAGGCAGTCTGTATTGACAGGTTCAAAGAATTTGTTGCCTTGAGAATCACTTAACTTGACCATTCCTTTTGATAAGACATGTTTGACTTAGTATGGGCCTTCCCAATTTGGTATGAATTTCCCTCTTGGGTCTAGAACATTCTATCTTACTCACTTTAGCACCCAATCTCCTGCTTTCACACTCTTGTATTTTACTCTTTTGTTGAAGGTCTTGGCTAGTCGAGCTTGATACGACTGTGTGTGGTATAGAGCCTTGAGCCTTTGGCTATCTAAGAGAGTAAGATTATCATTCCTTTATTGAGCCCACTGTACTTTTAACAATTCAGATTCAATTAATACCTGAAGAGACCTGATCTCAGTTTCAATTGGAAGGATTACTTCTGATCCCTAAATTAGTGAGAAAGGATTTGCTCCTGTTGAAGTTCTGACTATTTTTAGATACCCCCATAAGGTATGTGATAGTCTGTCTACCTAGTCTCGGTAAGTTTGAGTCATTTATAATAAGATCTTTTTGATGTTCTTGTTTATAACCTTGACAACCCTATTTGCTTGTGGTTAGTAAAGAGAAGATTTATGATGTTCCACCTTATAACTCCTTAGTATCTCTCTAACTTCCCCTTGGAATTGTACACCATTGTCAGATATAATGTGATAAGGGATCCTATATCGACAAAACAAGTTTCTTTTGATGAAATTAGCCACTTGCTTGGGTCTTATCTTTACAAATAATTATGTTTCAACCCATTTTGTAAAGTAGTCCACTGCCACTAGGATGAACCTCTGTGTCCATTTGAGGTTGTCAAGTGGATTTCCCTAATTTATGTCTTGTCCTCATACTAAAAAGGGTTGTGGAGAGGAGATTTAGTCTAGTTCTATTGGGGGAAGGTGACTGATATTCTCATGGATCTGACACTTATGGCATTTCTTTACAAATTTAATGCAATCTTCCATTATCATAATTCAGAAGAACCCTTGTCTGATTAGCTTCTTAGCTAGGATTGCTCCATTCATGTGTGGACTATAAAGACCCTCGTGTACTTCTTCTACTGCTCTTATAGTCATAGTTTCATATAGACTTCAGAGTTATAAACCACCTGAGGTTCTCCTGTATAACACACCCTGGTGTGATGTGAATTTTGATGCTAGTCATTGAATGACTATTTTATTTCTTTTGTTTGCTTGATCAGGATAGGCTTGTTCCTTCAAATATCTCTGGATGTCATAAAACCAGGGTTTTTTTTAGTTATTTTTATCTTTGCTATTCTACATTTTTTATGACAAGGTTGTCCCGATATGAGTAGAATCAGAGGCTTCATAGGCATTTTGGATGGTCCTTCCCAAACTAATGCTAGGGAGGCAAGTACATTTACCATCTGATTATGATACTTAGAGAGATGAATGAATCTGCATTTTCTGGAGGACACAGTGAGTAGCCTCAAGTGGTCTAGATAAGGCTTTAAGTGCTACTTTTTTAGTTCCCACTCTTCCATGGCATGATTGATTACTAATATGGAATCTCTAAAGATTTTGACTTTTATGACATCTAGGGCTATCAATGCTTCTATTTTAAGTGTGCATGCCTCATATTTTATTTCATTATTTATGACTTTGAACTCAAGCCTTCTAGCAATTAGTACTACTTCACCTTATGGAGATTGTAGTACGACACCGACTCTTATGCCTAGCTGATTGACTACTTCGTCAAATATGGAATCTCTAAGCATTTTGAAGTACATGTGCCATCCTTGGATCTCAATGGTTGAGCTGAGGTCATTTAGGAAGTCTAGTTGGATTTCTTCTAAGTTTGGAATGGGGTTGAAAGCTAGAAATTCAGCCACTACTCTTCCTTTTACTGCCTTCTTAGTTAGATATTGCACATCAAATTCTGTTAGCAGTATGAGCCACTTGGCAAGTTTCCTTACTAGAGAGGGAGCTTCGTAGAGGTATTTCATTAGGTCCATTTTAGACAAGGCCTGAATTATGTAGAGTTGAAAGTAGTGTCTCAGTTTCTTCATTGCCCATACCATTGCCAGACATATATGTTCGACTTGGTTGTACTTCTCCTCATATGGCAGCATCTTCTTGCTCAAGTAGTAGACTACGTGTTTTGCTTTTGTTTCGCCCTCTTGGTCTAACATTGCATCGACTGCATTCCCTTCGATGGCTAGATATAGGGTTAGAGGCATCCCTAGTTTAGGTGGTCTTAGAATCGGTGGGTTGGCTAGGTAGCTTCTCATCTTGTCAAATGCTAGTTGGCACTATTCATTCCATTTAACCGGTTAATCTTTTTTTAGTAGCTTGAAGATTGGTTCACACTGTTGTTAACTTAGCGATGAATCTATTGATGAACCATAGTTTCCTTAGAAGCCCTCTGATTTCTTTCTCTATTTTTGGCACTAGCATCTCTCTAATGGCTTTTACTTTGTTTGGATCCATTTTAATCCCATTCTGACTGACAACATACCCTAGCATCTTTCCTGAAGTGACCCTGAATATGTATTTCTTTGGATTTAGCCTAAGATTGTACTTTTTGACCCTTATGAAGAACTTTTTAAGATAAATGGGGTCTTCTTACCTAGTTTTTTACTAAACCATCTTGTCGTTGATGTATACCTCCACTTCTTTGTGTATCATCCTATGGAACATTGTAGTTGTCATTCTTTGGTAGGTTGCCCCTGCATTCTTTAGTCCAAAAGGCATTACTCTGTAGCAATAAGTACCTCATTCTATTATGAAAGCTAATTTTCCTTGTCAATAATAGCCATTAGGATCTGATTGTACCTAGAGAATCCATCCATGAAGTAGTGCGTTGCACATATGTTGGTATTGTCAACTTGTATGTCTATGTAGGGTAAAGGATATCATCCTTCAGCACTGTCAACTAGTATGTCTATGTGCATTGACTACAGATCTTTGTAGTTGACACAGATTCTAACCGTTATATCTTTCTTTGGTACTGGCACCACATTTGCTAACCATTTTGGATAGTCTACTACCTCTAGGAATTTTTCCTTGATCTATTTCTCAATATCCTCTTTCAATAGTTGGGCCCATTTTGGTTTGAGTCTTCTCAGTTTCTACTTTACTAGTTTGCACACTTCTTTGGTAGGAATGAAGTGTTGAGCAATTTCTCTATCAATACCAAGCATATCATCGTACATCTAGGTAAATACTTTTGAATATTTTATTAATTTTTTTCAATTTCCTTCCTCTCTTTAAGGGTAACATCTTTTGAAATATGCAGAATACATGGTTCAGATTCCATGCCAATGTTAAATGATTATGTGCATATGGAATGAATGTCAAATATACTAATGTTTTGATCAATACAATGCACACTACCATAAGGAAAGACATTAAATAAGTAAGCAAAATCATATTTCATTGCATTAACTTTAGAGTTCATTACATCATCAGTTTCAAACAAAGAAAAAGTATAGAGATCATCATCAACAATGTCTTCGAACAGGATGTCATCAATGCTAGATTTGAGGATAGCAGCAACTTGGGTACGATTAATAGCTTCACTCTTAGATTTTATCTCCATGTTTTTCATTAGCTCACAGATGTCAGTCTCGGTGATCATGTTTGGTAAGTGCTTCTCCTTAAGGATGTCATTGAAGATCTCAAACCCTAGTTTCTTGATTCTGTTGCTCACCTATTCTTTAACTTGTACTTGATAGGCTTGGGTTGAGCTTTCAGCCATAAAAAGAGGTTAATTTCTTAGCCTTGGTATCCTTTTAAGGATTATACCTTAGACTGTTACTGTTAGTCTGTCCTCGAAAGTCAAGGAATTCTATGACTCTAATATTTCTTCCTCCTAATCTTATTATAGGCAGATATTGCATCTTCTTCATCATAGCAGCAACTTTGGGATTGACATGACCATCACTTATCATAAAAACCTAGAATCCCAGTAGGACCACATTCAGACAGACAATAATGTTGTTTATTTCAGTATGGATGGTAACAATGCTTCCATTCAAAGGGAACTTGGTCTTCTAATGCACAGTGTATGGTATGCCCCTTAGTGGGTCGAACTAAGGTCTTCCTAGTAGTAGGGCAAAAGTCAAAGGGATGTCCAAGATGATAAATTCTGTTACTGATTTGATATCTCCCTCTATAACTATTCTTTGAAAGTGCTGATGACTGGCTTTTTTGAATCATCATAGGCTCATATGATGACATTGGATTCTTCCAAGTTTTCAACATTCATCTTGAACTTATTTAGCAACTTTAGGGGGTAAACATTAATGGTAGACCCAACATCTACCATAACACATGAGGTCTTCTTAGTCCTGACAATTGCCCGTATGAAGAGAGGACAATTATAGACCCTTCCCTCGAGGGGTAAATCTTTGTCTTAAAAGGTGATTGCATTGGAAGGAGCTTTCATTAGAGAGGCTATCATCTTATAAGGTGAGGCATCAGTGGCAATCTTTACTTCATTTAGTGTTCTGACTAGAGCATCTCTATACTTCTTGGAGGCCATAAGTAGGTCCCAGATACTGGCTTATGCCTAAGTTTTCTTGAGCTATTTGAGGATAGTGTCTTCCTCTTTGACTGGGGCTTAATCCCTTGCTACTTCTTTCTATTTAGAGGTTCTTTCTATTTTAAGAGGTTGGTATACCCACTTGTTATGAGTTACATGATTAACTGCTAATGAGGGCATCCTAGTTGTTTACTTATATATTTTTGTACCATTGTTTTGGTCCTAGACAATGATTTTAGGATCATCAGAGTCGTATCATATGTTTATCCCCATGACTTGCAAGTTCTGAAGCTGAATAGTATTGACCATCCCATATTTGTTTTCAAATTATTCCCCCCATCCTAAGAGTACTATGCCTTTTAAGAGTGTGTTGGTAGTAGGTGGTGTCATATACTTGATTTTGTAGTCGAACTTCCTAAATGGTTGGCCCAATAAATCCTATACTTTATTATTACTACTGAGATTTTTATCTGTGTCTGAATAGGGGCAATTAATTACTTCACCATTCATAGAGAGAGTTGTATCCCTAACTTTTTTTTTGCATCATCAAGTGGGGAAGGAATTTTTGAGGCATTGGAATGTATTCAAAGGTAGAAGGGCATTGCTAATATTCACTAGAATCATGAGGCTCAAGAATGGGATTTGAGGGTTTGGCCTCTTAAGGCTTATCTTAGGTTTCTTGTATGGCTTAAATTGACTGTTCAATCAGGTCTTTTGGTATATTAGAGGAGATCATGTTGATGGTTTATGGAGGCATGTTTTGGTAGTTTAAAAAAGGATTGGTTTTGATACTGGGTCGTTTTTCTAAGTCATCGATTTTTCTAGAGTCAATGAGGTATTGGATTGCATTTTTTAGAGTTCTGCATGTATCAGTGGTGTGGCCATACATCTGGTGAAAGTGGTAAACAAGTTTTGGTTAATCTGAGGTGGTAGTGGGTTTGGAAGAGGCATAGGCATTTGTGGCTATAGGAGGTTCTTTTGTTGAAGCCTTTGGAATACTCTGGATAGTAGGAGGTTAAAGTGTAAAAATATTCTTAGTAGTTTGATGACATTGATAGATGGTGAGCTATAGATGTTAAGTTGGATCATGTTTATTTATGCGGCTCGGGTAAAGGTGTTTTGGATGTTTGGTTAGGTATTCTGGCGAAAAGTGTTTTTGGCTTGCTAAGGTTCCTCATCCTTAATTTTGATCCTAGCCTAATGAAGAGCTCTAAAGTCAGGATAATGAGTAAAGATCATTTATTTTTTGAAGTGTGGTAGTGCCCCTTTGATTATCAGCTCTATTTGTTCATCCTCAGGAGGCAGTTTCTCATTTCGACTGCCTTTCCTCGCCATATTATAACATAATAAGAGAAAGCTTCTCCAGGTTTCTACTTTGTGGTCTTAAGGTCCCTTCAAGTGATGTTTAACTAAGTGTTGTATTCATATTGCTTGATAAGCTTCTGACTTAGTAGTAGCCAATCATTTTTTATTTCATCTTCAAGGTCAAAGAGCCATGCCCTCATTCCTTCCATTAGTGATGTTAAAAAGAATCTGTGATTCTATAAGCTTTTTGGTAGCCATGAAGGTAGAATATTGCCTTAGATAGACCCTCAGATCTCGTATTTTTTCAAACTTAGCAAAGTTTGGTAGCTTAAAATCATATGGAAGTAGCTCATCTTTAAACAGTGTTAGGTCAGTGAAGCTTTTGAAGCCATGAGTTCCCTTGTCTTTGAAGGCGAATTCCAACTGAGCCATCTTATTGGCCAATAATTTGACCTCCCCTGTCAATTTAGGCTTGGTCATGTTACAATTTTTACAGCTTTTCATGCATTCTTGAGATCTTAGTAGTAGTCATTGTCATCATCAGCTTGAACTAGAGTGTAGGGAATTTCCTTTGTCTTATCTACCCTTAGGTGAATAGATGTAGATGCTTCATTCAGTGGTATGCTATTCCCATCTCAGGTACTTTTAGTTTTGATTTGGGCTTAGAGGATTTTAGTTATGGTGCCATCAACGAGTAACTTTTGGATCCCCTCTTTTAGCTTGTCTTTGAATTGCTGATAAGAGGTATCTTCTTGGTCACTCATGTTTGAATGTCGTATTCCTATACATTTATGAAGGTTAGCTAAATGAATGATGCATGATGTGTGCTTGCAAAAGAAAAGGGTGAGCATGTATGCATGGAGTGGATGCAGAATCTTATGATGAAGAATGATTATTCCTGTAAAAAAAAAAGTGGTTAGCACATGCTATCTACATATATGTTACGTATGGATGATTAAAGCTGGTTAGTTTTCGTGCATAATTAACAAACCAATCACAAGCAAGCTCTCGTTTCCAACCTTATTTCTCCATGAGGTCATTTAGTCTCTTTCCTAGGTGGGTTTTGAACTTATAGTCATCAGGGGACTATGGTTTCACTTATAAAACTAGGCTATTTTGATTTATATTAGTTAGAACCAAAGGGTAAACTAAGGAACGATACTCAAATGTGCTTGAAGTAATCACATAATGTCAATGTGAGGGTCAATGTTAAGCTTCAAATGATGTCCAGAGTCCGCATGTGCTTGCATGCATAGGACCAAAGTCAATCAGAGGGAGTCTGAGTTCTTGCCCCACATTGATATTCAATATATTTACTGTGAGTCATGAAAGTATCATTTAATAGTTTACGATATTATTTTATTGACATAAAGGTCCATAATCTAGTTGGGTTCTTAACCCATTCATTTGATATGATAAGGATAAATGGACAACATCTCATAGGTTCTATCATTGAGGGACATCATGATTTGTTAATTTACATAGACTATTTAAGCTAAGGTACATGATTCTTATCATTCCTCATGCTTTAGGCTCATATGAAGTATATGAGAATCATATGGTCCTAAGCATAAATTCTCTATAAAAACTGACATTACGACGTCATTCAATGATAGACATTAAGAGGGTCATGTCATTTATGAATACTAAGTCAAATGAATAGTGTTAGGACAAGGATAACATGCATAGCTTGGTGGAATCCTAATGGATGTTTCTATTGGTTTATCTACATGAACTGAGCTAGGATGAAAGACTAAGGGTTCCTTTAGAGAGAATGCCCCCACATGACTAGGGTTAACTCTGATCAGTGAGTCTATCATTCTTCTAATAACTCATTTACCCCCTTTAAGGACTTAGGTTATAGACTCTAGTCAGATAAGTCTAACGAATGCACGAGTAAAGACTAAAGGTGATAATACCATATCTTCATCGCCCCATGACTCGAGTGGAATCATGGTGGTGATGTAATTTAGTATTATCGATGCTTTTAGGGACAAGTAGTGCATGTGTGGTGTGTAGTGCAAATGCAGTGATGAGGGGCTTTATACAATTGATATTGCATAATAAGAAATAGTCATTTTTGAGTTGATCCCTTTTACTTAAAAGCTCTCAATAGAGTCTCCACTGTGTGAGTGACCATTTAACATATTTTTTGTTTAAGATGTGTAGCGGGTCTTTCTATTTCCTAGGGACATGAAAACTTTACCGAATAGGGACAAATGATTGGTCTTGAAGGGATGAGACACTTTTGATTTTATGGAGTCACCACCTGATTTTTAGAAAATCAAGAAAAGAAAAGGACAAAATCGGGTCACTCAGTGAGTATTGTCCCCAGTAGAGATTTTAGGGTTTGGGGGATTGTGTTTACTTTTTGACTATTTTTAATTATACTACATTCAATGTACAGCTACCATAACACCCTAGTTTCGGTAATGATAGTTTGTATAGCATTCACATAGTGCATCTAATAGTATAAGATAATAAAACTAAAAATTTATTACATCACTTTCTTGATAAAATACATATGAAAAAGGAAAGATTGTAGAAAAGTAAATCTAATATGATTAATCTGCAAGGATAACACGACCATTTACACAGCTTGCTTAATTTCATGAATAATAGGATGATCATTCATGCGTGCAATGATTATTTATACTATAATGATGTATGACGATAATATAAAGGATGCATGAAGTCATCACTGGACCGAGAGCATGACAACTCTATTTCGGGACATGAACTTTTCACTTTATTAGTATTTACTGTGTGATTTCATGATTTTGAAAATAAAAGATGTAGAATGATGATATGAAATGAGCATAATAAACCATATATTATTCACGTAGCATGCAATTTTGCTAGTCTCATCACACAAGAACAATAGTATTCATAAATGCTAGCAACAGTAAAATAAAATGCAATATGATAAAATAAATGTGCTAAAATAATTGTGTGGTCCTTAGACTCGACTAAGTGTGTGTGAGCATTAAAGCTTTAGCTTCGAGAGATTATCAAGCTTTCCTCATTGAGAGGTTCAAAATGACAATAGAATGATGCTAGACTATATATCTTTAAAGCGTGCTTTGATACAAATGAGGCTTGGTTTAGTGGAAAAGGGATTTAACAACATAAGGGAAAGGCTGTGGGAGAGCAAAAATTGTTTGGAAAGGGGTTTCCAGTACCTTCGATTAGACCAATTTTCTAAGTGTGTGTGTGGTTCCACTTGCTCCCCCTTTCAAAATAGGGTATGAAGGGGTCTATTTATAGGAAAAATTGGGTAGAATAGGGTGGTAGAGGTTATGCGCGTATAATGAGGATTTTGTTCGTGGCCACACCAAGTGCGCGTGGTCACGCTACACATGCACATATGTGCTTTCACGTGCACTTTAACACTTTACGCACACTTCCTGAGTTTTATCTGCACTATTCTAGGGTTACTTCTTAGGGTTTTTGGGCCTTCCAAAAGCATTTTTGGAGTCCGTTTTTCCACATTCGATTTCAATTTTAGTACATGACACCAATGAGAGTTTACGTGCACTTCTAAGTGATACGCACTGATACTCGAGTTGGGTTGGACTATTCTGGGACCATTTCTAGAGGTTTTGGGACTTTCTAGATGTGTTTCCAAAGTCCATTTTATTAAAATCAATTTTCATATTTTCACAAAGTTGGGTCCCTATCTAACGAAATGTGCACCGACCCAACAAGCTGAGTATTCTAAGAGGAGTTTTCTCAAAATAAACCTCTTATTATTCCTATATTTTGTATTTCATAAGGTCAGAACATAACTTAATGGTTCGATAATCGATTTTGAATGTTGGTGGGGTCAGTTAGTTTTTTTAAGGTTGCACACTTCAGAGGTGTTATGAACAAGCAGACTCTAGTCATCTCGGGGATTTATTTCATCATTGGACCTTTTTGGGGACAGTCAAATTTGAGGTATGACAGGTGTAGAAGGCGAGGTTTAGCGCGTGTTCAAGATTTTAGCAACCACGAAACTGTTTGAACTCAGGACTCTAGAGAACACACTAACCACTATCATAAAGACATGATGTGGAGATGAGGAGTTGCCATCTAGGGTAATAACTGGGACAAATCGAAAAGGTGGTACTCAATTCCTTAAAAGAAAGCTAGCACCATAACTAAGAGATTCTGGATATGAAATACCAACTTTTTTTAGTCTCGTGTTCATTTAGAATTACTTTATAAATTACTTATTATCTTCTATTTACATGTAATTTCATATAAACCCTTATTCTAGCAATTAAGTCCAAGGCAAACGAGTCATGAAAATACAAGTACATAATGCATTCAATCAAACATATAATCCCTAAGTTAGTCTAATATACATTAATTTTAATTAAATGAACTAAATCTACATGTTTTAATTTACAAGTGAGCTAAAGACTAATTCCCTTTACTTTTAATTAAATGAACCTAAGTCTATTTATTTTAATTCTAAAAATGAGCCTAAATCTACAAATTATGGAGGTATTTAAATTAGTGGGCCTAATTCTACATGTTTTAATAATAAAATGATCTTCAATCTACAAATTATGAAAAAGACTTAAATTAAGTGGGCTAAGTCTAATTAATTAAATTAAATTACGTGGTCCTATGTCTAATTTACTAAATGGGCCTAAGTTATCTCTACCCTAAAATCTAATTAATTATGGGCCTAAAATGCATTTTAATTAATTAAACCTAAAAAACCTAAATTTAAGTGGGTGGATTAGAATCTAATAGGGGTTTAAGGCCCAAAACACATAAAAATAAATAAACAAGCCCATAAATAAATAAAACATATCAAAACAATTAAATAAAAGATCAAATAACTAATTAAGTTAATTCCTTCTAAAAAACCCTAATTTTCATTAACATGCAATCCTAAATTAATCTACTCCTATCATTGATTTTAATTAATTACCCAATTGAAACCCTAACTTTTACTAACAAATTAATCAACATAACCATGCAATCACACATATAATTCTACTATTCCCACTATTGGAGCTATTATAATAATCTATATAAAATAATTAATACAACCCAAAAACATAAATTAAATTAAAAAAAAAAAAACCTAAAAACTAAATTTACAAGGTCTTATCTATGACATCTCATGGAGTTCTCACAAGTTTAGTCCTCCATAATCACTATAAAAAAAGAACAAAAAATATAATTAATGAATAAATTATAACAATAATGAAACAAAAATTAAAAATCAATAAAATCAAAAAAAGAAATAAATAAACCAAATAGAAAAAGATAAGGAGGAGATGATGCTTATGGATGATTTTAATGGAGTGCTCCTCAGATTTTGTGGAATCACCATTCTTAATAGATCTTCGAATATTGTTCTTCAAAAATCCTCCAAAAATCTAATTAACCAATTAAGCAAAAGAATTTTTGTAGAGAATAAGATTTTTTCTCTTTTTTTTCCCTCTTCCTTTTTCTTCTCATTTTTTTTTTCTCTCTTTTTTTTTGATATCCTCTTCTCTTCATTTTTTTGCCTCCCCCATTTTCAGAGCCAAAACACTCCTTATATAGGGATACATCTTTAAACCCTAGTTATAAATTGATTCCTAAAAGACTTCTATTTCCTTAAAAACATTATCAAAATAACATTAAGAGAATTTCAGACCAATTAGGACTCAATTTTTCCTAAAAAATTCAAGAACCCAGGTCGGAAGAGGTCTAATTCCAACTTAAATTGTGTAATTTCAATCAAAATTACACAATTCTGATTGGAATTCAGAATTACATTAATTCTAATTAGAATTATATAATTCTAATCGGAATTAGTTTAATTCTGACTAGAATTACACAATTCCAATCTGAATTACATAATTCCAATTGAAATTATAAAATTCCTACCACTTTTTTTTATAAAAAAATTTTTTAATTACATAAAGGTACTTGAAAGAATTTAAGTTTTGCAATTAGGTCCTTAAAAAGCATTACAATTTAGTCCATGAAAAAATTAAATCCTTTCTTTGAAAAATACAATTAGACCTTTGAAGTTTCAAAGTTCAAGTATTGAAGATTTATTCATGACATATTCATCATTGGAGTCTTTTGTCGCATCCATAACTCATCATCCCAAAATTGGGTGTCTACAATAGGCCTTTTATGTTGTATGGTAGATACGCTTTTAGAAGGGATTTGGTCCACTTTCATTTAGGATTTATTTCCTTTTCCTTTACAATCCACAATTTGGACTTGAGCCTTTTATTCATTTATTTTCTTTGGATGGCATGCCCATTTTACTTCTTAATGTGGATCCTCTTTCATGTTCTAGAGATGTCATTGAGGTAGTGTAGAAGGAATTAAGACCACTCCATTACCATGTTATCCCAATTGAGCTTGAGAGGATTAAGACTTTTCATAAGTGGTGGCACTTAAAGTTTAAAGAGCTGAATTCACGTTCTTCTAAAACAAACCATAGTAAGGACTTTTACTCTTATTTCTTGACTTTATTTCATTATTTATTATATTAATTACTTTATTTCTTTTCATAGAGATTATCACTCTAAAGAAATAGGATTCTGTTGTTACTTTTAAGGATAAGGGAAAACAAAAGCAGCTTGTTCAAAGAAAAGAAAGGTACATGTCCCTACTCTTCCTCTAAGTCATAAGTTCCTCAGCTTAGCACTTTACAAAGCTCCTCTAAAGAAAAATCCAAAAAAATAATTAAAATCTAATAAATAGAAAAGGAAGAAGAGAATGAACATTGGCTCTAGTAAACTTCTTTTTCTTTTCATTTCTATTTACTTAATTGTATTTTCATTATTTTCTAACCTCTTTTGCCTTGGTGAAACAGTTAACACCTGTGAGAATGAGGCACCTACTATGCCTCAAGGCATGCCTTCACTGGCTAGTTATGCATCTACTGAGGCAAATGACCACTCCAAGAAAAAAGGTTGGTGTACTACTCTCAGCTTAAAGTTTAAATAGCTAAATTTATTTCACCTACAAAAGCCCACTCCTAGTAAGAAGGATGGTGTACCACTCTCTGCCTCTGTCACCGATCAAGCTCTTTCTACAGTCACTCAGGTTTTTATTTAGTTGTAATTCTTAACTTATGAAATTATTTTTAACTATCATGCTAATTCTCATTAATCTGTGTAGGATCCCAATACTTGATGTTTTATTCATGATCAAGATTTATCTCTAGACTTAAGCTTTTTAAACACACCTTCTACTAAATGTGAGAGTGGCTCCTCTTAAACTTAAAATTAGGAACAAGACAAAAAAGTTAAGGATTCACTAAAATATATCTTGAGCTTGGAGATAGGGTCACTAAGAGAGACCCAGAGATATGCTTTACTTGTAAACATTGGCATCTTGGACTATAGTATAAAGTCTATTACGATTTTTACTCTGAGAAAGCATGTTATTTATAGTTTCTCAAACCTACATGAGGCTATAAATACCTAATATCAATAGAAGTGGCATTTATTTATATAATAATAAAAAAATGAAAGAGATAAAGGCTGGAGAAGATGATGCTAAAGTATCATTCAATCAAGTGGTAGTAGAGATAAAGCATATGGAGGTGAGGCTACTTATTTTAAATGCCAAGAAAGGAGAATTATTTAAGAAGAATAAGAATCTAGTATTTGAATACTACATAATTGCTTTTAGAGTCAAGGATATGGGGAAGTCCTTAGTTGACTAAAAAGAAGTTATTCTTGGATGGAAGAAGCAGGAGCAAGAAGCTTTGATGACTAAAAAGAAGTGCTTGGAAATCTTGGACACCTTTAGGGATTTTGAATTTCACTATGTATGAGCTGTATTATGACTTTCTCTTATGATTTGTACTTGGATTTGGATGTCTTGTGGTTGTATGATTTGATATTATGACTTTTTTTTTATCTTGTTGGCTCTTTTTTTAGCCATTACTATGATAGCTTATATGGGATGATTTATTTTAGGTGAATTTTTCATTTTTTCTTAACTATAAATCATCACTAGCCATTTCACACACTTGAACACTATAGCCATGCATAAAACACTAAAAAAGCCATTTTCAACAGAAATGATGCTAAAATTTTGCAAAATTTATTATTTATAACAAACATATAATCATTTATCAAAACTAATATAACTTGAAAAGAACAATTCTTTTATTTAATTTAAAAGGTGGTTTCTTATAGCCAACTTACAACCAAAAAATAAAAACTACCACCAATTAGGAACAATGGTAACTTTTTAAGCTTTTTCTCTCATTTTCCATATAGTGGGAAAATGTTTTTAAGATATTTCTCATTGATGAACCTTTTATGTAGGATTTTGTCTAAACTCTCCAACTAGTAAGCATTACTATCTAACACTTGGTGAACTTTAAATGGACCCTTCTAATTTGGGACCATTTTTCCAACTCTTTATCTTTTGTTCCTAATGGCAGAATCACTTTCCAAACTATATGTCCTACTTTAAATTTAATCTTTTTAGTTCTTTTATTATAAAATCTAGAGATCTTTTTTTGAACCATTATGCTAGTGAGAGCTTTTAGTCTTTCTTCATTCACATTTTTCAACACCATTAACATAGATTCGAAAAACTCTTTAAGCATCAAACTATTTTATTTAGTTACTCTTAAAGATGGTACACACACTTCTAAAGGAAAAATTGCATCATGGTCATTTATGAGGGAAAATGGTCTATTGCATGTAGCCTCCTTTTAGTAGTTTTATATGCCTATAAAGTTTTATGTAGGATTTTGGACTAATCTCTTAGACTATCCTCTAGTATTTTCTCAAGGATGCTAATTAAGATTTTATTTGATGCTTTTGCTTAATCATTTACCTTAGCATACTAGGGAGTAGAGTTCAAGAGCTTAATTTCGTAGTCTTCTAGAAATTGTTTCCTTTCATCACTAGTGAACATAGTACCCTAGTATGTGGTGATGGTTTGAGGAATTCCAAAACAGTGGATGATGTACTCCTTAATAAATGTGATGACATCATTTTGTCCTATTTTCTTCGTAGGAATAGCCTCAACCCACTTGCTGATATAGTAAGTGGCAATTATGATGAAACTATGGCCTTTAG
Organism: Mallotus nudiflorus; assembly: GCA_947683625.1. Classification (NCBI taxonomy): domain Eukaryota; kingdom Viridiplantae; phylum Streptophyta; class Magnoliopsida; order Malpighiales; family Euphorbiaceae; genus Mallotus; species Mallotus nudiflorus. The sequence continues at coordinate 2,576,993 of CANTUR010000274.1, forward strand.
ATGAAGTGTTATAACCTGAAATTTTAAATTATTTTAATATGAAATAGGATATGCAGTGTTAATAATTTTAAAATAATAATTGATTATTTCATTATCTTGAAAAATTATTATCGTTATTTTTACGTTAATTATAGTTTTCTATGTAAACGTGTATATAGATGTTTATTAGTTTGGATAATATTATTTTAATAATGCTTAATTAGTGCATTAATATTTTAATATTATTATTTTAATAAATTACATTATGGACTTTTATTTTTATGAGTTATATATATAAGCATGCATAAATATTATTAGGGTTTAATATTTAAATTATGGGTATATATTATATTATTATTATTATTATGTGTTATATATATATATATATATAGTTTATTGACTAATATATTATAAAGTTATTATATTTTAATATAAAGTTATATTAGTATGTATATATATATACCTAATTTACATAAAATACTCTTCTCTTTCCCCTATCCCTCCCGAAACTGACCACCACCATCACCCTCACTATTGTAACTCCGGCCAACCACCATCGGTGTGCCTCCCGGACTTCCTCCTCCTCCTCCATGCAGCTCTACTGCCATTTCTTCCCTCCTCCGGTGCTGTTGAAGCTTGTTTTGGTCGAGAAGCCGAAAATCCTCACCACCGTCGTTCAAATATTTCGACCACCATTTTCAACACCGCTGGTTCCATTCTCTTCCTTTCTTGCCGATGGGTGTGTTTCTAAGCTTCATTTCACTTGGTTTGGCCTAGATTTCAGTGGTGATCAATTTCTTCATTTTGGCCATTTTTTGTTTTTGAATTGTTTAGCTTGATTTCTTGTGATTTATGAGAAGTGCCTTAACAAATATTGTTCCCCTTAGCTTAATCTACATCCTAGAATTTTTGTGTAATTTTTGGAATTTATTTTGATTTTTGTGAATTTTTTATTATTTTATAATTTTCATAAATTAATTAAATAAATTATGAAATTGTGATTTTTGTGTAATTTTTATAATTATATTTAGTTTATGTCAATTTTGAAAATATAGGTTATATATATATATATATATATATATATATATATATATATATATATATATATATATATATATATATATATTTAATTAGAAATAATTGGTTAACAGTGTATTTGTGGATTTTAGTGAATAATATGTTGAGAAAATAATTTTTGAGTATTTATGTAATTTTTATTGAATTTTTGAATGTTTTTAGTATTTTATGTGAATTTTTATATACTAGGGGTATTTTGGTAATTTGGTGATAATTTTAGTTGAATATTAAATTTAATTGGTTTAATTAATTATTTGACGTATAAAAATGATTTTTATAAATTAATTACTAATTTAACTAATTAATACTATTTTTCAAAATTATTTTCAAATTATATATAAAATACTATTTTTGTAAATAAATGGATTTTTAGTAATTTTAAATATATTTTGGACTAATTAAGTAATTTGGATTTGTAAAATGAATTTTTATTAATATTTGTAAATTTATTGAGAAATATTGATTTTAATAGTATTATGTTATTATTAAGGTTTTTAAGTAAATATCGATAAAATAATTACTTTTAATGTTTGAATATTTAAATTTCTATATTTTAGTACTTAAAGGGCATTTTTGGTATTTATTGGATTTTAAGATATTTTATTGTATTTTGTGGTGAATTATGGACCTCGGTCGGTGGAAATTGTAGTTTGGGGTCTCGACCGAGGAGTTTTGTGAATTTTGTTTCGAAGTATATTTTTCTTATAGGATCGGCTTTATTTTTTAAGTAGAGAGATGTCCGTTTTACATAGGAGGTTCTATCGAATTTTTGGTAAAATTTTAGTAAAACGTGACATTGGGTCAAATTCCTATCCTTTGTCTGTGTTAGTAATTCTAGATCGAGTCTTTAGACGTTAAGTTAGAATTATTCTGATTTTCGTGTTGTTATTTTATTGTTAGTTGCATCGAGACTGAGGCCTAGTGGACTAGGCTCGTTGGACCCATCTCGTGGAGCGCATCCCTATGAGTTGTTATTTTATATATGTGTGCATTTAGGCTGCATGTTTTAGAAATATGTATATTTTAATTGTATGATTTATGCATAACTGACTTAATAAATGCTTAAATATATTCTAGGTATATTTTCAGTATATTTTCGATATATTGTGAAATAAATGCATGTTTTTCTTTTTAATTAAATCTAGATTACTTTCAAATATATTATTGGTTTAATTTAATTTATTCCATGATTTATTTGAATTGATTTTATGTATATTTACTTGAAATATACTTAGTTTATTTTATGTATATTTCTAGTATATATATGGTTTATAATGTTATTTATAATGATATCATGCATCATTATTTTATTAATGAAATGAGTTATTTTAATGAAGGATATCAATAGAACGTGCTTCCTAGTGGGCAGCATTAGGACCGAGTACGTACCGGTACGACGATAGATTGTAGGTTAAATTACTAACCTATTTGTTGGATCATGACTTGATTGATTTGATTGTTGTGTGAGGTGAATGAGAGTGTGATTGTTGGAGCTCGGTTGACCTAGTGTATCGAGGCCAATCACACTGACAGTCAGACTGTTGGAGCTCGATCGACTTAGTGTCTCAGGTTGACCTAGTGTATTGAGGCCAATCACACTGACATTCAGACTGCTGGAGCTCGGTCGACTTAGTGTCTCGGGGCCAGTCTACTGTCAATAAGGATTAAGTGAATTTATTTGGAAATAAGTGAGCCTGTATGGCTAGAGTGATGTCTATTGTTATTTGAGGTTGCGATCAGTTAGGGTTCTATTTGATCCTTCTTAAACTAGTATTTTTCAGTATTATAAATAAAGTGATTTTCAACATTTGTGTGTACATGCTTATATATATATTTATTATATACATACAATTGATTGCATTTGACATTTAGTAATGTGTGTATATATATTATAACAATTCACTCAGTAAGGTCTGACTCATCTTCAAGAGAGCCCTCATCTTCAGACCTCAGCAGTAGACCTATTCGCCAAATTTCTTTTGCTCTGGCTTTATTATGTAAATCACTTGAGTTTTATTTTGTACTCTAGACACTGCAGTAGTAGTTGTATTTAAATCTGTCGTGAATTGTATTGTATTTATACATGTATGAGGATCTTAATTCAGAGTGTTTCTCTGAAGATTTGTATTAAAAGATGAGATTTTATTTTATCAAAGGATGTTGACGAATTTATTGTATTATTTGACATTTAATTTCCATTGCATAAATATTTTATTTATTTTATTTTATTGCATATTTTTCTTTTAAGGCTTGCTACGGGTTGTAGAATCGAAAGAATTCTCGTTCCCTAACGCTGGTCATGGCCCCCTATTTTGGGTCGTGACATGAAGTAGGGAAAGTTTTGCCAATAAAATCAATAGCCCACCCTTTAAATTCCCATGGCTTTATCACAAGGTACAGGTCATCAGTAGGTACTCTTTGAATGTTCCATATTTTTGGCACTAGTTATGAAATCTTTTAGGATATATGGCCTCTTTTAGCAAAACTTTAAGACGCTTTAAAAGAAGCATTCTTATGCACTAAAAAGCACACTAAGTAAATCTATAGTAATCATTAACAAGAACTAGTGCATAATGCATTCCACCTAAGCTAACTACTCTAGTAAGACCAAACAAATCCATGTAAATTAATTCTAATGCTCTAAAGGTAGATATATTATTTTTTTAGCTTAAAGGAAGACTTAGTTTGCTTTCCCTTTTGACAAGCATCCCAAGTCTTGTCGTTGATGAACTTGAGCTTGGGTAATCCATTCATAAGTTCACTTTTACTATGATCATCTAAAAGCTCAAAATTAGCATGTCCTAGCCTTCTATGCCAAGTCCATGAATTATGTGAAGTAAACTATAAGACATTTAAATTCTTTGTTTCCTACTTCATTTAAATTTAGAACATTTACATTGTCAACTCTCTCAGCACTAAAAATTACTTTGTTATAAATAAAATTACTAATAAAGAAATTTTTAGGATACAATGTGACCTTATTACCTATGCCATATAATTGACTAATACTAAGCAAATTATGTTTTAAGCCATCTACCAAGAGAACATGATGAATAGGTAAATATTGAGGGTTACTAATTTCTCCAATGCCAATTACCTTTCCTTTAGCATTGTCTCCAAAGGTAACATATCCTCTATCTTTAGCTTTAAGCTTGGAAAATTGCTCTTTATTACCCATCGTGTGCCTTAAGCATCCACTATCAAGATACCACTTGATTTTATTCTTTGTGGATTTTAAGCACACCTACATAAGGAAAGTTTAAACATTCTTTTGAACCCAAACCTTAGTTGGTCTAAGTTGGTTAGCATTAACATAGTCTAAGGGTAATAAGTTTAAATGCAAGCTTCTATAATAATAAACATTACTATTGTGTCTAAGTATCATGCATTAAAATTATCTCATATAAGCAAATCTCTTAGATTTTGATGCATATGAATGTTTCACATTTGAATATTATGCATTGTTATGATTAGGAGTATATCTCCTAAATTGTGCATAGAAGTGTGGTATTTGACTCCTAGATTGTACTTGTCATTAAGGATGCATGTGAGTCATACAAGTACATATATAAGTGTGTTATTATGGTGTTGCATGCTTAGGTTGAGGTTTTTTAGTTTATGCCTTAGACCTTTGAGTTAGGAGTTGTTGAGTCTTATTTGACTTAACATTGACTCTAGTCACTTAAGACTTTTTAGCCTTGAAAGCTTGAGTTTTAATAGGTTTAGCAATAAAGGGAGAGGAATCGCTAGTAGTTTTAACAAATTTAATATATGAAATTTGTATATCCAAGTCCATAGGTGTTTCTATGGTGTCTTCTTTATTCAAGGAGACTATCCAAAGTTCTTTCCCTTTTTGAACTTGAAAATGGAATTTTTAAATTCCACTACTTCTTTTGAAAGCTTTTTATTTTCATCATTAGCTTTCTTGAGTTTCTTATTTAAAGAAGTAGAAATTTTTAAATCATTAACAAGTTTTTTATTTGATAAAACAAGTTTTGAAAAATTATTTTTCAAGTTCTTAAGTTCCTTGGATAAGCTTGAGAGCTTATGCTTGTAGAGGTTTTTCTTAGAAAGTAAGCTCTTGCACTTTAGCATGAATTTTCTCAAAATTGAGCTCTCATCATCATTATCACCATCATTAACATCATAAGAAGAATGAGAAGTAGATGGTACCTCATTATTTTCTTCATGAGCCATTAAGTAAAAGTTAGCTACTTCTTGTTGCCCCTTTTCCTTTTTTGATTGGGAGGAGTCATCCTATAAAGCTTTGGATGTCTTTTTCTTGCCTTTACTCCCTTATTCTTCAATTTTAATCTTGGGCACTCATTTCTAATGTGTTTGGGGTTCTTGCATTCATAGCAATTCACCTCCTTGTTCTTCTTCCCATCTCCTTTCTTATAGTTTTTAGTCCTTAAGGAGTTTTTTCTTTTAAATAATTTCTTAAAGTTCCTTATGAGCATGGTTATGTCACCATCTTCTGATACGATCCTCAAAAGGGTAAATTTGTGAAGTCTACACATCAATAAAGTCAAGTTTAAAGCTTGGACGAATTTTTAGGTTATTTTCTATTTTGGAGCCAATAAAGTAGATTCAAGAATATTTTACAAGATATGAGAAGATTCAAGGATATTCCAAGTTAAAGTCAAACTCAAAGTCAACAAATCAAAGTCAATGGTCAACATCCAACTTGACATATGACATGGCATGCTTCAAAGCTTAGTTGTCATTAGTTATTTGTTTAGTTATCATGAGTTGTCAATTTAATTTTTCAATGCTTAGTTGTAATAAGTTGTCAATTTGACTTTTCAAAGCTTAGTTGTCACTAGTTGTTATATTTTTTAAGGGATCCTATTTAGTAAAGGATTTTCCTTTGTAGGAGTCTTTAGGAATAAGTAAGAAAACCTATTTCTTCAAGGATTAGGATGTTTACATGCCTTTATAAAGGCCATAGCATTGTAGAACGAAATGGAATGAGTTTTATCAATAAAAATTTCAATTCTTGTGAGGTTAAAGTCCTTCTCTTTTATTCTTCAAAGAAATTTTGTGAATTTATGAAGTGAAGGCTTGGTATATTCAAACCTAGTTTAATTTAGAATTAAAATTGACTTTGTTAATCTTAGGTTTACATTAAAAAACCTTTAATTCTTTATAATTAAGGTTCTTAAGTACAGGTTATTTAAAGGTCTTGTTGAGGATTAGAGTTTCTTTTTGCTTGATTTATGAACGATCCTTGGCAAGGTTATTAAGATTGAATATGAGTTTGATACAAGTTAACCACGTCCGTATCACAACCACTTCAACAACTTTAACATTCCTTGAACTTTGTTTATGCCCTTCAAAGTGATTATTCCTTGAACTTTGTTTATGCCCTTAAAATTTCCTTCAAATCTCTTTCAAAGATCTACAATTTCTCATCAATTTCTTTACTAGGTTGTACACACTTGCCTTTATCTTTATCTTCTTGCAATATTTCATCAAGGCTTTTGGCATTATTTTTCTCCAACACCTCCATAATTTCTTCATCAACTATTTTCTCTTTAAAATCATTGTTCACACTTTCTTCATTCACAAAAACATGAATGTTGCCATCCTCTTTAATAACCTGATAATCTACTTCAATGCATAATTGCTCTTCAAATTTCTCACCTTGCTCACTTAACCTAATTTTAACTCTTAACTCACTCAACTTAGTTTTAACACCTAAATCCCTCTTTTCTTTTCTTTTCTTTAATTATACGATCCTAGTTCCAAAGAGGAAGATTTCAAGATTTGTTATGCTAATAAGGCAATATTCATTAAAGAAAAGAGCAATTTGCATAAATTCGTATTTTGTGTATCATACTTTAGTATTTTGGCCATAACCCACTCTTAAACACTCTTATTGAGGTGATTCAAGAGGGCATTGAAACATAAGAAATAGATATACAACTTTGATGAAGACATCTAGAGTTAATTTGCTCTTATACCTGAGCTAAAATTATGAAAGATTATCAGATCGTGAACAAAACTGGGCAGACTAAATATACATTAGTAAATGAGCCATATCTCACTAAATATAGATCTAAATGAAGCAATTAAAGATTCTACTGAAAGATAACAACAAGAGCTACAATTTTATGTTTTGAGATTGAGTCAATTCATCCTTCATCATGTTAACAGTGTACTACAAAGTGCTGTATAAGTAAATCTAAATTTAATTAGGATTATATTTTCTTATTTAAGAAGGATTTTGTTTTCTTGTATAGTTAGGATATTAATTAGGTTTTATTTACGATTTTTTTATGCCTATATAAAGGCCTTGTTTTATGTAACCTAGAGAGTATGCAATCATGGATGATTAATAAAATTTAGAGAGGATTCTCTTTGGTTGCTTGGTGATTAACCATATGACAACCTTTGTGAATTATCAATCTATCTTTCAGACAGTAGATTGTGGTGTCTTTTTAATAACCTTTGTTGCTTTTTTGTTATTGTCCAAAAGGTTAAAGTTTTGATATAGCTCTGGTTGTTTGGACTAACGAAACATAAGGTGAAGGTTCTCTATGTTTGAATTGGAACATGATTTGAACTTTCCTTGACAGCGGGGGTTTGGGTTCATGTTGAACAAGTTCCCAGAGGAGATCGTCTAGTGGGTTCGTATCACTTGATATCAAAGCTTGGCTCAAATCTGGTTTTGTTCAATTCAATTTTATGTATCCTTAATTTACTATTTAATTATTGTGGTTTGAAAAGTTTTCTATTTGTATAAAAAAAAATTATATGTTTTCTTTTTTAATTTTTATGATTTTTTATTTATTTGGTATTAGATTGATTTAATTGAATGATTTGTAACAAAGGGTCTTAGGTTTAATATACCTAAGGTTTTAGTTGGTCATATCAATTATATTTTATACCTTAAGTTTGATTTGATCAATTTGTAACGAAGGGTCTTAGATTTGATATACCTAAGGTTTTAGTTAGTTGATACAAAAAGGGTTTAAGTTTACTAATTTTCTACCTTTTTTTTTTTCAATTTTTAAGATTTTGAATTTATTTTCTATTGTGAGTTAAAAAAATATATCTCTTGAATTTTTTGTTGAGTCTATTTAATTTTTTTTTTTCTTTTCTTGTGTTGTGTTCTTGAGTCTTTCTTAAATTAAATTAAAAAATTAAAAAATTCAATTGCACGAAGGAAAAAGATTTGAGGACAAATATATTTGAAGAAAAGTAAGAATGTTGTGATCCTAGTTCCAAAGAGGAAGATTTCAAGATTTGTTATGCTAATAAGGCAACGTTCATTCAAGAAAAGAGCAATTCGTATAAATTCGTATTTTGTGTATCATACTTTAGTATTTTGGCCATAACTCACTCTAAAAAACTAGGATTAAGGTGATTTAAGAGGCTGTTGAAAGCTAAGAACGAGATCTACAACTTTGATGAAGACATCCAGAGTTGATTCGGTCTTATACCTGAGCTAAAACTATGAAAAATGATCAGATTGTGAACAAAACTGGGCAGACTGAATATACATTAGTAAATGAGCCATATCTTACTCAATATAGATCCAAATGAAGCCATTAAAGATGCTGCTGAAAGATGACAACAAGAGCTATAACTTTTATGTTTTGAGATTGAGTGAATTTAGCTTCTATCATGTTAAAAAGTGCGCTACAAAGTGCTGTATAAGTAAATCCGAATTTAACTAGGATTATATTTTCTTATTCAAGTAAAATTATATTTTCTTATTTAAGAAGGATTTTGTTTTCTTGTTTAGTTAGGATATTAATTAGGTTTTGTTTAGGGTTTTTTATGCCTATATAAAGGCCTTATTTTATGTAACCTAGAGGGTATGCAATCATGGATGATTAATAAAATTTAGAGAGGATTCTCTTTGGTTACTTGGTGATTAACCATGTAACAACCTTTGTGACTTATCAATCTATCTTTTAGATAGTAGATTGTGGCATATTTTTAATAACCTTTGTTGCTTGTTTTTTATTGTCCAAAAGGTTAAAGTTTTGATATAGCTTTGGTTGTTTGGACTAACAAAACATAAGGTGAAGGTTCTCTATGTTTGAATTGAAACTTGATTTGAACTTTCCTTAAGAGCATGGGTTTGGGTTCATGTTGAATGGATTTCTAGAGCAGGTCATTTAGTGGGTTCATATCACTAAAATAAAGCTTAGTTGTCATTAGTTATTTATTTAGTTGTCATGAGTTGTCAATTTGACTTTGACTTGGAATATCCTTCAATCTTCTCACATCTTGTAGAATATATTGAATTTTCCTTATTGGCTCCAAAATAGAAAATAACCCAAAAATTCATCCAAGCTTTGAACTTGACTTTATTGATGTGTAGACTTCACAAATTTACCCTTTTAAGGATCGTATCATCTTCATCACTAGAATCTTTAAGGCTTTCCTCTGCACTATCTTTTTGTGATGCCTTCAAAGCTATTTTTCTTATTTTTCTTCTTTTTCATCTTCTATTGGCTTCAATATGAGCTCATATGAAAATAATTTACCAATGGGTATATCGGTTGAAAGCTTTGAAATGTCAAGAGCTTCTTTAATGGAAGTGACTCTAGATTCTCAATACTTCTTAGAGAGGATTCTAAAAATCTTTATGTTGATTTCTTCCTTGGAATAGTGTTTTCCAAGTTTCTTTAAGGTGGTAAGAAGAGCATTGAGCCTATTAGTCTTGTCAATAATGGATTTTTGAGGCTTCATCTTGAAGAGTTCATACTTATACATATAAATTTGAACTTTCATGCTTTTAACTTGAATGTTGCCTTTATAATGGTTCTTAAGGGTCTCCTAAATTTCCTTGGTGGATTGGTAATGTTGAATCTTTCCTCCTTCTCTACATATAGAAGCAATCAAAATGGTCATTGCCTTTTTATTCATATGGTTAGCCTTCTTCTAATATTGAGTTAATTAGGTTCTATCAATATTGTTAACCATTTGCATGATCAAACCTTTGATTTTGACTTTGACAAACAATCTAAATTACTAATGATTTTATTTAAGTGTGTATGAATTTATTCAAATTATCCAAATTATTATTCAAGACATGGTGATTTGATATACTCTATAAAATGAGTATTTACATAGAATTTAATGAAGCACATTAACCTATGCAAGTGTCCAAGTCAAGAGAATGCATTAAAGGTTTAAAAATATCAATTTTTAAGTTATAGGTAGCTGCTCATGAGTTGCCTCTTGTCCCCCTTATCCAAGCCTCCTTCAAGCCATTCAGGAGAGCAAGTTTGAGCTACTTATAAGCGATGCTCATAATTATGAGCTACTCGTGAGGGTAGGACAAATAGCTTATAGTAGTCAAATTCAAATGTAACAGTCATCAAACTTGCTCCTTGTGAGCCAGACATTGCCCTCATGATTGTGAGTGGCATTGCAACTGTAAAAAGCTTCTTTTCATTCAATAAAGAACAAGAGAGGTTGGAAATGCAATTAATGGCTCTAACAGCCATATTTTTTATGCTTAAGATATATAAACCTACTATGGATTTACATTAAAGAGTTATATAATTTAAACATTTATTTTTTTCTCCTTGGCATTTATTAAGCAGTTACTCCTTCAACTAATTTCTTTGTAATTGATTAAACTCTTTAAGAGTTAGGTGTGTGAATAGAATAGGAACTCTTCTTCTTCTATTTTCTGGGGTTCAAGAAAAGGGAATTGAGGCTCTATTCTTATGAAAGGTTGAAGTGTTTGCCTATTGAAACACTTGGGATTTAGGTCAAAGAGTGATCCTAAACTCTTGTTTTATAAGGTTAGATTTGAGCATAAAACTCATAGTTGTAAAAATTAATCTAAACGAATAGATTATTATGGTTTAAAAATCCTAACTTGGGAGAGTTACCTGGAGATGTAGGTTTGTTGATAAACCAAACTCCTTAATTGCTTATATTCATTCTTCTACTCTATTAATTCTTGCCTAAATTCTATTAATTTTCTCTTAATCCCTCAAAAACCTTATTCATCCCCTAGGGAAATTATAATTGGTATCAAAGCTTGGGTTCTATGTACTTAATTATTAGAATTCAAGATCATGGGGAGTGAATCTCTAAAGTTTTCTTCTTTTAGATGATTCTTTGATGGGAGTGATTATCCCCATTGAAAGTTCAAAATAGAGCTCTATCTAGATAGTGACTTAATAAAACTATAGGATGTTATCTTGGATGGGTGGGATGTTATTTTAAATGGTTAGGAACTCAAAATGGCAAAGTCAATGATGAGGAAGTGGTTCTTCAAATAAGCCTATGAAGTCAAACTCAAAAGGAAGAAAATCATAAAAATAAGAGAGTAATCATCACTCTACTTTCTTCTATATTAAAAGAAGAAGGTGGCAAGGTTCAACATTGCCAATCCATAAAAAAGGTATGGGAAACTCTTGAGAATCATTATGAAGGTAATATACAAGTGAGAATTAAAAAAGCTTAACTCCACATGTATGAGTATGAACTTTTTAAGAGGAAGCCTCAAGAGTTAATAATTGAAATGATAAATTGTCTAAATGCTCTGTTTACTTCTCTAAAGAAACTTGGAAAAAAAATTTCAAGGAAGAAGTGAATAATAAGATTCTAAGAATCCTACCTAAAAAGGATTAGGAATCTAGAGTTACTTCAATTGAAGAAGCACAAGACCTCTCAACTCTTTTAATCGATGTGCTCATTGGAAAGCTCATTATACATGAGCTTACCATTAAGTAAAGAGGAAATGAGAGAGATGAGAAAGAAGAAAAGAAAAAGAGCATTCCATTAAATGCTATAAAAGAAGCTAGTGAAGATGAAAGCTTAATGGACTCTATTGAAGATGATGATGAAAAACTATAATCACTAGAGGATTTAAGAATTTCTTGAAAAGAAAAAAGCTTTTGAAGGCAAAAAGACAATAAGAAGTATGACAAGAATAAGAATAAGAAGAGCAAACAAGTTACTTGCTATGAATGCAAGAAATGAGGTAATATAAGAAGTGACTGCCTCAAGCATAAATTCATGAACATAGGAGTAAAGGATAAGAAGAAGTCCTTCAAAGCTTCATGGGATAATTCCTCCTAATTGAAAAAGGAAAAGGAGCAACAAGAATTGGCAAACCTTTGCTTAATGGCTCTTAAACACAAAAATAAGATACTATCTACTTCTTATTCTTTTTGTGATGATTATAATGATAATGATGATAATGATGATGAGAGCTCTATTAGGAGAAAACTCATGCTTAAATGCAAAAGCTTGCTCTCTGAGAAAAAGCATTACAAGCATTAATTATCTAGTTTATCCAAGGAATTTGAAAACTTAAAAAAAATATTTTTCTAAACTTATTGAATTACTTATGATGATTATGAATATATTGATGATGATTATGAGAGCTCTATGGGGAGAAAACTCATGCTTAAATACAAAAGCTTACTCTCTATAAAGAAGCATTCAAGCATGAATTATCTAGTTTACCAAGGAATTTGAAAACTTCAAAAAATGATTTTTCTAAACTTGTTGAATCAAATGATAAACTTACTAATGGCTTGAAATCTTCAAATTCCTTAGAGGACTAACTCAAGAAAGCTAATAATGAAAATCTTAAACTTTCTAAAGAAGTCTTAGAGTTGAAGAATTGCATCTCTAAATTCAAAATAGGAAAGGAAACTTTAGATACAATATTTGACTCTTAAAAATTCCATAGAGATACTCAAGGAATTAGATATAGAAATGGAATATCTTCCTTATCAACAACTCACATTAACTTTGTTAAAGCTTCATATGATTCTACTTTATTTACTTCTAAACTTCTTGAGACTCAAGCTTTTAAAGCTAAGAAGTCTAATGTGTCAAATGACAAAGGGAAGTCTTATAAGACTCAACTTCATTATCATAAAGGGCTCAGGTTCAAATCAAAAAGCCCAAACTTAGATATGCTTATATGTACACTAGATACAATACTTCTAAGCATGATATACAACCACCTCACCATAGACAATGTCATTATTAATGCATGCCTCACACTCCTTTTATGACATAAAGGAACTTTAGAAGACCCATATAACCACAACATAAAAGGCATGTTTCATACACTAAACAATCATATGATCCTAAAAGAAATAGATTTGTCAATGTTGAATGTTTCTATTACATGACCAAAGGTCACACTAGCAATGTGTTCTTCTATAGAAGACTACACATGTAATTTCTTTCTTTGGATTACTTGGAAACTAACCAACCTAGACCAACTAAGGTTTAGGTTCAAAAGAATATTTGAATTATGTTATATAGATGTGCTTAAAATCTATAAAAGCAAAGAAAAAGTGGAATCTTAATAGTGGATGTCAAGACATATAACAGAAGACAAGGAACAATTCAATAAGCTTGATGTTATAGATGGAGGTCATGTCACATATAGGGATAATGCTAAAGGAAAGATAGCCAATGGAGAAATTGGTAACCCTCAATTCTTATCTATTCATCTTATGTTACTTGTTGATGGTCTTAAATATAATTTGCTTAGCATTAGTCAATTGTGGGACATAGGAAATAAAGTCACTTTATATCCTAAAAATTTCTTTGTTGGTAGCTTAGATGAGGACAAGGTGATCATTAATAGTGAAAGAGTTGACAATGTTTATGTTATTGACTTGAATAAGGTTGATAATAAAGACATTAAATGTTTGATATATATTTCCCATAACATATGGACTTGGCATAAAAGGTTAGGACATGCAAACTTTAAGCTTTTGGATGATCTTAGTAAGCAAAAACTTATGATTGGATTACCCACTCAAGTTCACTAAGGATATGCCATGTGATGCTTATCAAAAGGAAAAACAATTTAAATCTTCCTTTAAGCTAAAAAATGTAGTGTCCACTTCTAGGCCACTTGAACTCATTCATATGGATTTATTTAGTCCTACTAGAGTTGCTAGTCTTAATGGTATGCACTATGCATATGTGTTGGTTGATGATTACTCTACTTGGGTGTGTTTCCTTGCTCATAAGAATGATTCTTTTAAATTATTTGAAAGCTTTTAAAAAAGAGTTCAAAAGGAAAAAGTTTGTGCATTTCAATTATTAAAAGTGATCATAGAACCGAATTTGAAAATGAATTTTTCAAATAATTTTACAATGGAAATGGTATTTCACATACTTTTTCTTCTTTTAAAACACCTTAAAAAATGGGGTTATTAAAAGGAAAAATAGAAATCTAATGGAAATGGTTAAAACAATGCTTCATGAGTATAACTTGCCTTTGCACTTTGGTTAAAAGCCATTAATACTTCTTGCTATATAGCAAATAGAGTATTTAATAGACCAATTTTGAATTCAACTTCTTATGAGCTTTAGAATAATAGAAAACCAATAATCTCATATCTTAGAGCATTTAGATGCAAGTGCTTCATATTAAACACCAAGGATAACCTTAGGAAATTTGATTCTAAAGCCAATGAAGGAATTTTTCTAGGCTATGCTACTAGTAGTAAACCATATAGAGTTTTTAATAAAAAAACTCTAATAGTTAAAGAGTTAATGCATGTTATATTAGATGAATCTAACCCACTTAATCCTAGAAAGGATGTTTGTAGTGTTGATGATGTTGTAGACGAGTTTATGGACATGAACATTCAAGATGGAAATGCTAGCAAACCTTTGGAATTATAAGGTCCAAGCAAGGAAGAAAGTGAGGAGATGCCTCAACTACCTTAAAGGATGATCTTCCAAAGGACTGGCAATTTAAGAAAGCACATACTTAAGACCTTATCATTATTGACACTACAAAAAGGGTAACTACTAAATCTTAATTTAAATCTATTATCAATTTAGCCTTCATTTCTCAAATTGAACCAAAAAATGTTAATGATGCATTGAGTGATGAATTTTGGGTCCTTGCTATGCAAGAAGAGTTAAACCAATTTAAGAGAAACAAGGTTTGGTCTTTAATTCTTGGACCTAAACATCATCCTATTATAAGCACCAAATGGGTGTTTAGAAATAAGATGAATGAACAAGGTGTCATAACTAGGAATAAAGCTAGACTACTAGCTAAAGGTTATAATCAAGAGGAAGGCATTGATTATGATAAAACCTTTACCCCCATTGTAAGGTTATAAGCTATTAGAATGCTTCTTGCATTTACATCATTCATGGATTTCAAATTATTTCAAATGGATGTTAAAAGTGCATTTTTAAATGGTTTTATTGAAGAGGAACTGTATGATGAACAACCTCTAAGATTTGAAAGTCTTGACTTTCCTAATCATATGTTTAAGCTTTCAAAGGCATTGTATGGATTGAAGTGAGCTCTTAGAGCTTGGTATGAAAGATTGAGAAAATTTATATTAGATAAAGGATTCCTTAAAGAAAAAGTTAACATAACTCTTTCCATAAAAAATCTAAATATGATTTACTCATTTTTCAAATATATATTGATAACACTATATTTGGTGCCACTAATCATTTCTTGTGTGAGGAATTTCTTAAGTAATGCAAGGAGAATTTGAGATGAGTATGAAGGGTGAGCTTAAATTCTTCCTTAGATAGCAAAACAAGCAATGCAAGGATGAGATCTTCATCAAGACTAAATATACAATGGACATTCTTAAGTTTTGCATGGATGGAGCTAAATCTAGCAAGTCTCCTATAAGCACCACAACTAAAATCAACAAGGATGAGAATAGAAAACTAGTTGATAAATAGTGTTATAGATGTATGATCGGATCCCTTCTCTATCTAACTGCTAGTAGACCAGATATTATGTTTGCTATATGCTTATGTGCTAGGTTTTAATCTAGTCATAGAGAGTCTCATTTGAATGTCATTAAGAGGATCTTTAAATATCTTAGTGGAACATTGCATTTAGGACTTTGGTATCATAGGTGTTCATCCCATTATTTGATTAGTTATTCGGATGCAGATTTTGTCGATAGTTTACTAGATAAAATGCACTTCTAATACTTGTCAAATTTTATGTAATTTTTTAGTTTCTTAGTTTAGTAAGAAATAAGTTTTTGTTGCCTTGTCTACGACTGAAGCAGAATATATAACAACTAGTTGTTGTTGCTCGTAAGTTTTATGGCAAAAACAATAACTTAGGGACTATGGCATTAACAGTAATTACATTCCAATTAAATGTGATAATACAAGTGCTATAAACCTTAGTAATAATCTCATTCAACACTCTAAAACCAAGCATATAGACATTCGACATCATTTCTTATGTGATCATGTACAAAATGGTGGTATTTTTCTTGAATTTGTTGAAACAAATCATCAATTAGCAGACATCTTTATCATGCCTCTTTGTGAGGAAAGATTAAATTTTATTAAGAATGAATTTGGTATGATAGATGGTTCAAGCTTGTCTTGATGACTTGTAAAATTGCTTAATTGATTATTAGACTACTTGATTTGAAAAAATTCATTATTTTTATAAAATTTGCATGTAATCATGTCTTCCATTCATTTTTACTTTTTGTTTATTTTTTTTCATTTTTGATTCCATATTGTAATTATGTTTTAAGAAATTTTTTTTGGTATTTATGATTATTATCATGTATAATTTTTGCTTTAAATATTTGCTATTTAACAATTAATTATTGAATTTCATTCAATCAATTAATTATTTAAAATGAACAATTTTATTTCATATACATGATTTGTTTTATTGATTTCCCATTTGCATAATTTAAAAAAACAAACTCAATAAATTAATCATTTGAAATTAAAAATAAAAAATTTTCCATTTTGAATGCTTAACTATGTTGAATTATGATGATGATTTAATTAGCATTTAATTTGGTCTTTATTTGCTTATATTTTATGTTAGTTTTGATCATAGGGACTAAATTGTTGAGTTTTAAGGTTGATTGAAACATTTTTGAAAGTACAGGGGGTCACTTCCATCATAAGTCATTAGAGGTTGATTGTGACCATTGCATCATGCAAGAGGGCAGTGCCCCTCCCGAGTAAGCTGCTCGTGAGGAGCACACTGACTTAGGAAAATCCTTGTTTTAAAAGGATTCAAACTCCTTTTTTTTTCATCCTATTCCTAAACAGTCACTTACAATTTTTCCTAGTTTCTATATATAAAATTAATTGTTCTTTTCTCCTCTATATAAACCTTTTATTCCCCACTTTTCATCCTCACACCATATTTTTTTATCCAATTTTTTTAAGCAAAATTTCTCACTTCTTTCATTCAAACTCTTAGTGCTTTTCTTATCATCTTCATGTCTCCCAAGAAGAAGACCTCACAAGAAGCTCATTCATCATCAAAAAGAGCAACCAAAGATAAACCCAAAGAAACATCTTCTATTTCATATTCTTCCTCTTAAATTACATAAATATTAGCTCAATTCAGCAAGAGGAAGATAATCTCTTCTAAGTTTATGTCTTAAGAAACTTTGGAAAAGATAGGATGATACAATGAAGTTAAGACTATGCTTAAAAGGGTGGGTATTATGATTTTACTTTCAACTCTCTTCCTACCTATCCTTCTTTAGTCCATGAATTTCTCTCCTCTTATTGCTTGAGAGTTCAATTCATTGATGACCAAAATCCATTAAATAGCATGAGATTTAGGTTAGGTGGTAGGGATAGGTTTCTTACTTCTCAACAATTTGATGATATATTTAGGTTTAAGCAAGGAGGTCTTACTACTCCTAACTCACAATGGTCACCTAATAATTTTTAGATTCAACATGCTAAACCAAATGCTAGTGCTTTTATTGTCGACCATACAAAATCATCTATTTTTGATTTTAAAGCCCTTTAGTATGTGCATCATTTCATAACATATTCAATCCATGCTAAGGGCCTTAGCAATAAGGCAATTTCTTTTAATGATATCTTATTTATTCGTTGCCTTGTTAAAAATATTAATGTAGAATTAGGAAGATGGCTTCAACAAAGATTATGGTTGGTGAGTGATAGTGTTAGTTAGAGCATATGTGTCAGAGGGATCATCACCAAAATTGCTAACTGATTTAGTATCACTTTGAACAATATCCTACTTTGCCTCCATCTTTCCTTAATCAAAATCTCTTGAAGAACTCTAGACTATTTAAGTTGGTTAAAGGAATATAGGTATGGAAGAATGAAGAGGGAGATGAAGATGTTGATGAGTAACCTGCTCATGATTTAGAGGACATTGAGCAAATTCATACTCATGGTCTTGAAGGTGTTGGACTTAAAGATGAAGACCCTCAATAGGAAGATACTATATAACCTCAGTATCCCTCAAAGGAAAGAGAAAAAGGACCATCCACCTCTCAAAGTGTTGGTGAAGAACCTTCTTGCATTAGAGGCTTCTTTAATCACTTATCCATTGTTGAATCTAACTTCAATAATAGGTTTGATCAAGCAGAAACTTGACTTGATCATTTTGACCATAGAATGGATCATATGGAGTATGATATTCATCAATTGTATGCTCATCATGACATATAATGTTCTTAGCCCCCTCCTCCTCCTCCTCCATTCTAAGATCCCCAAAATGGACAAGATCCTTAGATTATTTAGCCTTTGTTTAGCTTCCTTTTTATTTCTTTTAGTATCTTATCTTTTTTTTTAATTTCTTTAGTCCTTGGTATTTTATTTTATTTTTACTTTATTTTTTGTATCTTGTCTTGTTTGTCTTACATGTTTGTTTCTTATTTTTGTATTTCTTCCCTTTTTGCTCTTTGATAAAGGAGGAGAGAAATTATGATGTTAAGTGTTGTCTTTACTTTAATGGCATTTTTATTTTGAGAAATTATTTCTCTTCATGTCTTATGTTATATCTTTTATAAAATAAAGGGTTATTTTTTTAACCATCACCTTTATATTTATGTTTATTTGGTATCATTTTTTTTACATAAAAGAGGAGATACAAATTATTTGATAAAGTGAGGAAAAGCATTTTATTTTTTTCTTTAAGGTGCTCCATCATATGAACAATAATACCTTGTGTGTTTATTTTTAATTTGGTATCTTTTTAAGGGGGAGTATAAAACCACGATATTTGTGTTATATTTTTATATATGCTCTAACACATCATTTTTATAATGATTTTTATTATGCTCTGATATATGATTAAATATTGATAATTATTTTATTAAAATTATGCATATATCAAGGGGGAGCAAATTTATTATTGCATCTAAATATGACACACATAATTTTATTATTATTTGTTAAATTGGTTGTCAAAGCTAAAAAGAGGGAGATTGTTGACCATTTGCAAGATCAAAACCTTGATTTTGACTTTGACAAACAATTTAAATTACTAATGATTTTATTTTAGTGTGTAGGAATTTATTCAAATTATCAAAATTATTTATTCAAGACATAGTGATTTGATATACTATATAAAATGAGTATTTATATAGACTTTAATGGAGTACACCGACCTATGACAGTTTCCAAGTCAAGAGAATGCATTAGGGGTTTAAAAATATCAATTTTTGAGCTACTAGTAGCTACTCACAAGCCACTCATGAGCTACTCACGATCTGCTTCCTATCCCCCTATCCAAACCTCCTTCAAGCCATTTAGGAGAGCAAGTCTAAGTCATTCATAAGTGATGCTCATGATTGTTAGCCACTCAAAAGGGCAGGCCAGATAGCTTACAACAATCAAATTCAAATGTAACAATCATCAAACTTGCTTCTCACAAGCCAGACACTGCCTTCAGATCGTGAACGACATTTTGGCTGTAAAAAGATACTTTTCATTTAATGAAGAACAAAAGAGGTTAGAGATGCAATTAATGGCTCCAACAATCATATTTTTTTTATGCTTAAGATATATAAACCTGATTTGGAGTTACATTGAAGAGTTATATATTTTGAACATTAATTTTTCTCTCCTTAGCATTTATTGAGAATTTACTCCCTCAACTAATTTCTTTGTAATTGATTAAACTCTTTGAGAGTTATGTGTGTGAATAGAATAGGAAAACACTTAGGATTTGGGTTGAATAGTGATCCTACACTCTTTTTTTGTAAGGTTAGGGTTGAGCCTAAAACTCAAAGATGTAAGAATATATTATAGTGGTTCAAAAATCCTAACTTGAGAGAGTTCGATAAAGACGTAGGTTTGTTGATAAACCAAACTCCTTAATTTTTTGTGTTCATTCTTCTACTTTATTAATTCTTGCCTAAATTATATTAATTTGCTCGTAATCTTGCAAAAGCCCTTTTCGCCCCCTTATGGCAATTACAAATGTGAATTTTTACATTGTTTAATGTGACTTTATGGTGTTCCTAGCTATTACACACTACTTCCCATAACCTAATAAGATCACTATTAAGATATAACTCCATTTTAAATTTCCAATGAGGATAATCACTCCTATCAAAGAAAGGTTTTAAAGAAGAAAAGGTCATACCCTCACTACCTATGATCTAACCTCCTTGTAATTAAGTACCAATAATTTAAGCTCTAATACTAATTTAAAAGGCCTTAGAGGGGGTGAATAATGCAATTATAAATTTTAAAGGTAATTATCAAATATTTAAAGAGTAGAAGAAGAAGCAAATCAAGCACATAAGGATTTAAGGAGTTCAAATTAAAAAAAAAATCCTACATCTCCATCTAACTTAACCCCATGTTAGGATTTTGAATACCTACACCAATATTTTTATCTTTAGATTGTGTTTATAAGAATTTTTAGCGTCAACTCTAACCCTTCAATACAATGAGCTTTTTTAGGCTTAGCTCTAACCACAACAACCATTACAAGTGTTTAAGGCTCACACTTAACCTTCAATCACTTTCCTTTTCTATACCTAAAAAATAAAAGAAGAAGAAGAAGAAGAAGAACTAAACTAATGCACAATCCACACTCAATTTTACAAAGAGATTTTTTAAAAAAAAAGTAGTTTAAAGTATTCAATGCTCAATCAATGTGTCAAAAACTTATTAAATGAAGTCCTAGAGGCTGTATGTGTTGATTGAGAATGAAAACTAGTTATTGGGAATCATTAAATTCATCCCAACCCTCTCCATCTTCATTGAATAAGAATTCAGCTTTTTGTAGGATTTCTCCTAACCATGGTCATGAATCTTGATAAAAATAGTCATTATAGCAGCCATGTGACCATTGTTCAACTAACACTTGGACCATCACTGTCTAGTTATCATTGTAACATTGACTATGAGCACTTCTACCAATTTAATTTGTAATCCACCATGAATCTTATGCTTATGACTTAGAGTCTTGAGGTCAGTCACAAGCATGATCATGATCGTGATCAAGCTTATGAGGACCACAAGACTCTTGGCTTGAGAAAGACTCTTGGCTTGAGAAAGGCACTTGGCTCGTGGTCATGAGCTTCCCTTGTGATAGTGGTAACGGTTTGGTCACAATTATGACTAGGACCTTAAGGACCATTAGACCAATTTCTAATTGACAAGCCTTTGGTCATGGCCATGATGAGGTTGTGAGCCTAATCATGAGCTTGGTCACAGGTGGGACCACAGTCACAATAAGGACCATATGGCTTTGAGGCTTTGGTTGATCATGGTTGGGTCTCGGTTATGACAGGGACGGTGACCCAGCTTCACTTCATAATTTCCTTGTCTTTTTTAGTTCTTTTCAAAGTCTAACTAATACACACTTAAGTAAACATCATTAGCACTTCAAAATTGTGTTGTTAAAATCAAAAGAAAGTTAGATTAAGCCTTAATCATGCAAATGGCTAACATAATGTCAAGTACCAAGTAGTATAATATAGCAAACCATAGGGGGCAAATATTAATTCACCCTATAAATTAAAGGGAAAATGTGCATTTAAACTCTTTATGTTTAGCCCAAAGTTTATATAGGCCCAAAAAGTTTTTTTGGCTTAAAGACAAACCTAATGTTGTTTAATTGGGTCATTTAGCCCCTTTTAAAAAAAATCTAACATCTAAAACAATTACAAAATAGTCCCTAAAATAAGTTTTATATCAAAATATTTTAGATTTTTTAAATGAGCAATTAAAATTATCCTTATTTTTTATCAGTAGTATAATTATTATGAAACTTTAACAACAACAAAAACAAAAACAACAACAACAACAACAACAACAATAACAACAACAACAACAACAACAACAATAATAATAATAATAATAATAATTTATTATCATTATTATTATTATTATTATTATTATCATCATCATCATCATCATCATCATCATCATCATCATCATCGTCGTCGTCGTCGTCGTCGTCGTCGTTGTCATCATCGTAGGCTGCAGTTTTGGTTGGGCGCCCAAGTGTTGGCGACCACAGCACTGTGTGAGCTTGGGGCTCGCTTGGAAATACATAGTCAAGTTAGGGCCCAAAATGGAGATAGAGTCACCACCTGGATGAAAGTCAGGACACATTGTATAACAACTAGATTCCACGGAGGCTCTTAGAAGCCGTCATCAGAGATCGGGTTCGAAAACTGGGTATGGGCTTTTGGAATGCCCACCCAACCTTATGGTTAGCCTCCATGTGTGTTTTGTATTTTATTACCTTTGATTATTAATTTATTTCCTTATTAACATGTACATTGCGATTTTTTTCAATTTTATATTTTATTCCAAATTTGCACATTAGTCTCATTTTATGCTTAAATCCCCAACTTTCAATCACAAATAAATAAAAAATAAATAAAAATAATTTACAACCATTCATTCCAAATAAAAGGGAAAAGGGATTAAGGATTACAAGTTTTAGTGTAAATAAATATAAAAATACTAAAAATGAACCATACATAAACCAAAAATAAACTAATTAATTATACAAATTGATAATCTAAAAACGATAAATAAAGCGAACATCTAGTGATTAAAAATCACCAAATAATTCCTGCAACACATACAAGTTAATTCCATGCAATAACAATAATAATATTTATAAATCATCAACACATAATAATCACAAAAAATAAATGAAAATAAACTCATAAAATGATATACTAAATAACACAAAAAAGGAAAAAATAATATAGAAACAATATTGATCAACATAGGAATCATATGTAATTGTAAGAAATATAAAAAATTAAACAAGGAAATCATGTCAAACATGAAAAATACTAGTTGAAAATGCATAAAATTGCAGAGTTCTATCAAAGAGGCATCACCTCCTAACCAAGAGGCGATGCCTTCGTCACCTCATTTTGAAGGGGCAACGCCTCTATGAAGAGATGTCACCTCTTCAACAGAGGCAGGAACATTCTAAATTTCTTAAATCCTAAGAAACATGATAATCAAGCACATAAATGAGAAATAGATGCAAATATACAAGTACCAACAATCAATATTCAATACTTCATTCAACCATGCTTCTCTATAAATTCAAATAAGTAATTTAGCTCAAAAAAACACACAAAATAACAATAAATCAAAGCTTTTAATGAAGATAAAAACTTAAAGTTTAAAATAAAGAGACTCACTAATTTGAACGTGCTTGATGCTTCTAACTAAGCCCTCAGAGCTTAGTTGATAGAGGAGTGGCTTTGAATGTAAGTAGGCTCCCTCTTTTTCTCAAGAATCAATTCTCTTAAGCTTCAAAGTCCCCTCCCTTTCTTCTTCCACTTTCCTTTCTTTTCTTTTCTCTCTGTATTTTCCTTTTTTTCAGTCTGAATTCCCCCTTTTTTTTTCACAACCAGCCCCCACATTCCCTTTTAAAGCCCCTCTTATTTTCTCCTATTTCAAATTCCCAAAAACCCATTCTCACCCTCTCCCATTGCCTTTTTTCATTCCTTAAGCTCCTTCTTGTCTTTTCTTCTTTCTTTTACATCCAAAAATGACTAAATCCTCAATAGGTGGGCTTCTAACCACTATCATTAATGGCATTTAATATTGTAGAGAGTTGGTGCGAAGAGGCGCCATCTCTTCAATAAGGTGTCACCTTATTGATGCTTGAGGTGAAGAGGTGACACCTTTTCATTGAGGCAATTGCCCCTTCACCTAGGCTAGGTTCGGGCCCTTGGGTCAAAAGGTAATGCACTTGGTCTTTGGCTCTTATTTTTGGGTCTGGATATGGTATTTATGGGTTTAGCTTAGTGTTTGGGCCAAGACATAGTATTTGTGGGCTTTTAGAGTCAATTTTAGAGAAGTCTCAAGCTCCCCTTGCATTCAAAACTCGAACTTTCTCATCATCAGGCTTTCGTTGTGGGACGATCAAACTAACAATGTCCACAATTTGCCCCCTTGGTTTTTTGAAAAATCAAATTTTATTTAAAATAATTTTTCAAAAAGCAACATGCACATCAAATAAAGAATGAAAATGACATACATGACCTATGAGCTTCACTTGGGCCGTTAGTCTTGGGAATTCAAACCTAAGAGGTTGAGCTTCTTCTCCGAAACATGATCATGTTCCTCATGTTTTTTCTGGCCTAATCAGTCACTCATTATAGTTTGGTGTGAATCTTAAGCATGGCCCAGTCTTCACTCATTAGAGACAGAAGGGAAACATAGCTATGATCTTCGGGTTAAGCTAACTCGATCAACTACTCATTATTAATTTAGTGTGATTCTTAAGTTTTCCTAGCTCAAGAAGTAACTCAGTAGAAGAGATGAAGCGTAACCATGTTCCTCAGGTTTTCTTGGCCAGATCAGTTACTCATTATAGTTTTCTATAAAACCCGGGTTTTCCTGGCCCGAGAATTACTCAGTAAAAGAAGAATGCACTTAGAGGATTCAAACTTGATCGGACACCTCGTGAAATGTGCACTTCAGGGATTTAAACTAAATCAGACGCTTGTTCTTTTCTGCGCACTTTAAGAATTCAAACCCAACCATAAGCTTATTCTTTTGCGCACTTCAGGGATTCAAACCCGACTAGAAGCTTATTTTTTCTACGCACTTCAGGAATTCAAACCCAACCAAATGCTTATTTTTTCTAATGCTTCGATTAAAATGCATTCGAATCCAAAAATTGATTCTTGGGATACACCTGAGCAATGATGTAGAAATTCTCATCCTTTTTTTTTTTTACGGGCCATAGGTCATCATGTGCTTGATTTTACTAAGTGGGCCTCACCTCCCTCTCCTTGCCTTCCTTTTCTCTTAATTTTCTCTCTTGCCCTAATCATATAAATTCTCACTTTTCTTTTTTGGACATCACTTTCACCTTTTCAATTCTTTCTCATCTCTTTATACTTTTTTTTCTTTCATTTCTCTTTCTCTCTTATTCTCTATATTTTCTAACATGGACACCGTACGGACTCTAAATCTACCCATGTTAGACCCTGTGACACCTACAGTGCACCTTTCTCAGAGTTTTAGGTTCAGTATTAGAGATAAGATCCCCTTATTTGCGGACATGCGATCTCATATCTATGGCTTGGCCACTATAGAGGTTAGTACTCAATTTCTTCAATTTTTTCCTATCCATATCATAAAAAACATTGGTTTACTATTAATATACATATATTTATGAATTTAACCAAAAGAAATTGAATTTTCTTGATCAAAACTTGAAATTTCAACTTATCATATTAGATTATCAACATGAAGAGGCGTCGCCTCTTCAATGAAGCAATCACCTCTTCGATCAGGCAATTGCTTATTTGTAAAAAGGCATTCACCTCTTCAAGTCAAGCCTGCTCTCAAAGAGGCAATCACCTCTATGTAAAGAGGCAACGCCTCATCACTGAGGCGGTCACCTCTTCGATAGAGGTGTTGCCCTAGCGACAGGATTTAATAAAAATTTTGAATTTTTATTACGTAATATGACAATTTTACTCTTTTTTTTACTCCCTTAGCTTGATGCCCATAACTTTAAGGGTGCTGGGAACTTTAGCAGCGCACAAATCTAGTATGATGAGCTTCCTGAGGCTATATAGACTCGGATTCATGACACCAGGTTCTCCGATTTTATCCTAGCACCCTTAATACAATAGGGGCATACAAATTACCAGCCCTTACATGCCCTGATGGAGAGGTGGTCTAACACCACCCACACCTTTCATCTTCCTTTCGAAGAGTTTACCCTGGAACCAATGGCCTTCGCTATAGTTACCGACATTACTTGTGCTGGAGATTCTATTCCCTTCGATGCCAGCCCTCATCAGTTATCTCCCGACCATCTTGCTTTCATCGAGCGTTTGCTCAGGATGGTCCCAGATATGAAAGGGACCTACATAGTGAAGCTTGAGTCGATTAGGAGCTTTTACACCTGTATTAGAGTTGAGGCGGCCACTACACCCCTATACATTTATCAGGTGGTATGTGCTTTCTTTGTTTATCTGTTGGGTACTATTCTCTTTGAATATATAGCTAGCTTTATGGACTTAAGCTTCCTGATGCCTTTGAGGGACGTAGACTTGGTGGTGACCTATGATTAGGGCAACTACACCTTAGCTTCTCTTTCCAAGAGCATGAATGAGCTAGTGTATGAAGCTAAATGACTCTGTGATTTTTGGAATGCCATATTGGTATTTTGTTTTCTCTTTTCTCTCTTTATATTCCATCCAACTCTTATTGTTCAGTCTTATTAACAATCCTTTATTTCTTTCACAAGACTAAGCTTTAGAGTTGGAGTTGATAGTGGGGATCACTAGAGTCATTGACACTCCCTTCCCTGCAATGGCGAGGTAGGGTCCTAACTGAGCTTGGAGGAGGTCTATGGCTCATGTTCATATCCATAATGAGTGGCTAAACATGCTCACTTATAATGAGGTATGCACCTACAAATGTAACTAAGATTAGCAATTAACTCATTAATTGAATTCACTTGCTTGCTTGTTTATTTTTGCAGCTATGCTCAGACTTATGGGGCCCTTAGGCTGGGTGGACAAAGGCCATGGTTCACTCCATCCCTCTTTCTAGGAAGAGGGTTCTTCTTAAAGGCCCTGATTATAGAGTTTGGTTCCTTGAGGAGAGGATACATCAGTGGCGGTTAGGTGCGCGAGTGCGGCGTCCACCTCTTACTCCTCAGCATACCTTCTTAGCGCATAAGTTAGAGGGAGATGAGCTAAATCATGCCCTGTAGGGAGAGGATGTTGCAGACTATTATGAGTGGAGGAGGTCTCACTATATGGACTTTACACAAGCTCATCTTTTACAATAAGTGCCCTTTCCTAAGCCTACACTCCAAGTAAGCATGCAATGTTTCATTTTATTTATTAATTTATATTTAATTATAGATTATGTTCTCTGACTTATTTTTCATTCTTTAGGTAACTGCTAAGGCACCTGCTCCTCACCCTAGACCCTTTGCACAAGAGAGGCCTCATCAGCGCCCACATATCATTCCCAATGGTGAGGGCTCTTCTTCTAGGGCGCCATCCTCGACAAATGCCTCCAGCTCTCGATCCTAGGTAGTGGCCAGCAAACTCACTGCCACTCCCAATCTGCTAACTCATTGTTGGATGCCTTTTGGTGAGTTCTCTAATCAATTTTTGACACTGGATATAACTCTAGAGCCAACATTCTTCCCAGAGGCTACTACGCATGTAAGTTTCCTTCTTTGGCTACTATGTTCTCAAGTCTTATAACACATGGTTAATTTTAACATTATTAATGGAATGGATACATCAAGATCAAGGAGAGTACATATACTAGGCGGTTGAGGCCCATAGGGACTTCCTAATGCAAGTGATGCAATAGTGGAAGGTACACACAAAATATGCTCTATTTCTATATGTATTCATGCTTTCATGATTTCTTACCTCTTATTGTGCTTTAATAGGATCGAGATGAGGACAGCTAGGCTAGGATCACTACCTTAGAGCACCAACTGACCATTCTTCAGGTTAAGGGCAATGAGGAGGAAGGGGTAGCCAAAGAGGAGTCTGAGAATAGCAACTAGGATGATGGGACCAATCCTACTGATGGTTTTGTGGATGAGCCAGCTGATGAGGAGGCCGATGAGTCTGATAGGGATGAGTAGAGAGGAACCTTTATAGATTTTTGTTAGAATAGGGGCATCCTTGCCTAGAAACATTAGAGGCTTTACATTATTGCCCTCTATCTATCTGAATATGCCCTTACCAGAGGATCAACTTCTCATTCCGCCATGTTCT
Organism: Mallotus nudiflorus; assembly: GCA_947683625.1. NCBI lineage: Eukaryota > Viridiplantae > Streptophyta > Magnoliopsida > Malpighiales > Euphorbiaceae > Mallotus > Mallotus nudiflorus. Next base: position 2,605,027 of record CANTUR010000274.1, read on the forward strand.
TGCTCAGTTTTGGGATCCTCAAAAACATGTTTTTTGGTTCAACACAATGGAGATCTACCCTTGCCAAAGGAATTTGAAACTCTCCTGGACTCTCACATAGATTCCACTCGATACATTGTTATTCCTCTACTTACAAACCCCAGATTTGCACACCATCCAATACCAAATGACAAAATCACTCAATATGTCCCCTCAATCCTCTCTTTGTCACATTTTTGACAATGAAATCTTGCTTAGCCCTTTTGTAAAGATGGTAGCGATTGTAGACAGCAGCGAGGTTCGCTAGCCTTGAATGATGGCACTCTGCCTATATGCTCATTTCTTGTTGGTCTCCCTTTTTAGTAACCGTGGCCAAAGATCTTACATGTTCTGGACTAAGTGGAGAGTAGACTAAACCCTTTCCCCCTCATTCTGGCTGAGACCATTATTGGACTTGATAACTTTTCTGAGACAAGGAGATTCTCTAGGAATCCATTTTTACTAGAGGTGAGTCTCTTCTTTCTTTTACCACTTTCTGCTTTCCATCATTCTTACCCTTTTATCAATTTTATAGGCTTGGTTGCAAGATAAACTGAGATTGCTTGAACCACCTAGAGACATTGCTCATGACAAAGCCAAACACTATCGCACTAGGAGACTTCATCCTGTCCTAAAGGATATCCACAGCTCTAATTCAGTGGATGTGCCCATGGTGGAGACTACAACACATGACCCTCTGGTCCTATACCTACTATGTTCCCTTAGCTGACCTCCATTTCACCACCTTCTACAATCCAGCTCAGCTTTACAGAAAATAAGGATAGAAATAATAGATTGTGGAACTCGTACATAAGTTTAAACAAGGGCCTCTTTCTCAAAATTTTCTAGACAACCTGGTTATTACTTAGCCTCGGAGGATTATTCAAAGGCTTATTGACTATAATGGAGATCAGTCTACTGATGACCAATACAAGGCATGGGTTCAACTACAACAAGTAGAAAAGGATGAATTTACAAGAAATAGAAGGACAATGGCATTACAGGCATCGAGCACTCAGGGGAGTCATAAGAGAAGCAAATAATATTCTATCAGTTTATAACACTTAGTCTTTTTATGTACTTTCTTTGTTGAATGAGATTTCCTTTTAAGTTAGACATATGTGTAATAAGCATTTAATGCAATGTTTATAATAATAAAGACAATCCATTCTATTTAATTTAAGCATAATGTGACTTTACAATTTTGCTTCTTACATATCTCCTGTTGTTAATTGGCTTGCCCTTACAAGTTTTCCAACCAACTATTTTCTTTTCCTCTCACTCCCCTTTTACATGTCCTTTACTTTTTTCTAGACCTCCTTTTCAGGTTTTTAATCCAGTAGGACTTTTTACCTTTTTTTCTTTTTTTTTCTAACTTTTGCCTAGGTAGCCTCTTTTGAGGTTTTCTCTCTAGCGAGACTTTACAAAAAGTATTTCTTGAGCTTGTCCATATTGATGGGCTCTTTAAATTCATTTCCCTCAAAGTTAGACAAATAATTGTCCATTCTGAAAATAGCTTTTTCACTTGATAGGGACCTTCCCAGTTCGGCTTGAACTTCCCTCGTGGATCAATCATGATTAGCCTAGTGAGCTTTAAGACCAAATCACTCTCTTTGATCTTGTCTGGCTTAATCTTCTTATTGTAAGCCTGGGCTATTCTTTTATGCTACAACTGAGAGTGATACATAGCCTTTAATCTCTTTTCATATACGAAAGTTAGTTATGCCAATCGACTTTCTACCCATTAGTACTCAGGGATTTTAGACGCTAGGAGAACCCTTAATGACTGAATTTTGACCTCAACTAGCAATACAACTTCACATCTGTATACTAGAGAATATGAAGTGGCTCCTATTGACATTCTAGCAGTGGCTCTATATCCCCATAATGCAAACTGTAGATAACTTGCCTAGTCTCTATAATGTTCCAGTATCTTGGCCAAAATTCTTTTCACATTCTTATTTGCTACCTTTACGGCCTCATTAGCCTATGGTCTATGATGCTCAATATTGTATTCTTCTAATAAAGTGGTTGTTCTACCCTCAACTGAATACCATTATCAATTATGACCTTATAAGTCAACCCATATCGATAAATTATGTTCTTCTCTATGAACCTAGCTATTTGTTTTGCCCCTACAGTGGTGAATGATTCCACTTCTACATATTTAGAGAAATAGTTGATTGCCACTATGATATAACGATGTCCATTGGATGCTTTTGGCCTTATCTTCCAATAATGCCAATTCCCCATACTATAAATGGCCAAGGAAAGGTCAATCCTTGAAGTTCCATAGAAGACAAGTGGCTAACATCACCATAGACTTGGCAGTTGTGGCATTTCTTTACATACTTCACGTAATCTACCTCCATGCTTAGCTAGAAGTACACTTAACAAGTTATCTTTTTAGCAAGGAATATTCCATTCATATGTGGCCCATATACACCCTTATGAATTGCTTCCATGATCTTCTATGCCTCACCCTTATCGACGCACCTTAGGTATACTCCAACTGGCATCCTTTTATATAACATCTTGTTGTGGCTAATAAACTATCATGATAACATCCTTAGCGACATCCTTTCTTTTCTATCAGCTTCCTTAAGGAATTGCCCTATCTCAAAATATCATTGTAGATCATAAACTAAGACTTCTTCATTGGGTCAATAGACATTATTCTAATTCCCTCATAGCAAGGAATTCGGGTCCATACTAAGATAAGAGGCTTCATTTTCGCTCGTCTACCTCCTTTTTATATTAAAGCCAAGGTAGCCAATGCATTTTCCATTTGATTCTCCTCTCGGGGCAAGTGTAAGAATCTATATTGCATGAAGGACAATAGGATCATGGCTAAATAATCCTAATACAACTTTAGCTTATCTTCCCTCATTTTCCATTCTTTGGTGATCTACTTCACTACTAGCATCGAATCCCTATACACTGTCACCTCTTCTACCCCCACATTCCTGAGTGCTTCCAGATAAAAAATGCAGGCTTCATATTCAGCTTGATTATTAGTGACCTTGAATTCTAGCCTCTTTGCCATCAGGATTACTTCTCCTTCCAGCAAGACTAAAATCATGCCAATGTCTGCCCCTCTACTATTTACTTCTCCATTGAAGTACATTCTATTGCCCCCAGGTGTTCATCCAAAAATTCTAACTCATATTCTTATCCATCATCTACCAGATTTTGGGCTAAAAGGTCTACCACAGCTCTTCCTTTTATCACCGTTTTAGTAACATAGTCTATGTCAAATTTAGTGAGTAGGACTAACCATCTGGCTTATTTCCTTATCAGTGATAGAGTCTACTAGAGATATCTAAGGGGATCATGCTTAGAAACTCAGACCCATACTAAGATCAGAGGCTTCATTTTTGCTCGTCTACCTCCTTCCTTTGTTGAAGCCACGATAGCCAATGCATTTGCCATTTGATTCTCCTCTTGGGGCAAGTGTATGAATTTGTATTGAGTAAAGGACAATAGGATCATGGCTATAATCCCAATATGGCTTTAGCTTATCTTCCCTCACTTCCCATTCCTTGGTAATCTTCTTCACTACTAGCATCAAATCCCCATACACTATCACCTCTTCTACCCTTACATTCCTAAGTCCTTTCAGACAAAAAATGCAGGCTTCATATTCAGCTTGGTTGTTAGTGACCTTGAATTCCAACCTCTTTGCCATTAGGATTACTTCTCCTTCCAGCGAGACCAAAATCATGCCAATGCCTACCCCTCTACTATTCATTACTCCATTAAAGCACATTTTCCAAGTCTGGATTTCTATTGCCCCTAAGTGCTCATCTAGAAATTCTAACTCCCATTCTTGTCCATCATCTATCAAATTTTAAGCCAAAAGGTTTGCCACAGCTCTTCCTTTTATCACCTTTTTAGTAATATAGTCTATGTCGAATTCAATGAGTAGGACTAACCATCTGGCTAATTTCCTTGTTAGTAATGAAGTCTGCTGGAGATCTCTAAGGGGATCATGCTTAGAAACTACTTGAATCCTGTAGGACTAGAAATAATATCGTAGCTTCTTTGTTGCCTAAATTACAGCTAAACAAATTCTTTCTACTAGACTATAATTGGTTTCATAGGGCAGAAGCTTCTTACTCAGATAATATATGGCATACTAAACTCTCCCTTCTCCTTCTTGAGCCAACATTGCACCAATCGTATCTTTTTCTATAGCCAATTAGAGAATTAAGGGTTTCCCTGGTCTTGGCAGTTGCAAAACTGAAGGATTCATCAAATACTGCTTAATAGTTTCAAAGCCTTACTGACACTTGTCATTCTAGATAATCAGTTGATTCTTCTTTAATAGCTTGAAGATTGGCTCACAAATGGTAGTTAGCTTGGCTATGAACCTATTGATGTATTGCAGCCTTCCTATAAACCCTCTGACTTCTTTCTCATTCTTTGGTGCAAGTATTTCTTTGATTGCTCTAACTTTGTCTGGATCCACTTCTATGCCTTTCTGACTAACAATGTGTCCCAATAGTTTTCTAGATGTCACCCCGAAAACACATTTCTTCATATTCAGTTTAAGGTTATATTTTTCAGCTTTTTCCAAGAACTTGTCTAAGGCTTCAAAATGCCCTTCTCTAGTCAAAGACTTCACCATCATGTCATCTACATACACCTCTATCTCTTTATGGATTAAGTCATGTAATAGCATAGTAATATTCTTTGGTAAGTAGCCCTGCATTTTTCAATTCGAATGGCATAACTATGTAGCAGTAAACACCCCACTTAGTAATGAAAGAAGTCTTCAACTTGTCAATCACTACCATCATGATATGATTGTATCCTAAGAAGTCATCTATAAAGGAGTACATGGCACTGGAAGCTGCACTATTGACCAAGGTGTCAATATGCGGTAAAGGAAAATCATCCTTAGGATAAGCCTTGTTCAAGTCCTTATAGTCCACACACATCCTGACTTTACCATCTTTCTTGGGAACCAGGACTATGTTAGCCAACCACTAGGTGTCATCTACCACTTCTAGGAACTTCTCTTTTAGTTGCTTTTCTACTTCTTTTTTGACTAGGAGGGCCTATTCTAGACTTAATCTTCTCTTCTTCTCCTATATTATAGCGATGTAAGAATACGTAGGAATCTTGTGCTCTGCAATCTCTTTATCGATCCTAGGCATATCCTCATAGCCCCAAGCAAATACTTTATATCTTCTTTTAAGAGTTTCTTTCATTTTTTCTCTCTCATCAAGAGTTAAGTCAAAAGCAATAAGTATATTTTCAGGGTTATCACTTGTTCCTAGATTAAATGATTTAGTTTACACTGAATTAATGGCAAACATATGCATGAAATGATCATCACATAGAGCATAACCATTATGAAATACATCATATAAGTAAGCATAATCAAACTTCATCACATTAACTTTAGAAAGCAAAATGTCATCAGCCTCAAACAAATTAGAAATAGAAAGGTCAATGTTATCATAGAAAACATATATAATATAATTAAGGATAAAGGTTTTGAAGTTGAATTCCTCTTCTTGGTCAGTGTTGTCCTTTAGCTCCAATACAAGAATGTCCCCCTCTGATGCCAGAGTCAGTACCAGCTCTTTTACCATAGGCTCTTCAACAATAGATTCTCTAATCTCATCCATAAATTCAAAGAAGATTTTGAACCCAGGTGCTAGCTTCTTAGCAATCATCAAGGGCTTAGGAGCTCATTGGTAGAGATAATTGGCACCTTCCTCTGCAAATGTTTCCCAGAGCGTCTTCTTCTTTAACACAACCCTAATTCTGCTTTTCCCATTATAGACGACGGGGTTTAGTGTGCGTCCAAGATTTTAGCAACCATAACACTGTTTAGGCTCAGGGCCTTAGAGAACACACTAACCACTGTCACAAAGACATGGCATGGAGATGAGGAGTCACCACACAGGGTAATAACTGGGACAATTTGATTGGTGGTACTCGATTCTCTAAAAGAAAATTAGCACCACAACCAGAAGATTCTGGATACGGAATACTAACTTCTTTTTGTCTCGTGTTCATTTAGAATAATTTTATAAATGATTATTTCATCCTCTAATTACATGCAATTTTATTAAACCCTAATTAACATCCATCTACCCAAAAAGGCAACAAGTCAATAAAATTACAAGAAAAATGCACTCAAGATCACGTTGTCCCTAAGTCTAAACTATGTTAATTTTACTTAAATAAGTTAGCTAAATCTACATTTTTTTTACAAGTGAAATAGAAAAAGTGGTCCTACATTTTATTAATTAATAAGCCTAAATCTATATATATATATATATATATATATATATATATATATATATATATATATATATATATATATATATATATATATATATATATATATATTTAGTCTTTCTAAGATATGAGCTTAAGTCTATTCAATTTTAAAGAAGAAATTAAATTAGTGGGCCTAAGTCTTAATTTGGTTTTATTTTAAATGAAATGTAGGCCTATGTCTATTTATTTTAAAAGAAATGCAATTAAATGAGCTGAGCTAAGTCTAAACAATTTTAATTAACTAAGGGGGCCTAAAATCTAATTAACCTAATGGGCCTAAGTTGATTTTAATTATTTAAAAAATCTAAATCATTTTTTAAGCCATTTATTAAGTAGGCTAAACCTAAATGTGGGCTTGGGGCCCAAAACATAAAAACATAAAAAACAAGCCCAAAATAAATAAAACATAAAAAATTGATCAAACAAACATTACAGTGATTTTCTAAAAAAATCCTAAATTAATTACATGCAAACCCTAATTTAACTAAAGCCACCATTAATTTTAATTAATTTTTATCCAATTGAACCTAATTACTAATCAATTTTAAAGTACATAAATTTAAATCGTTCACTATTCCCACTACTAGGGCTATTATAAACAACGTACAAAATTAAAATTAAATAATTATACACCCAGAAATTGAAATAAATTACATAGGATACAAAAATGCAGAACAACAATTAAAATCCTAAGAACTATTATTAAAACAGTACAGGTTCATCCATAGCATTCCATGGATCTTCTGTTTAATTAAACACAGGTGGTATCCTCCTCCTCAATCCACCAAAAAACAATCAAATTAGTAGTGAAATTAAATAATAAAACAATTAACGAAATGAATAAAAATCACAGAAGAGAAGAAAGAAAAAGTGAATGTTGTGCATATGCCCTTTTTCAGCCCCTCAGATTAGGATTTTCATCGATGAAATTGGTTCAGTGTTGATTTGGAGACTAAAAATCATTGTATCGTCTTCCTCACTGCAAAAGTTAGGGTTTTTTAAAGAACAGATAAATCAAAGCCTTTTTTTTCCATCTGTAAAAATCCTTTCGCCAAAAAAACCTTTAACCAAAACCCCCCCCCCCCCAAAAAAAAACCTCTCTCCTCGTACGCATGCAGACTCTGCTTTTAAATGCAAAGTTTGTGCATATTGAACTTCCTCTAAAGGAGGAACATACCTATTTGATCATATCAGATAGCGTTTGTTTTTATTTCAATATATATATCTTATGTGTTTCTTTTTTTAAAAAAAAAACTTATCAGATAAAAATTTGAATTTTCAACCAATCAAAACATTGAAAAATCAATAAAAATAAGGAAAAATACACAAAAAAGTAAAAAAAAAAAGAGGAATTATTGTGCATCGGCATTGTGCAATGCCAACCGGCATTATATAACGTCGATCGACATTACACTAATGCCGATCCTAAAAAATAATTTTTTTTTACCAAAAGACCCATGAAAAAATGACTTATTTGCAATCAAATCCTAAAAAACATTGCAATTTAGTCCCTAAAGTCCATAAAATCAACAACCAAGTTCAATTTTGAATAAATTTCATTATAGGGGCTTACGTCACAATTGTGCACAATTGCATCTTGAAATTGGGTGCTTACAGTTGCCCCCCTTTGTTACTGTTAGCTTGACAAATTACGATAAAGTAATAGAAGCACATAATTACAAAAGAAAGAAATGAGGACAGTCGGTTGTATCCTAAGTGACGGATTGATACTCAAATTGTTGAGCAAGGTGTAGTGTTTGATAAGTCGCACTATATTTCCTGTGGAACGTCTAGTGGACTTTGTGCAAATGAGTTTCGCTATTTTCCCTGTGGGACATTTAGTGATAATAAGTTGAAAACTTGCTATATTCCTATGGAACGTCTAGCAATGATGAATTTCATTATATTCCTTATGGGACATCTAACAATGCACACTATATTCCTTGTGGGACGTCTAGTGTAGATGAATTGAAATTTGCTATAGTTCCTATCGATCATCTAGCAATGATGAATTTTATTATATTCCCTGTGGGACGTCTAACGATGCACACTATATTCCCTGTGGGATGTCTAGTGTACTTGAATTGAAAAAATTACATCATACTCGATCGTATGATGCCGATTATAGTCGGTCATATAATCGATTGAGGATACATTGCACTCGATTGTACAATGCTGACTACACTCAGTTGTATAGTCTGGAATTGAAATATTGTTATATTCCCTATGGGACATCTAACGATGCACATTATATTCCCTGTGGGACGTCTAGTGTAATTGAATTGAAATAAATTACATCATACTCAATCGTATGATGCCGATTATACTCAGTTGTGTAATCAATTGAGGATACATTACACTCAATCCTACAATGCTGACTACACTCAGTCGTATAGTCTTGAATTGAAATGTCGTTATATTTCCTGTGGGACGTCTAATGATGCACACTATATTCTCTGTAGGACGTCTAGTGTAATTGAATTGAAAACTTGCTATAGTTCCTGTGGAACGTCTAGCAATGAGGAATTTAAAAATTTATGTCACAACTGCTATGCAGTACATAACATAATGGAGGTTATGACTACTGTGCAGCACATAACATAATGATTTGAAATTCATATCATAGCTACTATACAGCATATGAAACCTTTTATTGAAATCATACATGTAAAATGCAAAAAAATGAGTTCCATAATCTTGTTTTGTATTCTGTATTTAACAGAAGGATCATAGATTGATTATGCTATCTTAATAATTCAATGAATTATTAATTTGATGAATGTCACGATTTAATTAGGAACATGTTCCTAATCAGAATGCAATTATGGGTCAAATTGCAAGAAAGAAAAGATAGATAACAAGTAAATAAATTAAAAGGATTAAAATGGATATTCTTTATTTTATATATTCTTCCCCTTTTGCCGATCACTTCACTTCTCTTCCCATTCTTTTCTTCTTCTTTTTTTTCACTTGATCTTGATTTTTCTTTTCTTGATTTCTTCACCATTTGTTGTTCGATTTGCAATCCGTCTGATCCTATGGCCTCCTCATCACGCAGACAATATGAGGGAGCTGAGGCTTCAGAATGTCAGAGTATTTTGCCTCTTCATTTTCCTCAAAATAATCTGGAACTTCAAGAAGACTCAGTTATCTTTCCCTTAACTCATTTACATACCTACAGGTGTAGAGACGTGGGTAATGAGGTAACTTTTCTCGCTTCTGTTTATTTCTGAAAAAATATTACTTGTATAATAAGTAATTAGAGTTAGTTATAGAGTAGAAATTGACATTGACATGTATATTAGTAAAAAATTAATATGAAAATGCATGAAAAATTAAAATTAACTCTGAAAATATGAAATTTGACTCCCGGGTTGTCAGAATGGAGAATCGGATGTCTGGAATTCCGGTTGGAATTCCAGATTTTTGATCGACCGGGTTAATGCCGATCAGTAATCTGGAATGCCAATTGGCATTCTAGATTGCCGATCAGATTTTTTTTTAAGGCAATTAATTAATTAACTAATCAAATCCTTCAATTTAAGTTCTTTGATTAATTAATTAATATTTCAATTAATTAATTATTATTTTCTTTTTGAAATCAAAATAGCGTCCGATGAAGTTCATGGGCTGTTTCAATTTAGCCCGAGAATTATTTCATGGACTGCCGGAACAGGTGACACATCTGATTTGGGCTTCTGGATTTAGGTATTTCATCACTACACTTTCGACTGTTCGAGGCTGATCTGACCATTACTCTTTATTCGCTTTGATCGAGCGATGGATAGATACTACCCATACTTTTCATACTCGTGTGGGTGAGCTGACCATTTCGCCTATGAGCTTCTCTGCTATCACCGGGATTGCCTTTGAGGGATCCCCAGTTCCATTTGACATCAACTATTACAGTCTTCCAAAGGATGCATGGAGTCGGTACGTGTGTGGCTTGATCGGGTTCGCCCCAGCATGGAAGAATCAGAAGAACGTTCTTCTTTCATCATTGGTTGAGGGATTTAGATGCCTTCCTATTTTGACTCCTCGTCAGATTATTCATAAGGTGAGGTGTTTCCTCTTGATATTATTAGACACGACCCTCTTTTGTGAGACCGGTCATGAGGTCAGTATTGCGCTGTTGGGTCCTCTTTGTGACTTGGATCAAGTTGCCATATTAGATTGGGGATCTGCTACACTTGCTTATATTTATTACAGATTGGACACTATCTGTAGAGGTGCTATCACGAAGTGTGGCTTTTGGCACATCTTGCATATATGTTCTCCTTCATTTGATCTCTATAGTTTTGCTCTTCTTTGCTTTTTCTGATGTGTTTTCTTTTTTTTAGATCTGGAGCATAGAGATCGGGTTGATTCGAGGCTTTAATGCTATTAGTTCTGATAGGACCTTTCCTCTGATGATGAGATGGGGTTCTTCTCACCTTGCTAGCAACAGGAACACTTTGCAGATGTATCGCGATCAGTTGAACACTGTCGAGTGGCACCTGGTAAGGAAAAATAAAATCATTAGTATGCTACAGTTTAATAGAAATTTGATTTAATTTACATAAATTGAAGATAAATTCTGATTGGTTAGAGGGTGCTGAAGACATCCAGTGATATGATTTCATGGCGACTGCAGCCTGTTTAGAGCCTATGAGGATCCTGCTCTTTAGTTATGGTTGTCTGATGTGGTATCTAGGGGAGCAAGTGTATTGCTGGTCTGCTGGTCCTTCTTAACATCACATTCCATCTGATGTCCCCTCCTCTATGCTCAACAGCTCGCTTCTTACTGGTTTAGAGTTGAGAGATGCACAATAGGGATATGCTGCCTCAGATTTCCTTAAGCGTTCTCAACATTATCAGTAGTTTATTCATGAGAGCCTCCTGGAGCGTGTTTCCATTGATGATGATGAGGTAATTTCACATTATTTTAGCTTCTGTTTCTAGAACCTATGACTCACTCCTTCTATTTACAATTTGAGGAGGTTCGTTCTCCTGTTGATATCGATGAGGAGACTAAGATTACTCCAGAGACTGAGATTACTCCAGAGATTGAGAGCCCTGAGCCCAAACCTAGTCTTGGTCATCCTGCTCAGCACGTTGGGTCTAGTCATGATGGGGCCTTTATCAGTGCTACACTTGGCGATGTCTCTCTTCCAGACAAGTCTATGTTCTATTGGGCTCCCGCTGTTCGGGCTCCAGTTGAGCAACATATGTAGTTTAGTGATGCTCAACTTCCTAGCTTTTATCCACCAAATGCTTCTCATGTGAGTTTGTTTGCTTTAATTCTTGTATGGATCTGTACACTTGACATTGATATTAATAAAATTTTACAAATAGATTCCCTAGACATAGGCAAAGTATTTATATGGACTTGCCTCGTCTCAGAGATTATTTATGATGCAGGTTACAGACAGTTGGTGAGTAAGCACCCTCATTGAGATAATGAAAATGTATGCATGTAATGCATATGACACGGTATTTTCTGTCTATTCCAGCGGTCTAGAGTGAGAGAATGAGATTCTTCATCAACAACTTGTAGACTTGGGCTTTGATCTGTATAGTGCTGGGATTTCATCTACTAGATCTCCAAACACTCATCATCTTGATGACCCTACCAGAGGATGGAGCCCATGGCTTGATAACAGAGCACGAGATAAATGATTTAGAGCTTTTATATTCTTGACTTTCTGCATGCCTGTGTCTAACTGCTCTTTATTGTACTACTATTTTTATTCCTGTACTGTCTCGAATACTGTTAGATAGAACTGAAATAGTGTTTTGCACTTTAATGGATTTTTTTTTGAAATAACAAATTAAAAAAGATGGTTCATGAACATTATCTTTTTTAATTAATTATCCATTTATCTTAATCCTTTTCCAAGACGGATAATATTAGATAGATAAATAATTAAAAGAATGAATTATCTTCCCAATTATCTATTTATCCAAATCCTTCTCAAATTCTATCACCTTATCCACATCCTTCTTTGCTAGCAGAATCCTTTTCCCACATGAACTCATCTTCTTTCCCTATATAAGACTATTTAAGGGGCATTCTCCTTCATTCTCTATACCCTTATTATGACTCAAGCATCTCTTCAAACAATGAAGAAATTTCTTAAAAGTTTCAATGGTGATGACTGGAATAAGCTTCAACCTTTTCACATCAAATCCTTGAAATCTCTTCAACACCTGACTATTGATAACACTCTGCTACATACTGCTTCTACCTTTTGGGATGTCAAGGACCATGTATTCAGGTTTAATGGGCAAGAGCTTTGTCCAATGATTGAAGAGTTTGCTGCTATTCTAGGATGCACATTAGACTCGACTGCTATGATAGCCCTTCCTGATTTGGAGATGCAATTTCCTAGCAAATTGGTTACATTCTTTGATTTTCCCCCAGCTGATATTTATATGTATATGCATAACCCTGGGACCATTAATCTTTCTTCTCTGATCACCAGTTGTGAGACTCGGGACAAGAACACTGCTTCTTGGACTAGAACAATTGCTCTCTATTTATATGCTCAATTTTTGCTAGTTTCTCACCATGGTGGTGCTGATACATGCATTGTCAGTATTTTGGAATAGGTAGAGCTTGGAGCTAATCCTATGCCAGTTATCCTTGTTGAGACCATCATTGGGCTTAACAGTTTCAAGGTTCATAACCATTTCTCAGGCAGTTTACTTCTTCAGGTGTGCAACCAAAACTTTTTATTTATTTTAGTTTATTTTTTTTGCCCTAATTTTTTCCTAAGCTGCCCTTTCAGGTTTTCAACTTAGCAGGCTTGCCCTAACTTTTGCCTAAGCCACCCTTTTGGGTTTTCAACTTAACAAACTTTTATTTTATTATTCTTATATCATTTTTTTTAGATTTGGTTACAGGAAAAGCTGAGCTTACTTAATGTACCCCCTAATCCTTTGACTTATCAACCTCATCAGCTATAATCTCATCCTTTGAGAATGAAGGACAAATGTTCTATGGACCAATGGGTTGACTGGTTGAAGAAGATTTCAGATGTTGAGATTACATGGGTCTGCCCTTAGTGGAGATTGAAGTTCATGACTATTAAGCTGTATAAGCACTGTGTTCCTATTCCTGAGCTGCACTTCTCTACCTTTTTTACCCCTTTACGCCTTTGTCATCAATATGGTCGCCCTCAGTTCATCATTACTATTCGACTGACTTTGAAGGCTTTCCTTTGAGACAAGATTCTATGGATAAGATTAGGAGCTTGTGGTCTTGTAAAGCCCTTGAACGGAACATACACTGGGCGCGGATGTTACTATTGATGATGATTACAAAACTTGGGTTGTTATCCAAAAGACAAAACCACTAGGATTTGCTAGGTACAAGAGGACTCAAGCTTTGTATGATGGATCGCAAAGGAAGAAACAAAGACATCACTAGATAGAATGGTCTCATAGAGTTAGTTTTAGGCTTTCTTATGTTTTGTTATCCTTTCAAGTACTTATGCTTTATAATAAAGAAGGATATGCAAAGTTTAACAAAACTTCAATTTCAATTTCATTCATTAATTAGGGCTAAAATGAGTACATTTAATACATCACATGACATAACTCTTGTTATCAGCTAGTCCTCACAAATTTTCTAACTGAATATTTTTCTCTCACATTTTATTTCCCTAATTTTTGCCTGTCAGCCCTTTGTGGGTTTTCTGAACAGCGAGAATGTCCTAACTTTTGCCTAACTAGCCTTTTCAAGTTCTCTAGCCGGCGGACTTTATTTTCTTTATTCTACTTTTATTCATATTTTTATAAGTAGTACTTTTTGAGGTGATCTAAATTAACAGGTTCTATAAACTCATTCCCTTTAAGATCTGATATCTTAGCAACTCCTTTAGGTAAGACTGATTTGACCAAGTACGGTCCTTCCCAATTCGATCTAAATTTACCTCTCGGATGGAACACCATGGCTCTAGACTATTTCAGCATCCTATCTCCAACTTTGATCTTCTCAGGCTTAACCTTCTTGTTAAATGCCCTTGCTATCCTTCTTTGATATATTTGAGTGTGGAATAAAGCATCTATCCTTTTCTCATCTAGAGATACTAAATGATCATATCTTTTCTGTGACCATTCATTCTCATTTATTTTAGCTTCCATGACTACTCCCAATGATTTAATTTAAGTTCTATGGGCAAAACTGCTTCACAACCATATACCAATGAGAACGGTGTTTGGCCTGTGGCGGTTCAAGTTGTAGTCCTATATCCCCATAAGGCAAAAGGAAGATATTTAGACCAATCCTTATAGGTTTTAACCATCTTAGAAAGGATTTTCCTGACATTTTTATTAGCTACTTCCACTACTCCATTAGCTTGAGGGCAATAAGGCGAAGATTTATGGTGTTCAATCCCATACTTTTGTAGCAACTCTACTGTTTTTGCTTGAAATTGAACCCCGTAATCTGTCACGATATGATGTGGAACCCCATATCTGCAAATAAGGCTCTTCTCAATGAATTGTGCCATCTATTTTATTTTCAGAGTGTTGAAAGATTCTGCCTCTACCCATCTCGAAAAGTAATCAATTGCCACCACTATGTATTTATGCCCATTTGAAGCTGTCAGTCTTATTTCTCCTATGATATCAATTCCCCATGCTGCAAAGGGTTGGGGATGATAAACTATTCAGCACTATTGGAGGCATGTGATTAAGATTCCCATGGATCTGACACTGATGGCATTGTCTTACTGTATTGATACAATCCTTTTCCATAGTCGTCCAATAATACCCTTGTCTAAGTATCTTCTTTACTAGAATCATCCTATTCATATAAGAACCGCAAGCCCCTGTATGAATCTCATGCATCACCTCTTCAGCTTCATCCTTTTTAAGACACCTGAGCTACATCCCATTCAGCATTCTTTTGTATAATACCCCATCATGACTTGCATAGTTATATGCAAGAACATGAAGAGCATATCTTTCTTTTGAGGTCGCTTCATCTAGATAAATTCTCTTTTCAATGAACTTCTGGACATTATAAAACCAAGGCTTTTCTTTGGGCCCCATTTGAACATTCATAATTTGCTCACCCCCATAACACGGTGCTTTAGATTTCATGATCACTAAAGGTTTCATAGCCAACCTAGTTGCACCATCCCACATTGAAAAGAGTGTTGCAAGTGCATTCGCCATCTGATTATCGTCTCTGGATAGATGGATAAAGAGACATTTGGTGAAATTCTTCATTAAGGCTTTCAAATAGTAGACATAAAGCTTTATCCTTTCCTCTTTTACATCCCATTCTTCATTAGCCTGATTGATGACTAACATCGAATCTCCATAGACCAACAAATTTTTTTCTCCAGCTGCTTTAATCCCATAAATACATGCTTCATACTCGGCTATATTGTTTGTGTTCTTGAAATCCAATTTCTTTGCCATTGGTATGGTTTCTCCTTCTGGTGTAACAAGAATCACTCCCAATCCAGCTCCTTTGTTGTTTACAGCTCCATCAAAGTTAAGTTTCCACTCCTGGTGCTCTACAACTGCTAAGTTCTCATCTGGAAACTCCAAATTCCACTGCTCTTCATCTTTAATCGCATTCTGAGCTAAGAATTATGCTACTGCTCTTCCTTTGATTACCTTTGTAGTAATGTATTCTATATCAAATTTAGTTAAGAGTACCAACCATCTAGACATTTTTCCAGTTAAAGTCGATGCTTGAAATAGATACCTTAGAGGGTCTATTCTTGAAACAGCTTGAACCTTGAAAATAATGCCTCAATTTTCTCGTAGCCCAAATCATGATCAGACATGTCTTTTCTACTAAATCATATTTTTCCTCGTACGGTAGAAACTTCTTGCTTAAGTAATACACTATGTGCTCTATTCCATCTAACCCTTCTTGTGCTAACATTGCCCCCATTGCATTCTCTTCTAAAGCCAAGTACAAAACCAATGGCTTACCCTATTTAGGTGGTTTCAGAACAGGTGGATTAACAAGATACTCCTTGATCTTATCGAAAGCTTTCTGACAATCATCATTCCACTTAACCGGCTGATCTTTCCTTAAGAGCTTAAAGATAGGGTCACAAATGTTAGTGAGTTTTGCGATAAACCCATTAATATACTGCAATCTACCAAGGAATCCTCTTACTTCTTTCTCCGTCTTTGGTGCCAACATTTCCTAGATGGCTTTCAATTTATCCGGATCCACTTCAATTCCTCAGCTGCTCATTATATGTCCTAATAGTTTCCCTGAAGTAACCCCAAAAATGCACTTCTTTGGGTTGAGTCTCAGGTTGTACCTTTCAATTTGGGCTAAGAACTTGTCTAAGGCTTCAAAATGTCCTCCTCTTATCTCTAATTTGATCATCATTTCATCCACATACACTTCAACCTCCTTATGCATCATATCATAGAAAAGTGCAACAACTGCTCTTTGGTAAGTTGCACCTGCATTCTTTAGTCCCAAAGGCATCACCTTGTAACAATAGGTCCCCCATTCTATAATGAAAGCTATCTTAATCTTATCCATGACTGCCATCATGATCCGGTTGTACCTGGAAAATTCATCCATAAAAGAATACATTGCACTTGCTGCAGCGCTATCCACTATTACATCAATATGAGGTAATGGGAAGTCATCCTTTGGACAAGCTTTGTTTAGATCCCTAAAATCTACACACATTCATACTTTGCCATCCTTCTTAGGAACAGGTACTATGTTTGCTAGCCATTGAGGGTAGTCTACTACTTCTAAGAAGTTAGCCTGTATTTGCTTGGAAATTTCCTCCCTTATCTTTTCTGTCCATTCTGGTCTTAATCTGTGCAATTTCTGTTTAACCGGCTTGGTTTATAGATGAGTTAGAATGTGATGCTCTATTATTTCCCAATCCAAACCTGGCATGTCTTCATAAGTCCAAGCGAATACTACCTTTCTTTTGTTAATATTCTCTCAAAAAAAATTTCTCTCTTCAGGAGTTACATCATGTGATATAGAAATGATCTTTGGATTATCATTTATTACCATGTTAAATGAATCAAATTGAATTGAATTAATGTCAAACATGCATGAATGATCAAAATTATAATGCACAAAACTATCAGGATGCACATCACACAAGTAAGCAAAACCAGCATTCATATCATTGACCATAGAACAAACAACATCTTCGTCCGCATAAATACCAGACGTTATTACATCAATTTCTTTATAAAAAACATCAATGAAACTATCACTAATGACAGTAGCTAAGTCCTGGGGTGGTTCATTCTCAGGTGGCAGACACAGCAGCTTTTCAATAACATCATCACCCATCCTTTTAGTTACTTACTTCATGACTTCCTCTTTGTTGATGGTCACTAGGCTTTTCACAATTTGCTCCTTGAAGATCTCAAACCTACGGACATCTTTTCCAGCCACATTAACATATTCTTTGGTGCCCAGATAATACTTGCCTTCCTCTAGCTTGATGAAATTCTCACTTAGTGGTCCAATCCTTCCTAAGGGCTTGTTTCTTTTTGCTTTCTCTTTGTTCTTTGCTCCTCTATTAGCCGGTCCTGCCTCAATATATCCCAAACCCTTCATATGGTCATGGGTTTTAATGTTTGGGGGCTTAGGGCTTCCTTGTTCATTCTTCCCGAGCCCTTGTCCAGGTCGATAATTCATGCTTTCCATCATTTTTGCAACCCTGGGATCCATCTCATCAAATATTCCAACGACTTGGAAACTAGGCAGAACACACACTTGCTTTTGTTTATCAAGTATGGCTGCCACAACTACATTGGTTCTAGCTTCTATTGTCATGACATCTCCTTCATGAGGGAATTTTATTTTCTGGTGCACTGTTGAAGGTACTCCTCCCAGGGCATGAAACCATAGCCTTCCCAACATCAGGGCATAGGTAACAGGGATGTCCAATACAGTTAATTCAACAGTTGACTCTATAAGCCTTGTTTTGACCAAAGCTTGAAATGTTCCCTCCACATTCCTGGTACTGTCATTGTAAGCTCTGATTATAAGGTTCAAAGCCATCAAGTCATCTACTTTCAGACCCAAATTAGGTAGGATTTTTAATGGGTATACATTTATAGTTGAACCATCATCCACGATCACAAAGTTGGTTCTTTTCCCTTTTACTTCAATTGGGATAAATAATGCCTTGTTATGATTTCTTCCTTCCAAAGGCAAGTCATCATTTGAGAATGCTACCATCCCATGTTTCTTTTTGTAACCTTTGCCACCATGACTTTTGGAGTAGCAGTTGTTTCAATGCTCATGTTCAACAAAGCTTTAACTAGAGCCCTTCTATGGCTGCCTAAATGCATCAGTAATTCCTAAATACTGACGTTTGCCTTAGCTTTCTTGAGTTGTTATAGGATCAGGTCTTCTTTTTGTCCTTCCTTTACTTCTGCATCTTCTGTTTCTTCCCTTTCTGCTACTCTTTCATTTTGCTTTTCTGCTGCCTAATAATTCCTCCTGCTTCTGGTAACATGATTTACATTTGGAGTATCACTCCATACATCGACTCCATTGGGTTTTTCTTCATCAGAATCATACCAGATGTCCATGGCCCCTATGATCAGTTCTCTTTTCCTGTTTTTCCAAACTTCCACTGTGCATGTTTCTTTTCCCTTTAACTCCCTCAGCTTGTCCATATGTTGACTTAGCAGCCCTTCAACCTCTTCTTGGGACATTTCTGGGGTTAAGAATTCATCTTCTTCAAATTCATCACCCCATCCTATCGGCACAATCAATTCAATGGGGATGGCAGCAGAAGCAGGTTTAGAATAGAATACTCTATAATCGAACTTGCCTAAAGGTTGTCCCAACACATCTTCAACTCCTTTTAGCGACTGCTCAAGAATTTCAAGCTCTTCTTTTACTGGCTTATCATCGAACTCATATCCCTAACCTGAGGGCTCAATTGATTCAATAGGGATATCAGCAGAAGGTGGTTTTGAGTAGAATACCTTGCAATCAAACTTGCCTAAAGGTTGGCCCAATAAGTCTTCTACTCCTCTCTGTGACTGTCCAAAAGGTTCTCCATTGGATATAGGGTTTAGGTCCTCAAAGGAGCTTAGCACTTCTTCCTCACTAACTCCTAAGTTGATCATCATGGTGGTTGGTGGTGGAACATTTTAGTAGTTTGGGAAAGGGTTGTTTCTAGTGTTTGGGTTAGAGTTGGATTTCTCAGGGTTGGTAATTTTTTCGGAGTCTATTAGGTTTTGGATCTTATGTTTTAGGTGAATACAATTGTCTGTAGGATGGCCAGCAGCTTGGTGGAATTTACAGTAACTGTTTGGATCATAGCTAGGGAGAATTAGATTCGGGGGTTTGGAAAAGGTTAAGGGTCAGAGCAGGCCTTTTTGGATTAGCCTCTCTAGGACTTTAGAGAGTGGTTGGTTGAAGTTGGAGAGCCTTCGAGGTTGTTGAATTGCATACACTTCTACAACTCAGCTAATACTTCCTTATTTTATGCCCCCAGGTTGGGTAGTTTCGAGTTCATATGCCTCTAACA
Organism: Mallotus nudiflorus; assembly: GCA_947683625.1. Taxonomy (NCBI): domain Eukaryota; kingdom Viridiplantae; phylum Streptophyta; class Magnoliopsida; order Malpighiales; family Euphorbiaceae; genus Mallotus; species Mallotus nudiflorus. The sequence goes on from CANTUR010000274.1 coordinate 2,624,841, forward strand.
GTTTTCTTTTTCTCACTCTCAATTTCCTCAGCTTGTAACCCATCATCATACAAATCCATAAAGGTTTTAGGATTCATCATTTATAACCTCTCAACCAAATTAGGTGACACATTACGGACTATCATTCTAACTTGATCCTTCTCAATAAGCTTATTTTCATCATCCCTGCTTTATTCATGAAATGAGTTAAGAAATAAGAAAAGGACTCATTTTATTTCTATTTAGTCAACTCCAAATCCCTAATTGACACTTCCAATCAAGTGTTATAATCATATTGCTTCAAGAATGCAGTACATAGTTCCTTCCAATCAGCTCTAACAGACTTTTCTAACCCATGGTACCAGTTCACAGCCATTCCTTCCAGGGACAACAAAAATAGCCTAGTAACTACTTACAATGGTGCTTTAGTAGTGCTCTTGGTTGTGGTGTATTGACTCAAATGAATCCTTGGATCTCCTCTGCCATCAAACTTCTATAGTTTAGGCATTTTGAATTTTTCAAGCAGCTTATCTCCCTCCATTTGCAGCATGTCATCAAAGTCAAAAGAATATCCCATTCCTTATCCTCTAATCAGCTCTTTCATCTTGGACATTTTCTGAGACAATGCTTGCATCTGCTTAGACTCAAGGTCTTAAACTAATTCAAGTGACTCTCTCTTCACCTTTTCTACCATGTAGTTTTCAACGTCTTCCATTCTCACATCAGTAGCAGGCACATTTCTAGGAACAGGTTGCCCCCCAGCATTATTAGCAGTAGGTGGAGGAGCAATAGGTGGAGCTCCTACAGTAGGTGGCTATTCAACAATAGCAGCAGGTGGTTGTTCAATAATAGCAGTAGGTGGTTGTCCAACAATAAGTTGCACTAGTCTAGCCAAAGCCTATCTTAGTTCATCTTGCATCACAGCTCTCATGTCATCCATCAAAGCTCCCTTAATGTCCTCTAAGGTCCACATCTCTAGTTTTTATTCCATTTCAGTCTGTTCAGTCAGAGCTTATTCAGCTTCTAGGAATAGTGGGTTAATTAGACTCCCATCTAGTCTCTCTAGTCTGTGAAGAATGTCTTGAGCTATGGACTCCAGACTTAAATCAAGTCTAGTCAATCTGCCACCTCTTCATCCCCAGATACGAGAAGACTCGGATGAATCTATGATGGCCGTAAAATAAGGTATTAGTATGATGCATAAACTATATGTATGCATGTATGCATGATGCATGTGTTTATGCAACAAGTAGCAGGCAAACACTTAGCAAGTAGTAAGTATCAGGAAGCAATCAACAAGTAACATGCAAGCATAAGCCTTCCAACCTTATTCCTCCCACACACATGTTCAATGGCGAGTTTCTTTTCCTAGGATTTTTGGTCTTGGCCTTTATATCAACAGGGGATATTAAGAGCCGACGCGCATGCCAAATCTCTCTTAAAAGAAAAAGCATAGAAGCAACATTTCTAAATATAAAGGTCTAGCCTAATCCTTATTAGCCTGAATGAGCTTCAAAGGTATAGGCCTAGGCTTTTATAAATAGAAATACCTCATGGCAATTCAAACAAACAAGCACTTTGGGTGAAGATCCTAGGGGAAGTAACTAGGCCATTATATGTGGTTAGGGTCCGATGAAAAGTTAAGGTTCCATTAGCAAGATGCTCTCCATTATGGAATTTAAGTTACAGGCCAAGGTCAGAGGGGCCCAACATCTTTAACCAACTCGAGAGAAGATTACCCCCCTTAGGGACTTGGGTTATAGACTCTGGTCAGATGAGACCGGTAATCTCTCTTGAACCGAGTTAAGGCTAAGAGTGATGGTTAGCCAATCTACAACCCCATGAAGCTAGTGGAATCATGGAATCATAAACCAACACCATCGGTTTAGTAAGGACATGCATATTGAATGCAAGAATGAAATAATAATCAATAAAACAATTCTAAAGAACACAAGTAGAATCACTATCTCTTATCCTTAGTGGATTCACCACTGTAGACGATGGGGTTTAGCGTGGGTCCAAGATTTTAGCAACCACGACACTGTTTAGGCTCAAGGCCTTAGAGAACACACTAACCACTGTCACAAAGACATGGCATGGAAATGAGCAGTCGCCACCCAGGGTAATAACTAGGAAAATTTGATTGGTGGTACTTGATTCTCTAAAAGAAAATTAGCACCACAACTAGGAGATTCTAGATACGGAATACTAACTTCTCTTAGTCTCGTGTTCATTTAGAATAATTTTAAAAATGATTATTTCATCCTCTAATTACATGCAATTTTATTAAACCCTAATTAACATTCATCTACCCAAAAAGGCAACAAGTCAATAAAATTACAAGAAAAAATGCACTTAAGATCACGTTGTCCCTAAGTCTAAACTATATTAATTTTACTTAAATAAGTTAGCTAAATCTACATTTTATTTACAAGTGAAATAGAAAAAGTGGGCCTACATTTTATTAATAAATGAGCATAAATCTATATATTTTTTTTAGTCTTTCTAAGATATGAGCTTAAGTCTATTCAATTTTAAAGAAGAAATTAAATTAGTGGGCCTAAGTCTTAATCAAGTTTTATTTTAAATGAAATGTGGGCCTAAGTCTATTTATTTTAAAAGAAATGCAATTAAATGAGCTGAGTTAAGTCTAAACAATTTTAATTAACTAAGGGAGCCTAAAATCTAATTAACCTAATGGGCCTAAGTTGATTTTAATTATTTAAAAAAAACCTAAATCATTTTTTAAACCTATTTATTAAGTAGGTTAGACCTAAACGTGGGCTTGGGGCCCAAAACATAAAAACATAAAAAAAACCCAAAATAAATAAAACACAAAAAATAGATCCAACAAACATTACAGTGATTTTCTAAAAAAACCCTAAATTAATTACATGCAAACCCTAATTTAACTAAAGCCACCATTAATTTTAATTAATTTTTACCCAATTGAACCTAATTACTAATCAATTTTAAAGTACAAAAATTTAAATCATTCACTATTCCCACTACTGGGGCTATTACAAACTATGCACAAAATTAAAATTAAATAATTATACACCCAGAAATTAAAATAAATTACACAGGATACAAAAATGCAAAACAACAATTAAAATCCTAAGAATTATTATTAAAACAGTACAGGTTCATCCATGGCATTCCATGGATCTTCTGTTCAATTAAACACATGCGGTATCCTCCTCCTCAATCCATAAAAAAAAATCAAATTAGTAGTGAAATTAAATAGTAAAACAATTAACAAAATGAATAAAAATCACAAAAGAGAAGAAAGAAAAAGTGAATGCTATGCATATGCCCTTTTTCGGCCCTTCAGATTAGGATTTTCATCGATGAAATTGACTTAGTGTTGATTTGGAGACTAAAAATCATTGTATCATCTTCCTCAAACGAGCTGCAAAAGTTAGGGTTTTTTAAAGAACAGAGAAGTCAAAGCCTTTTTTTTCGTCTGTAAAAATCCTCTTGCCAAAAACACCTTTAGCCAAAAAAAAAAACCCCAAAAAAACCTCTGTCCTCGCACGCATGCAGACTCTGCTTTTAAATGCAGATTCTATGCGTACTGAACTTCCTTCAAAGGAGGAACAGACCTATTTGATCTAATCAGATAGCATTTGTTTTGATTTCAAAAAAAAAAAATCTTTTGCGTTTCTTTTTTTAAAAAGAAACTAATCAGATAAAAATTTGAATTTTCAACCAATTAAAACACTGAAAAAATCAATAAAAAAAAGGAAAAATACGCGAAAAAGTAAAAAAAAAAAAAGGAATTATTGCACATTGGCACTGTGCAATGCCGACCGGTATTATGCAATATTGGTCGGCATTGTGTAATGTCGGTCGACATTACACTAATACCGATCCTAAAAAATAATTTTTTTTTACCAAAAGACCCCTGAAAAAAGACTTATTTGCAATCAAATCCTTAAAAACATTACAATTTAGTCCCTAAAGTCCAGAAAATCAACAACCAAATTCAATTTTTAAATAAATTTCATCATAGGGGCTTACGTCATAATTGTGCATAATTGCATCCTGAAATTGGGTGCTTACACCCATACTTGCCCTTAGTTCCTTTCTTTTCATTAAACTCATCCTCCCCTGAATATCCTAACCCATTCTTCAGAATTGGTATTTTCGGTTCGATGAATTTCCTGCTAATTCTTTTTGAGTCCCATGCTAGGCTTGAATTGCATACTCTTCATCATACTAAAAATCTTTGGGTTTAGCTTATCTTTATAAACCATGAAGACTTTGAAACTCAGGCTATTCAGGATCTCAGTAGGAGTTGGTTTCAATACAGCAAATGCAGCCTCTATCTCAGCCATTCTAGTAACCACCTGCCCCTCAAATGGAAATTTAATTTTTTGATGAATGGTGGATGGCAATCCCCCTAAAAGATGGAACCATAGTCTTCCCAGAAGAATAGTGAGGGTGACTAGAATATCTATCACATGAAGGTTAACCCAAACTTCAATAGGTCCAGTCTTGACTAAAGCCTAGAAAGTTCCATCAACTGGCCTTTTCGTATCATCATAAGCCTTTATGACTACATCAGAGAGTTTTAAATCAACTACCATCAAGCCTAGCTTCAGTAGGACCTTCAGAGGACACACATTCATAGCTGACCCATTATTGACCATGACACAACATGTCAACTTGCCTTTCACTTTGGCCTTAATGAACAAGGTTTTATTGTGATCCCTTCCTTCTAAGGGCAAGTCATCATCTATGAACACAATTTCCCTTTAAGGAATTTCAGTTAGTGAGTTCACCATTTGCTCTAGAGTGTGTGTCAAAACTATCTTTTTATGATTGAGAGAAAAACTAGTGCTTCCTGATGGGCCTAGGAGTTCATAAGCAACACCCAAATACTGGCAAGAGTTTTCTTGTCACTTTTGGCCCCAATAATCTCCTTAGCTTTCTCATTTTTCTTTGATCCCACTTTTGAACTACTTCCCTCTTTCATTGCCTTAGCCCTCTTCACTTCTTCCTCCCCCTCCTCCGATTTCTCAGTGAACTGCACTGCTCTTCTCTCATTGTTCTTCCATAGATTAAATACTCCTCCCTCTTTGTCGTCAGAACTCCAAATATGCAGTACATTTACACGAGACTCAATGTCCTACTACCTTAGATTTAGGTATTTTAGTTGTGGTTTTGATGGGGTAGGCACGACATCAACAAAGGAATTAATAACTTGTTCCTCTGGTAGGCCCGTGTTGATCATCAAAATACGGGGATTTGGTGGTGATACATTTCAGTAGTTGGGTAAAGGGTTATTTTAGGTATTCAATTTTTTTATTTCTAGGTCGGTTATTTTGCTTGAATCGATCAAATCTTGAATCCTATGTTTCAGGCAAGTGCAACTTTTTGTATCATGCCTAATGTTCTAGTGGTACTTACAATATAGTTTTGGATTGACATTTGGGAAAAGAGGTCGTTTAGGTAAGGGTTATAGAAGGTTATTCTCAATCAACTTTTCCAAGACTTTAGAGAGTTCTTCCCAAATTAAAAAAACCTGTGGGACTGCCTAACTGCATTGATATGTATATTACTGCTCGGCTCGACTTCGCCACAAGACCTAAACCCTTCTTTGTTCACAAATCTTCCACTGAAGAACTTCTTTTCTTGTGCAAGGTTTGATTCTTTCTATACTCTAAACATGTACAACTCCTCAAAGTTTTGAATCCCTAAATTCGTCAATTTCTTGGAGACAGGGAGTACACACTCTTCCATAGTTATTACCAGTTGATCAGATTCTGCGGGTCGTTATTTCATTTGTGCTAATTTGGCTCTCCACTTGATTAAATAATTCATAAAAAATTCATTGAATTTCTGCTTCAAGTTCTACAAGTCTCTCAGAGAAGCCTCCATTTGAATATTGAGAGTATATTGCTTGATAAATGTAGCGCATAGTTCCTCCCAATCAACTTGATCATAGGATTCTAGTGCATAATACCATCTGATGGGTGTTGCTTTTAAAGACAGCAGGAATTGCTTCACAATCTGTGCTTTAGTTAGTTCAGTTGTCTTTATATGTGTCTGATACTGCTTTAAATGAAGGTGGGGGTTTTCTGTGCTGGTGAACTTCTTTATGTCAGGAAACTTAAACTTTTATGGTAAGGGATCATCATCCTTGTCCAGGCTCAGCTTGGAATAGCTCATTGGGGCATTGATCCCTTTTTCCTTCATCATTAATTACATTTGAGCCATAGACTTAACAACGTCTTTAACCCAATCTGACTTCTCTATATTTCCCTAGGCATCTTCTTTCTGACGGATAATAGGTTTTGCCAATACTGTCTACTGATCATCTTTTACCTCTTACTTTCAGGAACCTTGGCATCTAGATAAAAAATTCAAAGTTAAGGTGCTGGTGGTTAGGGCACTGGTAGTTATGGTGCTGGCAGTTCCCCTCTGGCTGTACCCATTATTTCCCCTATAATATCTCTCATGATCACCCTGGTTTGTTTGGCCATTTCAGCTTTTAACTATTCCTTGAAGGCTTCAGCATCAAATTCTACCATTTGATCTCTCTACAGATTCTAACCAGACAGTCTATGTTAGACCGCTTCCAACTACCAGACTACTGTGGATCTATATCTGTAATCATTAAGGGTCAGAAACATGCATGACGTTTATGCATGAAATGCATGTATCAGAGGAAAAAAAAAGAGCTGTTTAACGGTATCTCTACCCTTATTTCTCCTACACACAAGTTCAATTGTGAGTTTCTTGTCCTAGGATTTTTTGTTCTGGGTTTTGATTATGAACGGGGGATAATAAAATAGATGGATACAAGATAACTCTTAAGACGATATGGTAACTCCTCTAAATAATTCCAAAGTCCATTTTAAATGGGCTAAGAACGATATTGAAAGCCCACTTTGTCAAGATCCCTTTGGAATGGGTTAATAATAGGCATGAGAAGCCCATCTTGTCAAGGCTTATTTTGTAATGGGCTTGGGCCTTATTTAGAGGATTACCATATGTCATAAAACACATGCATTTGGAAAAAAAGAACCTAGTGGAAATTGTTAGGTCATTACATGAGTTGAGTCTTAGGTAATAAGCTTCGGCTCCCACAACTATATACATCCATTACGTCTCCCCACTAAAGGTCTGTACGATGTGGATAGGCATATGCTATGAGTGACAATAATCAAGTACCTCACTACCAGGTTTGAATGAAACGCAGGTAGCAAAGCAAAGATTATTGTCTGTTTATTTGGGACTTGGAGTGCATTATGTGGAAACATGTAGTGAATGCAAAATTTGTGAAGGAAATAAAAGAAATAATCAAAGATGATAAATTACAAAACACTTAGAATCAGGTTCTCTATCCCTAGTGGAGTTGGCACTATAGGCGGCGGTTTTGGTCACGCGTCCAAGTGTTGGCAACCATGACACTTTATATTATTATTATTATTATTATTATTATTATTATTATTATTATTATTATTATTATTATTATTATTATTATTATTATTATTATTATTTTGAAATTTAACTTAAACTTTTAAATTATAATTTAATTTAAAATTTGATAATTAAATAAAATATTTTTTTCTTCATAATTATAGTATTAGTAAAAAAAAAAGTTAAGGATATGACGTAGCAGAAGCCTCTATAATTAAAGAATAACTATTGTAGTCTATCGATTCACACATGAATACCTGAAAAACAATCTTTTATTAATATGTTGATTCAAACGAATGTCAAAAAAAATAAGTATCAAAATTTATTGATTCTGAAGAATATCTGAAAATTGGGAAAAAATTAGATAATTCTATTAAAATTATTCAAAGACTATCTCAAAATACCTCAAAAAGACAAATAAATACTATTCAGATAAAACCCTAAAAGAAAGGGGGCCAAAAGACAAAAAAAAAAACACGCGCACACACACAAAAAATGAACTCAAACTTTAAAGTCAATTTTGACCCCTAGACAATGGATTTTGAGCCTAAAACTTGGGTCATTACAAGTATACCTTATAAAAAATAAAGATTTCTTAATCATATTTGTTTCAATATATTATGAGCTATATAGTTCAATTAAGCCTAAAAGTTAGAGCATTTAGAAGCTCAACTAGGTGCTCTTTTTTAATCGAACTCGTCCAAAAATTAAAAAGCAATGCACTCCGCATTAGGATAATTTTGTTTATTGATTTGAAAATTTTAAAATATTTTAATAGAAACTTGAGGGACCAATTTATAGTTGTTTTAAATGTTAAATTTTTTGAATGGACTAAATGACCAAATTCAGAAACATTAGGTTTGTTTTTAAGCTAAAAAAACTGAGGGCCTAGCTAAACTCTAAACCAAATATAAATGGTTTAAAAGTAGATTTTCCCCAAACTATATAACTTTAGATTTTAATTATAAATTTCAACTATTCAATATTAATTAAAATCATACATATGGACCAGCTCCAGGTAAAAGGAAGGAAGAGGAAGCGCATGTTAACCTATAAAAAGAGGTACAAGAGGACACGAAAACGACAGAAATTCACCAAACTGGTGATGGCGGGACTCAAATCTGATGAGTAGTGGGACACTTTGCCGTCAGTCCTATTCGCAGCTTTAATTGATGCCAACGTTGAGAATTATGTATCTTTTTTAAAAAAATTGGAGAATTATATATAAATAATTGAACAAAAAATTAAATTATATATATATATATATATATATATATATATATATATATATATATGCAATCATGTGTTTTTCCATTTTCTGATTCATGAGTTATAGTCATTTTTCTGATTTTTCCTATTTTAAAAATTATGATGAATTAATATATGAGTTTTTTTCTTCAAGAATCAAGCATAGGAGGAAATGGTAAGAATCAAGCACACGGGGAAATGGCAAGATGATGCTCTGTTAAGCTGTTTTATTATTATTATTATTATCTGAGAAATCAAATAATCTAAACACTGATGGACTATAATAGAAATGGTTTTTGCTTTTTAAATCGGATGGAAATCAATTCTATAAATTAATGGAAAAAGCGAAGGATAGACACTAAACTACATCATCAGAAGCTATTAAAGTGGTATTAGGAAGGCAATGGCATTCATTTCAATTTCATATATGGCGAACGATGTCAGTAACCATAAGTTGCAAAGATGACCAAGCGTTGCAAGAGTATGTAGTAGTAACTGAGGTGTTGTTTTTGTTTTTGTATGCTCCAGCTTTGTTCATTTGCAGTGTGTCCTATTAGGCTGCCTATAGCACTTCTCCCACTAAAAAATAATTTATCAAAAAAGGGGTTTTTATCCCCAAAACTTTCTGGTGATTGGACCCTTTGCCTCTTTTTTGGGGGGTTAGTATAGGAACCTTTATGTCCTGCGTATCTTAAACCATGATTTTTCAATAGATATCCTTTTGCTCACTTTCCAACTTATTTAATGGGACGGTTGCTTTCTATCTGCTCCTTCTCCATTAACAGATCGCGATAGCATCAATAATAGATGTATCATTGAATTTTCTCAATTTTTAAAATCGAAAAGTAAACAATTTTCTGCCTTTTTTTTTTTTTATTGTTATTTAAGCATATCAGAATTTGTAATTCGAGTCATGTGACCTTTGCATGTACTAACCTCTACATGTAATTACGTAGGTAAAACAGTGCAATAATCAAAATCCCATATTCAAAACAAAACCCTGCGGTCTAGCTCCCCATGAGCGCTATCTAATAATAGCACTTCCCACTCATCTCTTCTGTGCCATTTTCATATATATGCAGGCAACCACAGGGGCCAAGAATAGCATGTGAAATATTCTCTTTAGCTCAATCTAATGACCCACACAGAGACGATGGCATGGTGAAATCCAACCATAAAAAGATATGGATATCCGATTAGTGGTACCTGCTGTACAAATCAAAACCAAAAGCAAACTCTTTACACCTAGCCCTTGTATTTAAATCAATAAAAGCTAAAACAAAGAGAAAAGTACTACTCCACTAACTCTCAGGGGCAGCCTTAAGTTTCACGCATATATATATGTTATGATATAAACACAAAAGTGCTATATATAATCTGTTAATCACCAGTTCTAAAACCCATAACTGTGGGGGGCACCAAAAACATCAAATTAATATATAAATACGATGATAAATCTTGATAAAAGAATTTAAACACTTTCAATCAAGTGCCAACTTGAGTTTTTATATTACCACAGATTATATGGAATATCTAGCAAAGTGTACGCGGCTTTAATTTAGAGCCACAAAGGGAAGTTAATTAATAAAGCTACTTGCATGGGAAGATAACAACAGTTTCCCCACCAACCAAACAAGGGATCTTGAGAGGATCATCTGTGACTCGATTTTATCATCTAAATTTTAAACAACATTATCAGTAACAATTGGATTGTTTATATGTATAACTTAAGTAATTGCCTTCGCTTTACATGGATAGATTGTGGCATACAGATGGGAGTATAATGTCCTCCGTAGGTTAAATATTTTGATGATCACATAATTTTGCACAAATTTTATTTTGGGTATTAAATTTCAATTGATTTTTTCAGTACTTAAATTTTAATTTAACTATGATTGACATGTGATCTGGTGGTATTTTGCTAATATAACAACTGCATTTGGAATATTCAAAGAATATTTAACATGTTAGCTTACAACTGTCAACTCAAACTAGTAACTAAAATGAAATAAGTATAAAGTTTAATATCCACCAATATGTATATTTAACCCAATAATTAATCTTTTGAAGAAATCTACTTAATCTATGTTCAAAAAAATCCATATATAATAAGAATATTATTGTACAATTTTTATGAATAAGTAGTTATTTTAAAATAAAAAAATTAAAATTTAAAAAATTTTATTATTTATATAATCATAAAAAAATTTAGATTATTAAATAATAAATTTATAAAATATTATGAATTATACATTGAAAATTGTAAAAAATTTAAAAATATACATAGAAATAAAATATTTTGAAATTTTGAAATTATTAATTAAATAAACAACAAAAGTGGTTATGCTTTATATTTGAAATTGATATTATTGAAAACTATACATTTGAACAAAATATTTTCAAATATAAATTAAAATAAGTGAATATTAAAATATATAGACAATTTAAAGCTAATTGAAAATATTTTTAAATTTATTTGTATTTTTTATTTGTAGACACCTGATTCGATTGGTCCGTGTTAGGGGACAAATCAGGGATGATAAGTTTGATCGGCCCATTGTCAAGTCCAATGATGAGAATGTGAAACTTGAACATGATAATGAAGCCTGAATCTATAATGGAAAGTGGACTTGAAAAGCTTAAAAACTAGCCCAATTTTTCAAAATTGGCCCAAGCCTGCCTGGACCAGCGTAGGCCCTAGCCAAAGAGGTGTCGCCTCAGTGTAATGAGGCGATCGCCTCATCGAAGAGGCGTTGCCTCTATGGCAGCCCACTTGCAGCTGCATTAAATGCATATGCAACCATGGTGGCCAAGTGGTGTAGGCCCCACCCTCCAGACCTAATTCTTACTTGAGAAAGAGATTTTTGGGGAAAAGAAAAAGGCTATGGAGGCTCATGATGAGATAGAGGGCTTAGGGGCATGGGGAAGCTAGGGAATAAAAGGAAAAGAGAGAGAAAAAAAAAGGAGGGAGGCCATTATTGAAAAAAAGGAAAAAATAGAGAGAGGAGCTCTGAAGAAAAAAAACAAAGGAAAGCAAAGAAAAAAAAACATCCTCAAGGAAGAAGGTGAGATTGAGGAAAGGGAAAGTCCACTTTTTCCTAAGAGAAGAAGGAAGAAGCTTGTGTCAAAAGTAGAGATCACATCCTAGCAAGGATCATAATAAAAAAACGTCTTTGAGGGCCTCTCATTTTGGTAGAAAACTTGCATTTAAACTTCTTCATTATGTGTGTTCTTACTTGTGTGTAACTAAGTCATTAGTATATTTTGAGTATAGTTCTAGTTTATCTTGCTTTGAAATCCCACTTTACTGATGTGATATTTGAATACTTTTGCATGTAGTTATAGTTTTGATGTTTGTAGAGTCTGTATGTACATGTATTGTTACTTAAAGTAGAAGTCTGAACGTTTGAGAGTAGGAATTGACCTGTTGATTAGGCGACGCCTCAATGAGGTGATCGCCCTATTGATAGCCTTTAGGAAGTCTTCTTTTTGTTTATGTGTGTTGTATGCTTTTTTGCCATATTGACAGGTTTGGCCTGCTTTCAGTTTCATTTTTATTAATGATTGTCGTGACGTCCGCTTTGGTATGTCCCTTTTTTACCTTAAACATGTTTGTATCATTGCATGATGATGTTTAATCTTGATTGTTTGATGGTTTCTTTAATTCATGTGTGAGAACCCCTTTTTTTAAAGACTCTTTATAAGTATTGTTATATGTGATTTCATTTTTTTAAAGGAAAGACTAACTGTGTGTTATTTGCAAGAATTACTTGATGATCTCCATCATTAAGTAGTCACCTTCGTTAGTTATCCCTTTTATATTATCGCATTTATGTTATTTCATCAGTTTATTTTTGGTATATGTTCAGTTTATTTTTTGTATATTATTCTTTATAATTAGCCTAAAAGCATTGTAATCCTTAATCCCATTCCCCCATTTGATTTTGAATGTATGGTTGTAAATTATTATTTATTTCATTTTTGCTGAATGTTAGGACTCAAAAGCATGAAACTAGACTAATGTGCAAACTTGGACTTAACTATAAAATTTGGAGAGTAAATGAAGGCAAGTGCAACTTAGAATGTAAATGAGGAATTAATTAAATAATAAAATGGTAATAAAATTCAAAACACAAATAGAGGCCAACTGCAAGGTTGGGTGAGCATTCAAATGCTCATACCCATTTTTCGAACCCGATCTCTGATGACAACTTCTGGGAACCTCCGTGGGATCCAGTTACTGTACAGTGTGTCCCGACTTTTACCCGGGTAGCGACTCTATCTCTGAATAGGCCCAAGACCTATATCGTGTTTCCTAGTCGGCCTCAAGCCTATACAGTGTCATGGTCGCCAAACACTTGGGCTTGCGTTAAACCCCGCCGCCTATAGTGGCGACTCCACTGGGCATAGAGAAACTGATTCCAATATTTTACATTTTATCATCTTTAATTATTTTCTTATTTCTTTTTGCATTTATGCATTCACTACACATTTTTCACACAATGAGCACTTCAATCCTGAATAAACTCAACAATAGTCAGTACTTCACTACCTACGTTTCACTCAAACTTGGTGGTGGAATATTTGATTATTGTCACTCACGACACGCACTAATCCACATTTTTTGATCCTTGAGTGGGAAGACGTATATGGATGTATATCGTTGTGGGAGCCAAAGTCTTTTTACCCAAGACTCAAGCCCATGTAATAACCTAGCAACTATCCTTAGGAAATTTTCCACATGCATGTGTATTATGCCATATAATGGACCTTTAAAATAAATCTCAAGCCCATCAATAAGCAGTCTAAAATAAAATAGGCCCTCGCATCCAACCAAAGCCCATTATAAATAAGCTAGTCAACAAAGGCCTTTCATGCCTACTTATAACCCATTTCAAATGGGCCTTGACAACTAAGTTTATGGTGCTAAGGATTTTTGCTCGTAGAAAATGGACTCGGGCTTTATTTAAAAAAACCATTACTTGTCTGAGTCATTTTGAGAGTTTTCTTGCATATATCAGTTTTATTATCCCCCGCTAATAATTAAAACCCAGGCTAAAAATTCTAGGACAAGATACTCGCCATTGAATACATGTGTGGGAGAAATAAGGGCGAAAGTTTGCATGTTTAAGCTTCATGTTTTAGTCTTTTGTATCTTTTTTGTGTGATTATTTGTTTCTTAAATTTTCTTAAAAAAAGAAGAAAAAAAATCTTGCATTTCATGCATACATGACACTCATTTTAATTTTCAAAAAAAAAAAATCTTGCATTGCATGCATACATGACATTCATTTTAATTTTCAAAAAAAAATCCTTCATTTCATGCATACATGACATTCATTGCAACTTTCAAAAATGCATTTTTTTTAGCCATAAACCTCTTCTTATTTGGAAGCAAATCAAAGGAATTTGGCCACTAATATCAAGGATCCAATTAAACAGTTAAGACCACTTAATAAATGAGCGAGATGGCAGGACCCTCTAATTTTGATGTTGAAGCTTTCAAGAAAGAACTATTGAAAGAGATCAAGGATGAGAAGCTACAAATGGTTAAGGATATGGTTGCTAAGATTAAATGATAGATGCTCTCTAATGAAGATGATTCTGAAACCAGAACTGTTTTGGATGAAAAATTGAAAGGAAAAGCACTAGTGGATTCTGCTAAGATTTAATAAATGAAAGACCTAACAAAACAGATGAATCAACTACATACCACATTAAAGAACCATGGGCTGAGTCCAAACTTTGTTGATGTTGACTTGGATTTGGGTTTTAGAGAACCATTGCCCTCGAAATACAAATTCCCAAATATGAAGAAATACTCTAGTACTGATGACCCTTACTTGCATTTGAAGCAGTATGTCACTTACATAAAGGCCACTGAGTTGTCAAAAACTCAAATTGTCAAGCAATTTCCATTATCCTTTGAAGGAACTGCTATCAATTGGTACTACACTTTGAATGCATATGTCCAATAAGACTGGAAGGAGCTGTGTTCAGTCTTCATCAAGCAATATAGGCTAAACTTTCAGTTTGAAGTTTCTCTTTATGAGCTACAGAATACATCGCAAAGACCTAACGAGCCCTTCATGAGCTTTTTAGATAGGTGGAGAGGAAAGTTAGCTCAAATGAAGCACAGACCTGCAGAGTCAAACCAGTTAATTATAGCCATAGAAGCTTGCATCCCTCCTCTAGTTGACAAGTTGAAAGACATGGGCATAAGGGACTTTAAAGATTTGTATCATTTTGGAGTGCAAGTTAAAGCCGACTTGGATTTGGACACTCAAGATTAGTTATTATTAGTTCTAATGGTTTCAAACAATGTTTTGCTATAATATTTTCTTTTATGTTAATGAATGCTTGGTTGTTTAATTTGCATGAGTATTAATTTATTATAACTGTGCATGCAATCTTATGCTTGAATAAGAGATAGATTTGAATAAAAAAAAAAGAAAGGAAAAAGAAAAGAAAACCCTAAAAAATGAGAGGATTAAAATATCAAAATTGACTTTCAAAATTTTCTTCAGGCACATTTAGCTTCAGTGTTTTCCTAAAATAAATTCCTCATATTTATCAAAAAAACAAAAAAAAAAGAAAAAGGAAGAAAAAAATTTGAAAAAAAAAGAAGAAGAAGAAGAAAAAGAAAAAAGGAAAGAAAAAGAAAATGAAAAGGAATGAAAGTGTGGGGAAAAAAGGGGGGAAATCTTTGTTTGTGCCACTAACATTTGAAAAGTCAACTTTGAGCAATCCTTGGAAAATCCTTTTTTTTTTTTAACAAAACTCCCACTAATTGTGAGCTGAAAATTAGTTGGTCAGAAAACCCGCAAATGGCTAATCAATAACAAGTATAATATGGCATGCCTGAATATAACAAAGAAGTAATCATGTGAAGATAGTCATAATTGACATATTGTTAGCACATGAAGTGTCAAACATGGACTCATTAGTTTTGCAGCAATCAATAACATTAGTAAGATCCACATCCGATGATCATAGCAAGAGCACTTAGCAGCTAAAGTGACAATATGAACATCGAGAGTAACAAAAGTGATCGATCATCACCATGAATTTGCAACCACCCAACTAGGTTCGAAAACTCCTAGAAAATGAGTGACCTAGGCAAAAAAGGGAAAATAAAAAAAAAAAAAAGGAAAGACCCAACTAGGTTCGAAAATTCCTAGAAAGGGAGTGACCTAAGCAAAAGAGGGAATATAAAATAAAATCAGTTGCATTTTCATTCTAAGAAAAGACTTCAAAATATCATAAGATTCTACTTGGTGGTGTGAAAGCGAGAGAGTCTATCAAGTCCTTAACTAAGGGGAAATTTTTTAGATGAGTTGAGCCTCATAAGTAATGGAGTTTTCAAATAAAGTCTCTTCCACACTAAGGGTCAAGCACAACTGTCATATGACAATAAAGCATTCTAAGGAAGTAACTAAGCTGGGGGCATGAATCATTATCATTATCCCGATGTGATCATGAGGGGGTCTTAAATTCTATTTTATTTGGATAAACTGGTCTCAATAGACTTAAATCCGAATTCTTTGATATGATGAGGACCAGTTCTTGAAGATTAATCCTAAATAGGAAGGGCATTTGGCTATTGAGTTTTTTTCTCGATTATTCATGCATACACGAAATTATTTTTCAAAAATCATTTTTAGGTTTCATGCTTAGGCGCATTAGAATAATGCATGTTTTCTATAAGCATTGCACACACTAAATGAGCATGTGTTGTTAAAATAACTTTTAAGAGATTCCAAAGATCATGGCCATGCATACATCGGTTTTAGACTTTTTTTTTTAAAATGTGTAATAGAATAAGCTAACTCAAATGCTTGAGATGCAGTTTTCATCTGACACCTCGTGGGGCTATACAGTTTATTTTGATTTACTTACTTAATTTGATTTCATTTGATGCTTGTGAGGCTACATCATTTTATTATCTCCACCTAACGCCTCAGAGGCTATATAGCACCTTTTGTTTGTCTTTATTTGATGTGTGTTTTATTTGTTATTTGTTTAGCCTGATGCCTTAGAGGCTACATGGCTTATTTTGGTTAATTTTGCCTAATGTCAGTGTGGTTGTATTGCCTGATGTGATTTTCATCTACCTGACACCTCAGAGGTTACATGGTGCTTTCTGTTTGATATTATTTTATGCATATTTTTATCTATTTTTTGGTCTTACCTGATGCCCAAGGCTATACGGTATTCATTATTGTTCCTACCTGATGCTTACATGGCTATATGGCTTTTATGGTTGTTTCTTCATTTATTTTATTTGCCGATCGAAGTATTAGTGTTCACAAGCATTCATTTCCTAGTTCGGTCGGCCCATAGCTGAGGGCAAGTTGTGAATTTTCTTTGATCGAAGTATCAAGATTAAGGAACTGTCTCTCGGGCTAGGAAAACCTGAGGATGATGGCATGAGCTTCCTGTTGTTGTTGAAGAACTGCCTCACGGGCTAGGAAAACCCAAGGATGATGGTGTGAGCTTCCTGTTGTTGTTAAGGAAAAGCCTCTCGGGCCAGGAAAAAATAAGGACAATAGCATGAGCTTCCTATTATTATTTAAAAATTGCCTCTCGGGCCAGGAAAAACAGAGGATGATGGTGTGAGCTTCCTGTTATTATTGAGGGACTGCCTTTTGGGCCAGGAAAACCTAAGGATTATGTCTCGCAAGAAAGGGTTGTTCGGATTTGAATCCCCAAAGCTCAAGGATAGGGCTATTTAAGTTTGAATCCTTGAAGCTCAAGGATAGGGTTGTTCGAGTTTGAATCCCCGAAGCTCAAAGAAAGGGCTATTCGGGTTTGAATCCCCAAAGCTCAAAGAGGGGGCTATTCGAGTTTGAATCCCTAAAGCTCAAGGACAAGGCTATCCAGGTTTGAATCCCTGAAGCTCAAAGACAAGGCTGTTAGGGTTTAAATCCCCAAAGCTCAAAGATCGAGATGACTGTTTGGGTAGTATCCCCAAAGTCAAAAGTAAATGACAACTAGGCTAGGAAAACCTGAAAGTCTGTGTCCCCAGAGGAGTGATAATCAGACTAACAAAATTTGAAAACCACATCCCCAATGGTGATCAAGCCAGGAAAATGCGAGAACCAAAGTCAAGGTTAAGTGATGATCGGGCCAGGAAAACCCAAGAATAATGTTTTGGGTGTGATGATGATCGGGCTAGGAAAAATCGAGAATCATATTTTTTATGTGGTGATGATTGAGCCAGGAAAACTCAAGAACCAAAGTCGGTACAATGATGATCGGGTTAGGAAAACCCAAGAATCATGTTTCATGTGTAGTGATGATTGAGCCAGGAAAACTCAAGAATCATGTTTCAACTGTTGTGATGATCAGGCCAGGAAAACTCGAGAATCATGTTTCGTGTGTAGTGATAATCGAGCTAAGAAAACCCGAGAATCATGTTTCGTGTGTAATGATGATCGGACCAGGAAAACCCAAGAATCATGTTTTATGTGTAGTGATGATTGGGCTAGGAAAACCTGAGAATCATGTTTCAGGAGTTATGACGATTAGGCCAGGAAAATTCGAGAATCATGTTTCAGGTGACTGATGGTTGGGCCAGGAAAACCCGAGGTTAACAGTCTTTGAATACTTTATCAAATATTAATAAGTGGCTGATCGGGCCAAGAAAACCCGAGGATTATGGTCACATTTCAGAATTAAAGGATCATCTCTCGGGTGAAACCTGAGAGTCAGGTATGTTGCTCATCTTAATGTTTATTTGTTGTTGAGCAAGTGATTTTTTGAAAAATTGGCATTGCAAGCATTTGATTTTTCAAAAAATCAAGGGGCAAACTGTAGACACCCAATTCGGTCGGCTCGTGTTAGGGGAGGAATTAGGGATGCTCAGTTTGACCAGCCCGTTGTCAAGCCCGATAATAAGAATGTGAAACTTGGATATGAGAATGAAGCCTAAATCTCTAATGGAAAGTGGACTTGAAAAGCCCAAAACCTAGCCCAATTATCCAAAATTAGCCTAAGCCTGCCTGGCCCAAAGCAGGCATGGGCCAAAGGGGCGTCACCTCAGTGTAATGAGACGATTGCCTCTTTACCATCTGCCAATGAGGTGATTGCCTCATCAAAGAGGTGCCACCTCTATAGCAACCCACTTGCAGCTGTAACCATGGTGGCCAAGTGGTGTGGGCTCCACCCTCCAGACCTAATTCTTACATGAGAAAGAGATTTTTAGGGAAGAGAAAAAGGCTATGGAGGCTCATGATGAGCTAGAGGGCTTAGAGGCATAGGGAAGCTAGGGAATAAAAGGAAAAAAGAGAGAGAAAAAAGAAGGGAGGCCATTATTGAAAAAAAAGGAAAAAATAGAGAGAGGAGCTCTGAAGAAAAAAAACAAAGGAAAGCAAAGAAAAAAAAATGTCCTCAAGGAAGAAGGTGAGATTGAGGCAAGGGAAAATCCACTTTTTCCTAAGAGAAAAAGGAAGAAGCTTGTGTCAAAAGTAGAGATCACATCCTAGCAAGGATCATAATAAAAAACGTCTTTGAGGGCCTCTCATTTTGGTAGAAAACTTGCACTTAAACTTAACATGTTCTTCATTATGTGTGTTCTTACTTATGTATAACTAAGTCATTAGTATATTTTGAGTATAGTTCTAGTTTATCTTGCTTTGAAATCCCACTTTATTGATGTGATCTTTGAATACTTTTGCATGTAGTTGTAGTTTTGATGTTTGTAAAGTGTGTATGTACATGTATTGTTACTCAAAGTAGAAGTTTGAACATTTAAGAGCCAGAATCAGCCTGTTGATTAGGTGACGCCTCTTCATAGAGGTGATCGCCCCATTAACAGGCCTCTAGGAAGTCTTCCTTTTGTTTATGTGTGTTGTATGCTTTTTTGCCTTAAAAATATTAGGGGTCCCTGTTGATGAGGCGTCGCCTCATCAATGAGGCGATTGCCCCATCTTAATGAGGTGATCGCCATATTGACAGGTTTGACCTGCTTTCAGTTTCGTTTGTATTAACATTTATCGTGACATCTGCTTTGGTATTTTCCCTTTTGACCTTAAATATGTCTGTATCATTGCATGATAATGTTTAATCTTGATTGTCTGAGGGTTTCTTTAATTCATTATGTGAGAACCCCTTTTTATAGACTCTTTGTAAGTATTGTTATATGTGATTTCATTTTTTTTTAGAGGAAGGACTAACTGTGTGTTGTTTGTAGGAATTACTTGATGATCTCCATCATTAAGTAGTCACTTTCGTTAGTTATCCCTTTTATATTATCACATTTATCTTATTTCGTTGGTTTATTTTATGTATATGTTTAATTTATTTTTTGTATATTATTCTTTCTGTTTAGCCTAAAAGCATTGTAATCCTTAATCCCATTCCCCCATTTGATTTTGAATGTATGGTTGTAAATTATTATTTATTTCATTTTTGCTGAATGTTGGGACTTAAAAGCATGAAACTGGACTAATGTGCAAACTTGGACTTAATTATAAAATTTGGAGAGTAAATGAAGGCAAGTGCAACTTGGAATGTACATGAGGAAATAATTAAATAATTAAACAGTAATAAAATTCAAAACACAAATGGAGGCCAACCACAAGGTTGGGTGAGCATTCAAATGCTCATACCCAGTTTTTGAACCCGATCTTTAATGACGGCTTCTGAGAACCTCCGTGGGTTCCAGTTGTTGTATAGTGTGTCCTAGCTTTTATCTCGGCAGCTATTCTATCTCTGAATAGGCCCAAGACCTATATCATATTTTCTAGTGGGCTTCGAGCCCACACAGTGCCATAGTTACCAAACACTTGGGCGCGCGCTAAACTCTGCCGCCTACACTATCTTAATTAAGTTAATAATATAAAAAATAAAAATAAAAATTATTATTGATAATTTTAAATATTTATTCAAAATAACAATCAATATCCCCATAAAATTTCAAATATTTTAATATTAATAAAGTTATAAAGATTATAAATCAAATAAATCACATTTTCATATATCATTTGTATGAATAATTATTTGTTGATCATCTATTTCGGTTTTTACTTGTGTGAAACTAATTCATCTATATTAAATTATCCATATTCTAATAATTTTAATTTATTAATACTTTTTAAATTATATTTATAAATAATAAACAAAATTAATAATATGTGAAAACTAAATTATATTTATAAATAAACTTTATATCTTAAATTCTATATATTTAAAAATTAATAACTAAAATAATCAATAAAAATTATTTATAAAGATATCAATTTTTATTTTTGTGTTCACCAAACTTTTCATTTATTTTATTTTGAATACTATATGATACTATCTAGAATGTTCCCACCTAATTAGGGGTCCTCTACCCCCCTAAATAGGAACACATGGACAATGGAGAACACAGATCCGTCCAAGGAACTACCTCAAAGAGGAATCCTAACCGAAGAAGGAACACTCTCCTACAAAGACTATGATTCACTGATCCATAAGGAATCCCATTCCTCCCAGGTTTGAGTATTGCTATATATAGAACCATATACCCCTCAGAAGAGGACATCTCATTCACACATATTCAAGATATCTCTCCTCCTCCCTATTTCTATTCTCTAACTTAAGCATCGGAGTGTTTGTGGGGATTCCCCCTACCTCTCACCTTGCCCTTTGTTCCGTGCTTTGTAGGACGTTCAGCCCAGGAGTTCCGAAAATTAGTAATCAAGTGGCGTCGTTTGTGGGAACTCCTTAGGAAAAGCGATTCATTCACTTGCTAAGCTAAAGGCACCTTCACTATGACTTCTAGCCCACCTCCGACCCAAATTCTTGAGGTCGGCACCAATCCTTCTGCACATATCCTCTCGACTGACCTTTTAAACCCTTTCCCAGCAATAATACCACCACCCACCTTGCAGCTTGTTGGGGCCACATCCGATCATGCACCTTTACTTCTGGAAAACACCCCGAGATACCCGTCCTTGGGCATAAATCTCCCATATTACACTCCACTGCAGCACCATCGATCAATACCCTCAATACCTTTTCCAAGCCTACTAGAAACACCAGCAATAACCACTCCAAACCTAAACACAGTAACCCAAACACTTGGCCTTGACCAAGTAAGCAAAGAGACCATGATAAAAAATATTCAAGCATAAATAATCTTGATGCAACAATAACTAAGCGCTATAATACAGAGCGAGCATACTGAATCGGCTGCAATTAATGATAATACAACACCCCAACAAGCCCTAGGGATGAGCATAGGGAAGGGTAAAGCACCAGAAGGGGAGTGTAGTTCGTCCATCCCAACTCTTGATGATTCAAAATTAGCACAAAAGGTTGAGGAAGTAATGAACAAAGCCCGGACTAAACCTAGGAAGGAAGAAGAATGGGTGATAGATAGCAAATCTCTGTTTATCAGTAGAATAATTCAAACAGAGATTCCTAGTAAGTTCAGAATCCCGTAGCTTGATCAGTATGATGCGACAGGAGACCCTATCAGTCATATGTCTGCTTTCTAGACAAAGATGCTGCTCCAGAATGTGAACGATGGAATCATGTGCAGAGTCTTCCTAAGTACACTCATAAAGAGCGCCCAAAAATGGTTTTATCGACTCTTGGAGAATTCTGTCACTTCTTTTGAGGACCTAGCAGAGCAGTTCCATATCAGATTCATCACCAATATCCCTCCCACAAAAAACATCAATGACCTCTGGATGTGTCGACAGGAGGCCGACAAATCTCTACGAAGTTACCTTGACTGTTTTAATAAAACAGTTATGCAAATTGAGCACCTCATTGATGAAGTTGCCATAGAAGCTTTGAAAAATGGCATCAGACTTGAAAAGCTAAAAGACAAATTAATGACTAAAGAACTGAGTACCTTTATAGAGGCAATGGCGATAGCGGTTCAAATGATAAAGATGGACGAAGACAGGAGGATGCATTAGGAAGAAGACAAGCCATCGACCAAGGATGAACGGCCAAAGTAGAGACGAGTAAGCTTCCCAAAAATGAATATTAGAACTCCGGTAGATAGATTTGATAGGGAACCAGATAGATATACACCCGTGAACACTTCTCGATCTAGGATCCTCATGTGGGTCAAGCAGAATGGAATGGAGATTACACCGGCCAAGAGAATCAGCCTAAGCCAGAGATTTACTTATAATAGAAGCCAGTACTGCAAGTACCACAAAGAGTAGGGCCATAACACAAAAGGCTGCAGAGAACTGAAGAGTGCCATAGAAAAACTGGTACATCGGGGAAATCTTGATAATTTCACTGACACACCGAGGAGATGCTAAAACACGGAAAACCATGACCATGACAAAGCTAAGGCAAAGAAAGCTAGGAAAGAACCAATTGGGATGATCAATATGATTGTAGGAGCAGAAAACACCGGGAAACAGTTAAAATGCAGTAGAGGAGGAAAAACAATACCTGGTAAAAGTGACAACATTTTTAACCCGGAAGACAATTTGCATATACGTCACCCTCACAGTGATGCCCTGGTGATAACCGCATGCATAAATAAGTATCGGGTCAAAAGGCTATTGGACAATAATGGGAGTGCTATCAATGTTTTATCTTGGAATGCATACAAAGCTATGGGCGGCTCCATCACCAACTTAACGGCCATCCAGAACCCCATTACTAGTTTTTATGGGGGGAACGGTGCAACCAATGGGGATTGTCAATCTGGACCTAGAATTCGAAAACCAAGAGGATGAGGAAACAAAAATCGTCTGGACTCCATTCAATATGGTAGACATACCATTAGCCTATAATGGGATAATAGGACGATCAGTACTTTATGAAGCAGATGCAGTCACCAGCATCCGATAATTAACCATGAAAATTTCGATCAAGAAGGGGACCCTTACTATCAGGGGAGATCAGCAAATGGCCAGACAATGCTATCAGATGACCATGAAGTCTCTGGCGAAGGCTTTTCATTTGGAAGCATAGGAAGTTGAGAAGCAAGGTGCTGACCCACAACCGGTGGAAGACACGGAGACATTGCGAATCAGGGGAGGAAAACCCATGAAAATTGGCAATGCCCTTGATCAGAACATCAAAGACACATTAAGGGACATCCTTACTAGACACTCAGAGGATTTTTCTTCTTATGCCTCTGAGATCGTCGGCATGGACCCGCGGGTTGCCTGTCACTGCCTAAACATCAAACCAGGAGCCAAGCCAGTAGCACAGAAGAAAAGAACTTTCGCCTACGAAAGATAAAAGATCATTGTTGAGGAAACAGCGAAGCTATTAGCAGTCGGATTCATTAAAGAGGTTACTCATCCGGACTGGGTAGCCAATGTAGTACTCGTTAAAAAAGCAAACGGAAAGTACATAATGTGTGTAGACTACACCGACCTCAACTGAGCATGCCCTAAAGATAGCTACCCATTACCAACGATTAATCAGCTCATCGATTCCACTGCTAGCCATGGCTTATACAGCTTTGTAGATACTACCCAAGGTTATCACCAGATCCCCATGAAGAAAGAAGACCAGGAGAAAATGTCCTTCGTCACGCATGAAGGGCTGTACTGCTACAAGGTGATGCCCTTCGGACTGAAAAATGCTAGAGCCATGTACCAAAGAATCATGAACCAAGTCCTCCAGAGCCATATTGGAACTAGTGTAGAGGTATATGTGGATGAAATCATCATCAAAAGTAAGCACCCTGAGCACCACCCAGCAGACGTGGATTAAGTCCTTTAGTTACTAAGCCAATCCAAGATCAAGTTGAATCCTGATAAATGCGTCTTCGGAGTCCAGGCCAACAAGTTCCTAGGGTTCATGATTTCTCACCGAGGCATTGAAGCCAACCCAGAAAAAATGGAAGCCATACTCAACATGGCGGCACCAAAGAGCATCCGCGATATACAAAAGCTAAATGGTAGAATAACCGCACTAGGGCATTTTATTTCTTGCTCGGCTAGGCAATGTCTACCATTGTTCTGAGCTCTCAAAAGTTTTGACAAGTTTTAGTGGTCCGCTGATTACCAAGCAGCATTTGAAGAAATTAAAAGATTCTTATCTTCCCCACCATTAATCAACCGTCTGATACCGAACGAGACCTTATACTTATACCTCTCTATTGGCCGAGAATGCATCGCTTCAATACTGGTAAGGGAAGAAGGAAGCCAACAAAGCCCTATTTACTATGTCAGTAAAATGCTTCGAGGACCTGAAGTCTGATACCCCATGTTGGACAAGTTAGCCTTAGTTGTGGTTCATGCTTCTTGAAAGCTTCAGCACTACTTCCAAGCTCACCATATCGTAGTCCGATCCCGTTTCCCATTGGGAAAAATATTATAGAGACCAGAGACTTCAGGCAGGCTAGTGCAATGGTCAGTCTTACTCGACGATTTTGATATTGATTACGAGCCTCGGCAGTAGATGAAAGCCCAGGCATTAGCAGATTTTGTACAAGAAATGGCTCCATAAGATATAACCTTGACCAAGATACCATAATGGAAGCTCTATGTTGATGGAGCATCCTCAACTCAAGGTTCTGGCACGGGAATAATCCTCTAGGGACCGCATAAAGTTCACATCCAGTACGCAGTCCGCATAGAGTATAATGCCACCAACAATGCAGTTGAATACGAAGCACTCATCATAAGGTTGAAACTAGCCACTGCAGTCATGACTAAACACCTCATCATACACTCAGATTCCCAACTAGTAGTCAACCAAGTTAGCAGAGCATTTCAAGTGAAAGATGCCTACATCGCCAAGTACGTAGACAAAGCCAGGCGACTTTTGCAACACATCGAGCAAGATGGAGGCTAATGGAATATCGTCCAGATTCCTAGAGAAAACAATAATGAGGTCGATTACCTTACTAAATCCACAGTCGAGAACAGTCAAACATTTAGGGATATGAATTTTACCAAATCACTCACCAGTCCCAGCATAGAGGACATTGAAGTTTTCAGAACACAAGTAGTCTCGGAATGGATACAGCCCATAATCCAATATCTTGAGAATGGCACACTTCCAGAAGACAAGCTGCAAGCTCGGAAGCTCAAGGCCAAAGCAGCCCACTATTCCATCCACCGAGGGGAGCTCTACCGAAAATCCCTGTCGCACCCCTGGTCAAAGTGTGTTTCCCCAGAGGAGGGAAATTACATACTCCGAGAAATCCATGAAGGAATCTATGGTGCACATGAGTCCCACTATTTGCTCACTAGAAAGGCCTTGCTCCAGGGGTATTACTGGCCCACCATGTCCAAGGATGCCCAATAGCTAACACAATCATGTCACCAGTGCCAGCACTATGCCCGACTTAGCCACAAATCTTCTCGGCCTCTGCATCCCATCGGCAACCCATGGCCTTTCGCCATGTAGGTGATGGACATCCTGGGTCCTTTTCCTCCAGCTACCTTACAGAAAAAGTTCTTAATCGTGGCTATTGACCATTTCACAAAATGGGTAGAAGCAGAAGCAGTCCCAACCATCATAAAAGCCCAGATACAACACTTTTTTTGGAAGAGATCATTTGCAGATTTGGCATCCCCCACACTTTAATTACAGACAATGGCAAATAGTTTGACAACCACAAATTCAGAAGTTTTTGCTCGGACCTTGGCATAAAACTGCGCTTCACCTCAGTAGCTCACCCGCAGACGAATAGACAAACTGAGGTCACCAACAGAATCCTCATGCAAGGGTTGAAGAAAAGACTCGACGATAAGAAAGGGAACTGGGTCAGAGAGCTGAACAATGTAATCTGGGCCTACAAAACCACACCCCGATCGTCCACTGGGAAAACGCCATTCAAACTGACTTACGGCATGGATGCAGTAATTCCAGTGGAGGTTGGGTCCCCAAGTTACCGGGTAAGCCAAGACCTCGACCACGCCGTCAACAACGTACTAGAGGAACGAAGAGAACAAACGGCAGCAACAGCGAAGGCACATCGACAAAGGATAACCCAGTACCACCATCTGCGTAAACCAATAGAGAATTTCAAGATGGGTGACTGGGAACTCAGAAGAGCAGATATTGACAAAGGCACCTCGAGCACCGACAAATTAGGTCCAAATTGGGAAGGCCCATATCAAATCTCAGAATGCACAAAAAAGAGGGCGTATAAACTAAAAGAAAGAGGAGGCAGAGAACTATTAAGGTTTTGGAACTCAGACTCTCTCAGGAAATATTATCAGTAATCTTGTACTCAAGCACACAATCTGATTCAATAAATAAAAAATATCTTCATTGATAAAGAATTTCTTTATACATGATTGGTTACAAAATAAATAAAAAAAGAAGAAGATACACATAAGCCTATACATATGTACTCTAGTACTGGAACACCCGAGCCCCCTGTCCTAAAAATTGAGGGGGAAGCATTATTGGCAGTCTCTGGATGCTCGCCAGACCCAGCTATAGCAGCGGCCTCTTCAAACCCCCTCACACGAAAGGAACTGGCTTTTTGGCAGGCGTCATCCTCTACAGCAAGCCTGGCCAGATCGACTGGAGTTATCCAATCTAAGGCCCCTAAATCCAATCCTGAGTCTTGAGAGTGCCAGATCCTTTTGCACTCAGCCCGGTACGCCTTGAGAAACCCCTCTACCATGCTTTGATATGCCTTCTTATCATTTGCATGAGATTTCTCAAGCTCTGCCAGCCTCCCTTGAAGCTCAACAATCTGAAGATCCTGCTCCTCGATCCTCTTTGTCAACTGGGCCTGGCTATGTTCCAGTTCAGAAACCTTTTTCTGATTCACTTCCGCATCAGATTTGGCCTTCGTGTATCTTATCTGGCAGTGCTCCAGAGCTGCCTTGGCGCTATCTAGCTTCTTCTCAAAGTCTATAGCTATCGTCCCCACCTCAGTTTCCTTCAACCTGTACTGGCTCTTCAAGTAGAAGTATTGATCCTTCGCCAGCAGCAAGGCCTGAGTCATCTACCAAAAACAACTAGGCAACTTACCCAAGAATCCACTACAACAGTTATATCAAGTAGCAGAAACTCCCTTACCTCCAGTGACTGGCCGATCATGGAATCGAGCAATCTGTCCGGTCCCTCATCCGACCAACACTGCATGTCACTGGGTAACCACAGCAACTCGGCGTACTGGTCCTGTACTTGACTGTTGGAGATGCTCGAGGGCTTCATCTTTTTCAATATCTAGCCTCGCATATTCGGACAACCAGATAACCGGGGGCGTTGGAAGTAAATCTCTTCGTCCATCCCCTCTGCATTTGACCCTATTTCGATCAAGCGCCTTGTTCTCTGTCTGACCCGCTCTGACCTCTCACTTTCCATTGGTGCTTTGCCCTTAGGGTCGGCGGGAACAACCTCCAAAGTCGGAGGAGCCTCAGTCTCCGGGGAAGGATAATTTCGGCCCTCCTCCACTACAGTTGGCTCATCTACTAGGGAAATCTCTCCCGTAAAATCAAAAAATTCAGCCATCTATAGATGGAAACATAAGACTAGTCAGACAAAATAAAACTCAATAAAAAATCATACTAGGGAAATGGTCGCGACTCGGACAGACTCTCCACAGATACCTCTGGGACGCATCCTCTGCGGATCGAGCTTCGACGAGTTCGTCTAGATGTAGCCGCAAAACTAATTTTGTATCAGGATCAAAAAGTTTTGTTGGATGGGTCACTTTATGACACTCGTCTGACCACATCCTCCGGACATCCAGAAAGTCCAATTGATGTTCCACAATAAAAAAATGGTATCTCCACTTCTTGTGGAGATCTGGAAGTTTAACAAAAAGTGAATGGTTGGGTACGATTGAAAGGGAGAACATAAGCTCTCCCTTCTTCCTAGTCAGCCTATACAAATACCGGAGGACATCTAGATCGGGAACCCTACCCTCCTCATGCATCAGTTGGATGAACCCGGTCAGTATCCTATAACTATTCAGATGAAGCTAACTGGGTGCAATGTTATTCCTATTAAGAAAGTCCTTGACAAAGGGATCTAAGGGAAATTTCAGACCCCCCTCTAACTGGTCGAAGTACACTACTAATCTACTTAGCCCTAAGAAAGGGGTATGGGCCCTAAACCTTCTATCTACAGTGTGGAGGGCATAATCGACGGGGATGCAGAACCGCCACCGATACCACCTTAGCAATTCACTATCTACGTTGGACACAAAGAGGTCAGAGCTAATTTATTCCTGGGGAGCCATAACAAAGAAGGGAACGAAAACCAAATGACAAAAAAGGGGCAAAAAAGAGGAGGAAGAAATGATGAAAAGAATCACCTGGTCACCTTAAGCAAGAGTTATGGCAGGAAGGAATAGAAATGGTGGACGCAGTAGAAATGCAGCAAAAATAGAATGAAAGAGCGAAGAAAGCAAAATGTGCCAGTTAGTAAGAGCGAGCATTTTGCTCAATGACACACGAATGACGCATCAATCACGTGATCTCAAGAGTTGAAATGAAATCACCCCGTGTTGGCCCACCCACATCTTCGAGTGGGCCGCTCCATCAAGCAAATCAGGAGATGTTTCAAGCATCACTCCCAACCCATTCCATTCACATAAGTCCAGTGACTGAAGCTGGCACCCTCAGGTCGCTTCCGTAGTACTGAGGTTCCGAGCATGTAAGCCTCGCGCCCCTGAGCCGAGCATCTAAGTCTCGTTCACATAAAGTCCAATGACTGAAGCTGGCACCCTCAGGTCGCTTCTGTAGTACTGAGGTTCCGAGCATGTAAGCCTCGCGCCCCTGAGCCAAGCATTTAAGTCTCGTTCACATAAAGTCTAGTGACTGAAGCTGGCACCCTCAGGTCACTTTCGTAGTACTGAGGTTCCGAGCATGTAAGCATCACGCCCCTGAGCCGAGCATCTAAGTCTCGTTCATATAAAGTCCAGTGACTGAAGCTGGCACCCTCAAGTCGCTTCCGTAGTACTGAGGTTCCGAGCATATAAGCCTCGCGCCCCTGAGCCGAGCATCTAAGTCTCGTTCACATAAAGTCCAATGACTGAAGCTGGCACCCTCAGGTCGCTTCCGTAGTACTGAGGTTCCGAGCATGTAAGCCTCGCACCCCTGAGCCGAGCATCTACAAATCCAGTAATGACTAGTTCCATCTTGTTCCAAAATGGACGGGTTAATCTATTGCGTTGATCATACTCACTCATCAGGTACCCCAGTTCCATAGATTACGATTCAATGACAATCAACCAAAATACTCGGCACCAAGCTCTGCTTATTGTGATTAAGGCTGGCCACCTCAGCTCACTTGCATCTTATCACCCATATAAAGGCATCTGCATCCTACTCGGACACAACGGACATAAATATTCGCATACTCCGGGGGGGGGGGGGGGGGGGACTCTTGATACCATCTAGAATGTTCCCACCTAATTAGGGGTCCTTTACCCCCCTAAATAGGAACACATGGACAAGGGAGAAGACATATCCGTCCAAAGAACTACCTCAAAGAGGAATCCTAACCGAAGAAGGAACACTCTCCTACAAAGACTATGATTCACTGATCCATAAGGAATTCCATTCCTCCCAGGTTTGAGTATTGCTATATATAGAACCATATACCCCTCATAAGGAGACATCTCATTCACACATATTCAAGCTATCTCTCCTCCTCCTTGTTTCTATTCTCTAACTTAAGCATCAAAGTATTTGTGGGGATTCCCCCCACCTCTCACCTTACCTTCTGTTCCGTGCTTTGTAGAACGTTTAGCCTAGGAGTTCCGGAAATTAGTTATCACTATACTTCCATTCATTTAATTTCAATCACCCATTTGAGTTGGCAGTTCACTTCCATGCTGATATAGCAAATATTTTTTAAATATTCCAAATTCGATTGTCATATTAGCAAAATATCACAAAACAACATGTCAATAATATTTAAATTAAAGTTTAATTATTGAAAAGAAATAAATTAAAATTTAGTATTAAAAATAAAATTATTATAAAATTGAGTGACCCATGAATATTTAACCTGTGTAGAGGTATTATACATAATTAATACCTTTATGGATATCAAATGGCAACAAGTTTGTTCAGCAGAAGCAAACATTTCACATCATCATGGCTGAAAAGGAAAAGAATTTTTTTTTTAAAAAAAAAATTGTTTAACAAATGCATGCAATCATACAAGAAGAGGAGCCAATTAATTATAGTAATTGTACCTAGTCATATTGGTCGCAAGAGAATCAAATTAGTTGTGTACGTTGTACTGAGATCAAAATGTATAACCTTAAACACTCCTAAAAGACCTGAAAAAATAAAGAAAAATAGTGCAAAAGGAAACCAGAACAAAAGATTAACAGAAAGGTATGTGCACAAATGAAATCGAAGATAATAGGAAGGAAGAGAGCAAGAATTTTTGTGGGTCACTACATATCTATTAGCAAAATTTTGTTTACTAAACAAGCATTAATTAAGTTGAGTCTGACTCAAAAATTTTGGAATGCACATCACTTTAGCGGATCGAAACAAAAATCAGATAAAGAACACTAATAAAAACTGTGTACGGAAAAAAAAAAAAAACATATTTTAGATGAGGAAGCTTCATGAGTCCTTGAGGTCCTGGGTCCCTGATAGCATTTTGGGAGATAATTTCACCAACTCCAGAAATGCCACATGTCATTGACATAGCAGCAGAAAGTGGGATGGCCCTACTTTGATTAGAAAGTCCATTATATTAAGTTTCAGTGGAGAACGCATATAGTCATAACTCGGGTAAATTAAAAGATAGATTGAACCTTTCCTGCTCAGAGGCCGAACTCTCAGAATATTCTCATATCTTGTACATTGTTTTTTTAATGAAATAATATTGTAAATATGATTGGGATGCCTCAAATAGTCTAAAGTCACATCCAGTTTTTATGTGGATTTTAATAGCAAAATGTTATGTATTCCAATTTTTTAATACAATTTTTATCACCTTAAATTTTTTAAATTAATGGCAACCGTGAAATACGAATTAGAATTATTTTCATATTTTATTTAGCTTGTAAATATCTTGTAATTTATTATTTTCATTTCATTTTAATTATTTTTTAAGAAAATAAAATTTGTTTCATTCTAAATTATTTTTTAAATTATCAATAAAAATAAATTATTATTTTTAATTTTACCCATATCTTAATTTTAGAATAAGTTTTTTATTAGAACAATTATAATTCTCACTAACTTTTAACATTTTTAAAAGAGAGTTATATAATCATTTACATATATAATTATATCTATTAAATATAATTTTTAATCTTTGTGATATTAATTTAAACGATAATTGTAATGAAATAAAGAAAGTAAAAAATAATAATAATTGTAAATATTATATATGGAAACTCCAGCAGAAAACTCTTAACTCTTTCCCTTTCCCTATATATATTACGTGTCCACATGTAGCCACTTCCAAGTAATTCCATCCTTAAATCTTCAACCTCTGTAAACTCTCTAAGCATGTCAACTTCTACTTCAACCACTCAACTTTTTCAAGATTTTCTTGGGGACTTCTACACAAGAAGATTGCTACTACATGACACCCCTATTTACCACTCACAAACTGCAGCAGCTCCACCAGCTCCGGCAAATAGCCACGACGTATCAGAACCTCTTACAGGCAATAACAGTTTTGATGCAAATGTTGTCATGGTCCTTTCAGTCCTCTTGTGTGCACTGATTTGCTCACTTGGATTAAATTCCATCATTAGGTGTGTATTAAGGTGCTCTAATTTAGTAGCATCCCAGTCTACTGACAATCCCTCAGCTAGATTAGCGAATACTGGGATCAAGAAAAAAGCATTAAAGACTTTCCCTACAGTAAACTACTCAACTGATTTGAAACTGCCCGGACTGGACACAGAGTGCGCGATATGTCTCTCAGAGTTCACACCCGGAGAACGTGTTCGCCTTCTTCCCAAGTGCAACCATGGATTCCATGTCCGGTGCATCGACAAGTGGCTCAGCTCACACTCATCCTGCCCGACTTGTAGGCACTGCCTGATTGAGACATGCCAAAAGATTGTTGGCTGTAGTCAGGCTGGCTCATCAGATCCTCCAGTGCAGGAAAGCATTGTAAACATAGCTCCACTTGAACCTGAAGGATTAATACGCACTCATAGGGGAACTAGCTAAGTATAGTGTTTTTTCTTCCTTTTTATTGTATTATGATACATTAGCTTAAAGTTGATCAGCCTGATTTATAATAGCGCTGGAGAGACCTTTTATCTCAGGGTTAAATTCTGCCGTTCACAAGTCTAGCATTGATGTAATTTGTACATAGTTTATAATTATAACCTGTTTCAAATTTATTCACAAAGCGATGATACCAATATCAAATGTAAATATGTGCAATTTCAGGAAATTTATGTAATATATATACGCATCACCAATTTGGATTCCTCAATTGTTTTCTAGTTGAGTCCATAAAGCAAGAGGCAGGTCATAGAGTCAAAGTAGCCAACCAAATGGCAGTGAGAAAGAAAACGACACTAAAACTAGCCAGTCAAAATGAGGGTGGCGGCGTTCTTTTTTTAATATTTTGACCCAGAAAAATATACCATACTTTCCCAATATGCTTCCGCACATATTGGTCCTATTCATTGATAGGTGTACACTCTAATTGACAGTATTCTATCAATTATTTGGCCCAAGTGATGCTTAAAAAAAAATTGCACTATACACCAAATTTGACCTAAATATTTACAAATTTACTATCAATTATTTTTTTTTTCACATTTAGCTTTTTACTTTTCATATTTATGTTTTTTTTCTTTTTCATTTTTACGGTTGTTTAGGTATTTTTTGCATTTCATTTTTCTAATTTTGTAGTTTCTGTTTCTTTCTTGATTTATTAGGGTTTCATATTGTTTAATTCGTGTTGATTTTTATTTTAACCTTCCTTGTGTTCATCTCAAATTTTTTCAGGGTTATTTGTATTGGTCTCAATTTTTATTTATTATTTTGGTTTCCTTGTTGTTTTGGTTTTTACTTTGGTTTTTTTTTTTTTATTAATGTCTACTTATTTGCAAATTGTTTATGAGGTTTTAAACAAATTGAAAGAAGGTGATAAGGGCAAAATTGATATGGAAGTGGTTGAATGTGAGAAGACTTCTCCATGTTTTGGTTTGTTTGCAATTGAGAAATCTGTTAGTGTTGTGAATCGAAAGAAGTCAACTATGAGACACCGTCGTGTATTTAAGGTATGCATTTTTTGTTGTTGTTAGATATTATTACATTTTTTTTATTTAGATGCTATTTTAGTTGTGGTTTTTGATACAGTTAGGTTAGTGGTTGCTTTTAGTTTGGTTTTTTCAGTTTTCTAGTTTATAAGGTTATGGTCTGGTGATTAGTTTAGGTTTCTATTTTATGAGGTTATGATCTATTGGTTGTTTTGGTTTGGTTGTTTTGGTTGTTTTATAAGTATATTAAGTGGTTGTTTCAGTTGTTTTCATGTATTATTGCATATAATGATTGAAGTTTTTATTTTAGACAACGGTTGATTGTAAGGCTTACGTTGCTACTTTTGTTGAATTTCAGTGCTTACATTGCTACTTTTGTTGAATTTCATATATTTAAGAATTAGGTATGTGAAAATTTTAATGTTGATGTCTACAAAAGCAGTTAGCTATGTCACTTTATATTTATGGGATGTAGAAGGTGAATGGGGAGGTGAAAAGTGATAATGAGCATATTATTAAGAAAAATAGGAGGAGATTAGTAAAGAAAAATTAGTTTAAATATTTTGAAGATTTCAATGGTTGATGTTGCACTTGCTAGCAATTGTTTTGTTGGACCAACTTAAATATTGGGGAATGCAAGATTGTATTATATATTTTTATTTTTGTAAAGAAACAATTGTTTAAATGTTTCTCTTTGGTTGATTCCTATATGTTGTTTTGTTATGGCCAAGTTGCTGACATTTTTCTTACCCTTTTTAAATTTATTCTCCCATGATTCTTTGATTCTTCTCTTCTTTAGTCTTCCTTTTTATCTTTTTTGCTGGTAGAGGATAGACTAGTATTTGTTGCTCTTGAATTGATATGTTCCATGTTTTTTTATTCCTAATTGGATATATTGTGTGTTCATATGTTGCCAACAATGTCTATTATGTATAGTAGTTTGAGCAATCATTATAAAGATCTTGATTCAGTTGCTTAAGTATTGTAAGAGCATGTGGACATGGTAGCTCATCAATTTGGAATTTATTGCAAGTGGAAATTGTTCACCTTAGTAATAATCAATCTTAATTTTGATCTTAACAAACTTAATTTGGAGCATTTAATTTGTTTGTTTAAGTATATATAAGTTAGAACTCGATTGAAAGTTAAAATGAAGTATGATTATCTTAGGTTAATTCAACCTTTGAGATTTAAAGGGGCTTTTGACATCCTTAGAGCTTTATAATAAGAAAATTATCTTCTTCAAATTTGAAGTAAACATCTTGAGCTTTCCAAAATGGGCTTATTTTTCAAAATCCGAGTTCATTTAGGTATGCAAATATTAAGTCGAAATCAATATATGTGTCTATCATTTCAGATTGCACAACTCTTAGTATTTTAGACATATCTTGAGCTACAAATGTCTAATTAAGGTGATTCAAAATTATATGGAAAGATAAGTCAAATATCTATAGCTTTTATGAAAAAATTATGGGCAAATTCAAAATTTTCCAATAGAAAATCACGATTTCAATTTGTGTATAGTTGTTTGATAGTAGTCAACATTTTAGATTGCATAACTCTTTGTATTTTAGACATATTTTTAAGCTACAGATGTCTAATTAAGGTGATTCAAAATGATATAGAAAGCTAAGTCAAACATCTATAACTTTGGTGAAGAAAGTTTTGGTAAATTGAAATGTCTTAAATATAAAATCACGGGTTCAACTTGTGTACAGTTGTTTGATAGTAGTCTGCATTTTAGATTGCACAGCTTTTAGTATTTTGGACATATCTTGAGCTACAAAATTCCAATTAAGGTGATTTAAAATGATATGACAAGCTAAGTCAAATATCTACAACATTTATAAAGAAAGTATGGGAAAAATTGAACATATTTAGTATCCAATTACGGTTTCAATCCATGCATACCTATCTAACAACATCACCTTCAATAATTCAAAATTATAAACATTGAATTCAAAATATAGATGTTGGACACATTATTTGCACCTCCAATAGCTATGTTTTTTAGTTTTTGTCTATATAAACACCTATAGAGCTTAAAGGAATCTAAGAAACTAGTTTATCATTCATTCTTTCTTAAGCTTTCAATTGAGCTCTCAAATTTCCTTAAACAATTCTTTGTTTCTATAACTCTTATGAGAGTTGGTTGTATGTTAGAAATAGAATTTCTCTTCATCTTAAATCTTAGGATAGATTAAAAGGGAAGTGAGATTTATTTCTAAAGGAATTGATTTAAGTGTTCTCCATTGAAACACTTGGGATTTGGTTTTTAAGTGAGATTTGAAAACTCAAGTTGTAAGGTTGTAAGAGTGAGCCATAAAACTCTTGTATAATCTCAATCTTATGAATAAGATTATGGGTGATTGAAAATCCTAACTTAAGGATAAGTTAGGTGGAGATGTAGGATTGTTATTGAATTCGAACTCTTTAAATTTTTATGTTCTTTATTTTTCATTCTCAACTTCAATTCAATTCTTGCAAAGAATTTTTTTAATTTATCATTTTTATTTGATAGTCCTATTCATACCCCCTCTAGAACTCTTTTCAATTGGTATCGGAGCTTGAATTCTAGGTATTTTATTGCTAGAATAGAAGATCATAGGGAGTGAATCACAACACATCCCTTCTCTTAGACCATTCTTTGATGGTAGTAACTATCAACATTGGAAATTCAAAATGGAATTATATCTTGATTGTGATTCCATCAAACTTTGGGACATTATCCTAAGAGGTTGGGAACTACCTACAACTATCATTGATGGTGTAGTAACTACTCTTGCAAGAAGCCAATGGAGTATTGATCAAAAGGAATAAAATCATAAAAATAAAAAAGCTATGATTACTCTAGTCTCTTCAATGATAAGAGAAGAAGGAAGCAAGCTTCATTATTGTATGTCGGCCAAAGAAATATGGAAGACCTTAGAAAACCACTACGAAGGCAACATTCAAGTAAAAAGCAAGAAGGTTCAACTTCATATGTATGAATATGAACTCTTCAAAATGAAGCCTTATGAATCAATCACGGAGATAACAAACCATCTCAATGCTCTCCTCACAACTCTCAAGAAACTTGGAAAACATTTTCTCCAAGGAAGATGTAAATAACAAGATTCTAGGAATCCTACCTAAGAAGGATTGGAAATCTTGTGTTACTTCAATTGAGGAAGCTCAAGACCTCTCCACTCTATCAATCAATATGCTCATTGGTAAGGTCTTAACACATGAGCTCATTATTAACCAAAGAGGTAAAGATCAAGAAGAGAAAGAAGAAAAGAAAAAGAGCATTTCTCTAAAAGCTTTTCAAGAGATAATAAAGAGGAAAGCATCAAAGATTTTAGTGATGAAAATGGAGACATTGCCATGCTCATTAGGAACTTCAAGCAGTTTTTAAGAAAGAAAAACTTCTCAAGAATAAGAGACCTCAATAAGAAGTTCGAAAGAGATAAGAAGAAGAAAAATAAGGAGGTTATTTGCTATGAATGCAAGAAATTAGGACATATTAGAAGTGAGTGTCCCAAACTTAAATTCAAGATTAAGGGAGCAAAAGATAAGAATAAGGCATTCGAAGCTACTTAGGCTTATTCATCTGAATTCGAAAAGGAAGAGAAACAATAAAAAATGGACAATCTTTGCTTCATGGCCCTTGAAAACAAAAATGAGG
Organism: Mallotus nudiflorus; assembly: GCA_947683625.1. NCBI lineage: Eukaryota > Viridiplantae > Streptophyta > Magnoliopsida > Malpighiales > Euphorbiaceae > Mallotus > Mallotus nudiflorus. The sequence goes on from CANTUR010000274.1 coordinate 2,662,265, forward strand.
TACCATCTACTTCTTATTCTTCTTTTGATGATTGTGATAATTATTATGATGATGATAATAATAATAATGAGAGCTTATTGTGAGAAAATTACTTGTTAAATGAAAAATTTTATTATCTAACAACAACTATTATAAGCATGAATTAGGTAGCTTAAATAGAGAATTAGAAAATTTAAAAATTAATTTTGATAAACTTATTAGTGATGCAAAATCTTTTAATTCTTTAGAAGATCAACTTAAGAAAGCAAATGATGAAAATCATAAGCTTTTTAAGGAGGTCTTAGAATTAAAGAATCCTATTGCTAAATTTAAGAGAGGAAAAGAAACTTTAGATAGTCTTCTTAACTCTCAAAAATTTCATGGAGATACCCATGGAATTGGATATAAAAGTGGAATGTCTTCATCATCTTCATCACATATTAATTTTGTAAGAGCTTCACATGATTCCACTCCTTCAACCTCCAAATCAAATAAGACTCAAGCTTTCAAAGCTAAAAGATCTCATGTGTTAAATAGTAAGGAAAAGTCTTATAAGATTCATCCTTCATTACCATAAAGAGGTAAAGCTCAAACTAGAGTACCTCAACCCAAGCATGCTTATATGTACATTAGACACAATTATAAACATAAACATGTTGCACAAAATTATTGAAATACACATCACCATTGCCAATGCATGTCTCACTTAATGACACAAAACAATAGGAGATACACACAATACCAAAGGCATATTACACACACTAGGAAAGGATTTCATCCTAAGAGGAATAAATTAAAAAATATTGTATATTCTTATTGTATAATCAAAGGACATACTAATAATGTGTGCTTCTATAGAAGACTGCATATGAATTTACTCCCTATAGATTATCTTGAAACCAACCAACCTAAACCAAGAAAGGTTTGGGTCCAAAAGAAAACTTAAATTGTTTTGTGTAGATATGCTTGAAATCTACAAAAATAAAAAGCAAGTGGTATCTCGACAGTGGATGTTCAAGGCACATGACAGGAGACAAAGAGCAATTCAACAAACTTGATGCTAAAGATGGAGGACACGTTACTTTTAGAGATAATGCAAAAGGAAAAATTATTGGCATTGGAGAAATAGGTAATCCTCAATCCTTATTTATACATCATATGTTGTTTGTTGATGGTCTTAAACATAATTTGCTTAATATAAATCAATTATGTGACATGGGAAGTAAAGTAACTTTCTATCCTAAAAATTGTTTTATTAGTAGTCTTAATGAAAACAAAGTTATTTTTAGTGGTTAAAGAGTAGACAATGTTTATGTCATTTATTTGAATAAAATTGATAACAAAGACATAAAATTCTTAGTTTCTATCTCCCATGACACATTGACATGGCATAGAAGGTTAAGACATGCAAATTTTGAGCTTTTGAATGATCTTTATAAATATTAACTTATAATTGGTTTACCTAATCTTGAATTCACTAAGGATAAACCTTATGATGCTTGCCAAAATGGAAAACAATATAAGTCCTTATTTAAGCTAAAAAAAATGTAGTATCCACCTCTAGGCCACTTGAACTTATACATATGAATTTATTTGGACCAACTAAAGTTGCTAGTCTTGGTGGAATGCACTATGCATATGTATTGGTTGATGATTACTCTAGATTTACTTGGATATTTTTTATTGCTTATAATAATGATGCTTTTAAAGCTTTGAAAATTATGTTAAAATAGTTCAAAAAGAAAAAGTTTTTTGTATTACATCTATTAGAAGTGATCATGGAACCAAATTTGAAAATGAATTTTTCAAAAACTATTATAGTGAAAATGGTATTTCCCATACATTTTCATCTCCTAGAACTCTTTAACAAAATGGGTTAGTTGAAAGGAAAAATAGAACTTTTGTGAAATGGCTAGAATAATGCTTCATGAGTATAATTTGCCTCTATACTTTTGGGCTGAAGTCATTAACACATCTTATTATATTTCAAACCAAGTTTTCAAAAGGCCAATTTTAAATAACACATCTTATGAGTTATGAAATAATAGAAAACATAAAATCTCATATCTAAAAGTATTTGGATGCAAGTGCTTTATATTGAACACCAAGGACAATCTTAAGAAATTTAATTCTAAAGCCAATGAAGGAATTTTTCTAGGCTATTCTATTTCTAGTAAAGCATATAAGGTCTTTAATAAGAGAACTCTAGTAGTTAAAGAGTCAATGCATATGGTATTTTATGAATCAAACTCACTTGATCCTAAAAAGGATGTTTGTAGTGTTGATGATCTTATAAGTGACAATGAGATTGTGGAAACACAAGAAGAAAATGCTAGTAAGCCTTTGGAACTTGAAAGTCTAAGAAAAGAGGAAAATGAGGAGACATCTCAACCTACCTTGAAGGATGAACTTCTAAAGGATTAGCAATTCAAGAAAGCTCACCCTTAAGACCTCATCATAGGTAACACTACAAAAGGGGTAACTACTAGATCTAAACTTAAGTCTATTATTAATTTAGCTTTCATTTCTCAAATTAAACCCAAAATTATTGATGATGCTTTGAGTGATGAATTTTGGGTCCTTGCTATAAAAGAAGAGTTAAATCAATTTAAGAGAAATAAGGTTTGGACCTTAGTTCCTAGACCTAAACATCATCCTATTATAAGCACCAAATCGGTGTTTAGAAATAAGATGAATGAATAAGGTGTCATAACTAAGAACAAAGCTAGACTAGTAGCTAAAGGTTATAATTAAGAAGAAGGCATTGATTATGATGAAACATTTGCCCCCGTTGCAAGGTTAGAAGCTATTAGGATCCTACTTGCATTTGCATCATACATGGATTTAAAACTTTATCAAATGGATGTTAAAAGTGCATTTTTAAATGGTTTTATTAAAGAGGAAGTATATGTTGAACAACCTCTAGGTTTTGAAAATTTTGAATCTTCAAATAATGTGTTTAAAATTTCAAAAGAACTATATGAATTGAAACAAACTCTAAGAGCTTGGTATGAAAGATTAAGTAACTTTTTACTAGAGAAAGGTTTGTCTAAAGGAAAGGTTGACACAACTCTTTTTATAAAGAAATCCAAACATGATTTATTAATTATTCAAATATATCTTGATGACATAATATTCGATACTACTAACCATTGCTTGTGTGAGAATTCTCTAATTTAATGCAAAGAGAATTTGAGATGAGTATAATGGGTGAACTCAAATTCTTTCTTGGACTATAAATCAAGCAATGCAAAAATGGAATTTTCATTAATCAAACCAAGTATGAAAGAGATGTTCTGAAGAAGTTTGGCAGGGATGGTGCTGAGATAAGTAAAACTCCAATTAGCACTACAACCAAACCTAACAAAGATGAGAATGGCAAACTAGTTGATGAAAAATGATTTAGACGTGTGATCTGATCCTTTCTTTATTTAATTGCTAGTAGACCCAATATTATATTTGCTACTTGCTTGTGTGCTAGATTTCAATCTAGTCATAGAGAGTCTCATTTAAATGTTATCAAAAGAATTTTTAGATATCTTTATGGTACAATACATTTAGGATTTTAGTATTCTAGGAGTTCATCCTTTGACTTGATTAGTTATTCTGATGCGGACTTTGCCTGTAGTTTACTAGATAGAAAAAGCACTTCTGAAACTTATCAATTTTTAGGACAATGTTTAGTTTCTTGGTTTAGCAAGAAATAAGTTTCAGATGCCTTATTAACTGCTGAAGCTGAATATATTGCAGCAAGTCTTTGTTGTTCACAAGTTTTATGGAAAAAACAACAGTTGTTAGACTATGGTGTAAAACTTAATCACATTCTAATTAAATGTGATAATATAAGTGCTATCAACCTTAGCAAAAATCTCATTCAGCATTCTAGAACTAAGCATATAGACATTAGACATCATTTCTTGCGTGAACATATTCAAATTGGTGATATCTCACTTGAATTTGTTGATGCAAATAATCAATTTACAGATATCTTCACCAAACCTCTTAATGAAGAGAGATTAAATTTCATTAAACATGAACTTGGAATGATTGATGGTTCTAGTTTATCTTAATTTTATGTTTAATTAATGGTTGAACCATTTTCATGTGAAATCATGTTATGCTTATTGATTACTTTGATTGATAAATATTTTGATTTTGATCTTAAAATTTTTTTTATATAGTCGCCAGTTTATATTTGGTCTATCTTTTTAAATTTCCTTTTGCATTTTGTCAAAGGAGGAGAAATAATTTGAGTTTGCATGTGTACCTAGTTAATTTTTTTTAACATGTGTATTTTTTTTTAATTTTAAAAATCCCTTAAAAATCTGTTTATGTTAGTAATATATTATATTTTTGTTTGATATAAGAGGAGAAATTTTATTTAAATTTTTGCATGCATATTAACATTGTAAGTACGTCTAATTTTGTCATACATCATCTATGACAAAAGGCCTTGTTTTGCATACTTTGTTTATATATGACACAGATTTTATAATGATTTTGTGTATCTTTTTTTTCATTTTCCCTTTATATCTCTCTCTCTTTTCTTTTTGATTTTGACAAAGGGGGACAAATATATTTGAGTTTGTTATTTATTACTATACATGTGTATAATATTTTATCATTGTGTTTATACATGCATAATTCATGTATAAAATCTTCTTAGGAATTGTTTTAATCTTTGATAAGGCACGAATATCTTCTTAGGAATTATTTTGATCTTTGATAAAGCATGAATATCTTTCTTAGGAATTGTTTTAATCCTTGATAAGGCATGAATATCTTCTTAGGAATTGTTTTGATCTTTAATAAGGCATGAATATTTTTACAAAGATTCGATGTATCTTTGCTTTATTCATATAGGAATTTTAGTCCTTTCAGGTTTATTTCCCCTTATATCTCTCTCTTTTCCTTTTGTCTTTGTACAAAGAGAGGAAAATATGTTATGAATAATTTTTGTTTATTTTTTTATATGCTAAGTGCTACATGATTGATTAGCTAGCTAAACTCTATATGATCATATGATTATTAAGCATGTCTAGCATCAACATTATTATTATATGTAATATTTTTATGATGCATTTTAGTGGCACTATATGCATATATGTTTGAAATTATTTTCTCACATTGCCTAAAATTTATTTAAATGATCATGTTATCATATTTTATGTTTTTAATACATTTGTCATAAGAATGCCATGTTTTTTATCCCTCTTGCTATATTTTATGTTGTTTTTATTTTTTTGTCAAGGGGAATAATCTATAAATTTATATTTCTTATCATGTTCATATTCGTAGGGGGAGAAATAAAGAAATACATTTATTTCATTTGGTATCATTTTTATCACAAATATTATCGCACTTTATTTTGTATTATTTTTTATCAAACTCAAAATAAGTTTGTCTAAATCAAAAAGGGGGAGATTGTTGACCTTAGCAATAATCAATCTTAATTTTGATCTTAAAAAACTTAATTTTGAGCATTTAATTTATTTGTTTAAGTGTGTATAAGTTAGGACTCTATTGGAAGTTAAAATGAAGTATGATTATCATGGGCTGATTTGACCTTTAAGATTTAATGAGGCTTTTGACATCCTTAGAGCTTTATAATGAGAAAATTATCTTTTTAAAATTTGAACTAGATATCTTGAGCTTTCTGAATTAGGCTTATTTTTCAAAATCTGATTTCATTTGGGTATGCAAATATTGAGTTAAAATCAACATCTGCATCTGCCATTTCAAATTGTACAACTCTTAGTATTTTAGACATATCTTGAGATACAAATGTCCAATTGAGGCAATTAAAAATTACATGAAAATATAAGTCAAATATCTATAGCTGTTTATGAAGAAATTATGGGCAAATTCAAATGTTTCCAATAGAAATCACAGCTTCAACTTGTGTATAGCTGTCTGATAGTAGTCTACATTTTAGATTGCACAATTTTTAGTATTTAGGACATATCTTAAGCTACAAATGTCTAATTGAGATGATTCAAAATAATATGAAAATCTAAGTCAAATATCTAAAACTTTGGTGAAGAAAGTTTAGGTAAATTGAAATTTCTTCAATATAAAATAACGGGTTCAACTTGTGCACAATTGTCTAATAGTAGTCTGTATTTTAGATTGCATAGCTCTTAGTATTTTGTACATATCTTGAGCTATAAAAGTCCACTTAAGGTGATTTAAAATGATATGGAAAGCTAAGTCAAATATCTACAACATTTGTAAAAAGAGTGTGGGCAAAATCGAACATCTTCAGTAGCCAATTATAGTTTCAATCCATGCATAGCTATCTAACAGTATCACCTTAATAATTCAAAATTATAAACATTGAATTCAAAATATAGACATTGGACACATTATTTGCACCTCCAAAAGCTATATTTTTTAGTATTTATCTATATAAACACCTCTAGAGCTGAATGGAAGTTAAGAAACTTATTTATCATTCGTTCTTTCTCAAGCTTTCAATTAAGCTCTCAAATTCTTTTAAAAAAATTTTTGTTTGTATAAATCTTGTGAGAGTTGGTTGTGTGTTAGAAATAAAATTTCTCTTCATCTTAAATCTTGGGATAGATTAGAAGGGAAGTGAGATTTATTTCTAAAAGAATTGGTTTAAGTGTTGTCCATTAAAACACTTGGGATTTGGTTTTTGAGTGAGATTTGAAAACTTAAGTTGTAAGGTTGTAAGAGTAAGTCATAAAAATATTGTGTAATCTCAATCTTATGAATAAGATTGTGAGTGATTGAAAATCCTAACTTGGGGATAAGTTAAGTGGAGATGTAGGATTGTTATTGAATCCAAACTCCTTAAATTTTTGTGTTCTTCATTCTTCCTTCTCATCTTCCATTAAATTCCTGTAAATAATTCTTCTAATTTCTCATTTTTATTTGATAGTACTATTCACCCCTCCTCTATGACTCTTTTCAAGTTCTTTCTTTGATGTTCACAATGAATTTTATTAGATTATTCGGGACTGTGAATAAGCATTCAATTAAAGCTTTTACCAATTTGCAATTATTTATTTTTAGTATGAATACCAATAACAACAACAACTAGAAAATGAAATTAATAAAAATAACATTAATCACAATAATTATGTATTAAACAATAATACAAATAAATAGAATAATAGCAACTTTATAAGTTACATGTAATATTAAGCTTTTAATGAAATTTTCATTTAGCATTTTTTTTTCTTTTTTTTTTTTTTTTGTAAAGTTAGTGGAGGTTGATTTTACAGTATTTTTATTTTTATAGCTATAATCTTGTATTAAAGAACGTTGGTACTTTAGCAATGTTGTGATTAATAACTCCTTTACTACATTGTTAACTACATTCATTGATGTCACTGTTAAGTATCTGTTGTTGATTGAGAAAGCTCTAGCCTATCTATGATACCCAATGCTATAAAAATAATGTCTCATCCTTGCATCAATTATGTCTAACTCATCCATGTTATGTTCAAACACTTCTACGTTATATGCTTTTTGCTTCTTGAAAAAAAAATTCTTTAATTTCTTTTGTGTTTTTTAAAGTTGTTTTTAAGGTTGTTTAACAAGTTGTATATACAAATACCATATGCAATTTCAAGGTATATTTTTCTTATTACGTTTTAATTTTTTCAGTTTGTTTGATACTATGCAAAAGTCCTTGTCTATAGTTAAATGCTTATTTCAATCTTTTGAAATGTCACTCCTAAGATGCATCACTTATAAAGTCAACAATAAAGAAAGTCAATGGGAAGATCTTACCATAAGCATCTTATGTGCTTGCTGAAAATAATATACCTTCATATGTTGCTTTCAAAAAATGTGCATCAACAACTATTATTAGTCTGTAATATTTCCATCCATTTATTAATATAGTAACATCCATGAATACATAGAGGAAAGAGTGGTTGTGTTTTGTTTGTAGCTTGACTAATGACCTTGAATTTGTTATTTTCAACATATATATAAAGAAATCTTAGAAGAAGTGCATAAGATTCATTTGGTTTACCTCTTAATTTTTCATATGCTTTTTCCTTTGTCTTTAAGCTTTTATGAAGCTTATGCTAAGACCATATTCATCTCTCATGTCTCTAATAATATCTGCTAGTTTGTATATTATTTTGATGGTCTGGTATTTTAGGTTACATAACCAACAATTACAAATGTGGTTGCTTTTGTTGTTAGTTTCTCAACCTGAGCTCTAAAGGACAGATGTCATTGTTATTGAATTTTTGAATTGTAAACATATTTGTTTTACCAATTCTTGAAGCCCTTATATACTAGTTGCGATCATCATGTAAGCACTAACTAAAAAATTCTAGCTTCCATGATTTGGTTGTTCTATATTAAAAATTATTATTAATAGTATAAAAATGCAACGTTTTTTTGAAAGTTTCTTTCTACTTCTATATTTTTAGCCTTATATAGGTTATGTTGCATTTGCATTTATGGTAATAGATAACTCTTCTCTTGCATTTTTTGTTACTCTCGTTTTGTATAGTTGTTGTACTTATCATATTTGCAAAATTCACAACATCTTTGAGTTATTTCCATTATTATACATTTGTTGAACTTTCTTCATATAATTTTGTGGCTGCTAGTGTTGAATGTGATTCAATTATTGTAAGTTACTACTTTGACATAAAGTTATTGATGAAGTTGTTTCTTGGTTGATATTTTTTTGTCTATAATGATGCACATAGGGAATTTTTTAAAATCAGTTTGTTTCATTTTTAGCTCCAAATAGAAGAAAAGAGTTGCATTGTTCTATATTTTTGTAGGAGTATAATTTTCTAAAACTTTATATTGGATGTTTGTGTCTTATTTATTGTGTTGATATTTAGTTGTTCTTATAAGATGTATAACAGTTTATGGAACTTGTAGTTGTTTTCAATAAGAATTTCATACATTTGAAAATTGACATAACTCATTTCTTCATTCCATATACCATTATGATGTATGAATATTGGTATGATTTCAATTATACCTGCAAAGAAAGAAATATATATTGTGAAATATAAATTGTAGTTTTATAAGGTTGTTTTTTTATTATTATAGTCGTTTTGGTTATAAGGTTGTTTTTTTATTATTATAGTTGTTTTGGTTATAAGGTTGTTTTGTATGGCTATCTAGTGGTTTTTTTAGTCGTTTTAGGTTTCTATTTTATGAGTTTATGGTCTAGTAGTTGTTTCAATTGTCTTGATATTTTTTGTTATTTTAGGTTTCTATTTTTTGAGGTTATGGTCTAGTAGTTGTTTCAGTTATTTTGGTTGTTTTAGTTGTTTCATATTTCTATTTTACAAGATTACAATCTAGCGATTATTTCAGTTGTTTTGGTTTTTTTAGATTTCTGTTTTATGAGATTATGGTCTAGTGTTTGTTTTGACTGTTTTGGTTGTTTAGATTTCCATTTTATGACATTATGGTTTAGTTGTTGTTTTGGTTATTTTTGTTGTTTTGATTGTTTTAGTTGTTTCAAGTTTTTGTTTGTCTAGTGGTTGTTTTGGTTATTTTGATCTTTTTATACGTATATAGAGTGGTTGTTTTAGTTGTTTTCAGGTATTGTTGTTTGTTATGTTTGATTTCTTGCTTTTTTTTGTTTGTTATTGTTTTTCTTGTTATTTCCTTCGTTTGAAGGTTGTTTTTAGGATTTTGTGCTGTTCGTTTACTGTTGTATGTTCTACAACAAGAAAAGATTTTTTTTTTTTTTTTTTGAGTCTTGAAAACAATTTAGAATCATTATCTGTAACAAGTGTATATGAATAAAGTTGTTGAGATACATATCTTTATTGTATGTGATTCTTTGATTTTGATATTGATTTGTTGCTTGTAATTCAATCGATTTGTACATATGTTCTTTCAAATGTGGTTGCTGATATTTGATTTGTGAGCTGCTGCATGATTTTAAATCAATTTATTGCATATAATGATTGAGGCTTTTGAAGGTGAACTGAGAGAATATTTATGGAAGCAATCTCGTTTTGGTTTAGAAATAAAATACCGTATTTTTAAAAAAAATTTGTTTTTACTACATTTATGAAAAAATCTCAAAAAAAAAAAAAAATTATTTGACCCAAGTATTTTCTAAAAATATCTTAGATAGAAAATTTAAATTTTATTAGCATTAAAAATTATAAATTTTTATTTAATTTAAAAGTATATTTTTATTATACAATTTTTTTATGGATAAAAAAATTTATGACCTAATATTGATAGATTATATAAAAGGAAGTAGTACTCTCTTTTAAATTGATGACGACATGATATAAATTCTATATTTTAAGATGTATTTTCAGAAAGTTTTTTCGATTGACTTATTATATAGTTGTTTGATGGTAAATAATTTTGTTAATAAAAAGAAAAACATCATAATATTCCCATCGCACTAACTCTCTTCTTCGTAGTAACGAAGATACATATTTACAATAAAAGTCAAGCCACTGGACACAAAAAGTTGTTTTAGCATTGTCATTTAAAGCAATCCTACAAGAAGAAAATGGGCGGCCTGATTCAAACGGCATGCAAAGAGACAGAAATTTATAGCAATCTATAGAAGAACCAATAAACTTTTCCAATCAATGGAGCATAAAAGAAAGATGGAAGCTGAGGGTGAATCCACCATGTGTTTTCATATCAAATGACTGTGTACTGAAAGGGGGGGCGATCTTGTAGCATATTGAGAGAATTGACTAATGACACTAGTCTATGGCCAATGCGGTGATGTGCTATGGCCTATAGTTGAAGAATTTGGACCATTGATCGACAAAGCAGACTGGGGCCTTAGCACTAGAGTCTCTTATGATTGCTGCAGTATCTACGAAGGCTGTCCACATCGTCAGTAGTCTTCAAAGGAACCACTGAAATTAGTAGCGATCAATAGAGAGGCAAAATAAATCAGATTCCTAGCTAAGGTGGCCAGCATATTTCTGGGTTTTGACCATGAAGATACATTTCTACTTGCACCACCAAAAACAATCATCAGTTACACAGGACTTCAATTCTCCATCTCATATTACTCCACGCATAAATCAAGTAAAGGAACTCTCAGGTTATTCAAAATTAACTTCAAAAAATTTAAATTACACTTGATAATTATTGAGTCAAATTACGGTTGATTGAGGATGGGTGAGGATAATTGAATTTATATATATCTATACTTTTATTTATTTATTTATGTTACGTTTATATAAATATTTATCAAACAGATTTAACTCCAAACTCGAATCAAATTCAAATATTACAGAATTATAGATTGTGATATTTTTTTTATTTATATACAATCAATTAAATGGAATTCAAATATAAAAATTATTTAATCAAGTTAAATTTGAATTTTAAACAAAAAAATTTAACCAACATTCCAATTATAATTTTAAAATTTTAGAGTTGATTCCAACTGGAGAACTCAATTCAATTATACCTTCAAGTTGCCTTCATAAATTAGAAACGTTTTGAACTAACATCTTCCTAAATATTATAGTACAAAGTCAAATTTTTATCTATATTTGATGTATTATATCCAATTATGAGATTTGTAATAAAAAAAATATGTTTTATTTTCAATAACTAATTATAAATTATTTAATTGATTTATCATAAATTCTGCTCATAATATAATACTTCCAAATACAAAATGCACGTTTTAAGTCTTGAATATTCCACCAATACCACTTGAAGGTCAACTAAACATATTTTTCTAGTCGATTATACCGTGGTCCTTATTTTCCTAAGAAGGAAGTTGGGCCAAAAGAATAAAACGTTTCCATTTAAGAGAACAGTGAAGAAAGGAATAGCAGTGCAACATGTGTAGTTTACATAGTAAGAAAATTCTATTTCAAATATAAGGGAAGTGGGATCCTTCAAATGTGACACAGTCGTATGCAAACATGATTGCTCCTTCATAGACCCCAAGACAGCATATCAAATATTTTTGTTTCGAATTTGCAGGTCATACTAGAAGAAAATTTTATAATAATAGTCACCTTTTATACTTTAAAAGTAAAATTAATAATATTAAATTATTTAAAATTTATTTATATACAACTTTGATTTAAAATTAAATCAAATTGATAAAATCGATTAACTGAAAATATTCATAATAGAAAATCGAAACTGAATCGAATATATAAAAAAGCTGTTTATCAATTTTATTTTTAAAATAATTTCTAAAATTTTTATTTGTTAATTTAATATTTTTTTAAAAAATATTTGTTAATAATATAATTAAATATTTTTTCTTATAATTTTAGTACTTAAACATATAATTGTTTAAATTAATGTATTTAGTTTAATATTTTATAATATATACATAAATATTCGGTCAGTTCAGTTTTTTAAAATTTTTACCTTCAAAATCAAAACTGAACCAATTAACCAAATTTTATATTGTCTATAAATGTAGCAGAATTAAAATTATATATAATCAACATTACAAGAAAGTTGATCTATAATAGGAGGAAAGCCGTCACTAAATGTATGAAAATCGTCATTAAACTCCTTAATGACAATAAAATGTTTGTCATAACTCCCTGTAATTGCCTATTTTGTATGGTTCCCCTCGTTAAATGTAATAGTAATGATATGTTAACCATCATTAAAATATATATTTAACAATAAAGTTTTCCATCACTATAGTATCATGGCTTCAACATTAAAGAGATATTTAGTTATGAAATGTCCCCTCTTATTTCAATTTGGGAAAAATACAATTAGGTACCATGTGGTTTGGGCCATTTTTAGATAGAGGGTTCTGGTTTATTTTGTGACAAATAGGTACCTTGCATTTTACGCCATTAGTGTATAACAGCATTTTAAAGTAACACCATTATGGCTACTAACGTGGCAGGGACAAAATTGGACTTTCGCCTATATTAACCACGTATATTTTGACTGATCCCTTATTAGCCACATTTAATTTGACTTAAACAAGAGAAAACCTAAAATATTTGAGAGGGAAATTTTATTTACTTTGAGAGGGAAGTTGGTGAGTGAAATTGCACTCTAAATGCATGTAATCTAATGGTCAAAAGATCAATCCAAGACAAAAATTACTCTTTCATTATGAGTGATAGTGAGCTCTACAAATTGTTATTGAACTGAGATTGAAGCTAACGGCATCAAAGAGGGAATCGAGCTTACCAACACAAGACGAGACAAATAATGACCAAGAGTAAAGTTTGTGGGCATATGGTTAAAGGTAGCTTTCAACTTTATACTTCAAAGTGTTGTCTCTATCTTCTAAAAAAGAACAAATTTTTAATGATTGAACCCACATGCAATAAAAAATAGTGTTAGGGTTTGTCATTGTCGGGTTTATGGCGAACAAAATGGGCATTTTTTTATTGAATAATATTTATGGTGAACATAATGGGCATTTTATTATTGAATAATATTAAGCAAAATTATTTATATAATTTTTTTTTGTAGAATAACGATAGAATATGTAAATTTGGTGCTCCATTATGGCAGGAAATGGAAGTCTGAAAATAAGAAGGTCTATAAGGGTAGTCAAATAAGGTATAAGTACAATATTAACATAGACTATCTCTCATTGTTTGAGCTAATAGGGTATGGAAAAGATTTCGACAAACACGGTTGTAGGGTATGGTATAAAATTTCATGTATTAGTGGGAACGAAGGATTTGTAGAAATAATATATGATAAATATGTTAGTTACATGTTGGAGGACAACAAAGGGGATTATGAGATATTTCTATTTTATATTACTCCTATACAACATTTAAGTATGGCTGTTGATGGTAAAATTTATGTCACTCATGCTGATGACATTGGAATTGATAATCCGGATGAATCAAGTGAATATTTTGAAGAAAATACAGGGGATAATAATGCAGAAGAAAAGAATTCAAAGGAGAGTTATGAAGAAGATAAAAGTGAAACTTAGCAAGGTGTTGCAGGGAATGATGACTTGAGTGCTCTTATTCATCAATTGTACATGTACATGTCAAACAAAAATGGTGATGATTTGCAAAATGAGACTTCAAACAATGATGTTGTCTTAAGTAGAGATGAAAATGTTGAATCAAGTGAAGATTTTCATATATTAATGAAGCAAGCTAATTATATAAGAACTGTGAAGGTTTAGATGATGACATATTTACTAAAAATGCACAACATTTTGGTTTTGAGGATCTTTAGGAAAATTTAATTGAAGGGGCTGCAAGTGAAGGGCATGATGGTGTTGCAGGTAAAAGGACTAATGGTGTGGCAGGTGAAGGGACTAATGGTATTGCACGTGAAGGGGCTACTGAAGGGGAAGGGGATATAAGGCATAGGTGTGTTGGGTCTGCAAGTGATGAGGATGCTTGTCATAGTTCTAGTGGGGCTGCAGGTGATGCTTTTGAAGGTCAAAGGTCTATTGGTGCTGCAGGTGAGGGTAATGCAGATAACAGGTCTAGTCATGGGGTAGGTGAGGGTGGTAATGACATGAGAGAAGAAGATTTTTCATAATTCAATAAGAAGCCTGCATCATATGATAAAATGCACAACTTAAGAGGGTCAGATGATGAAGGACCACAGGAAAGACACATGTGCTTCAATGAAGAGATGGGATTTAAGGACCCATAACTATGTAAAGGACTAAAGTTCACAAGTGCAAATGTGTTTAGAAAAGTTGATATACTTATATATTCAACAAGAATTGCACTACAAGGGTTAGTGCAATTTGTGTGAATAAGTGTGGGTTTAGGATACATGCTTCAAAGCTTAGGGATTTCTTGAAATTTCAAATTAAAACCTTCAAGCCTGATCATTCATGTCCAAGAGAGTTCAAAAATAAGTGGGTGGGATTTGGATACTTGGTTAAGAAATATATGGAAGATTTTAAAGAGAATCTTAACTAGGATATGAAGGCAATGCAAATAAAAATGCAAAGAAAAGTTGGGCCTAAAGTAATAATATCAAAATATTACAGAGCAAAAAGAAAAGTAAATGCATAAATTGAGGGTGATGTCAAAGAGCAGTATAAGAGACTATAGGACAATGCTGAGAGCATCAGAGTTACAAATCCAAGAAGTGGCATTAAACTTGAGACATAACTTAGAACAGTTAAAGAGATTGAAATGGATGGAGAAAACAATAAAGGAATTCAATCCTTACCTAAAAAAAATAACTATTTTTAGCTCTATGTATGTCAAGTTTGCTGCTAAAAAACAAGCTTACTTTGTAGGTATGTTTACACTATATATCCTAAATTGTGTTAATTATGTGAATGTTATTAAATTATACAGGTTTTATGTTAAAAACATGTCATTTTTCAAGAATGAGACCTATAGTAGGTCTATATGGATGCCACTTAAGAACTTCAATGGGAGGACAACTTTTATGTGTTATTGGGAGAGATGGTAATGATAACCTCCTCCCTCTTACTATGGCAGTTGTTGATATTAAGTGTAAGGTGTCTTAGGTTTGGTTTCTAAAATTGTTATTTGAAGATTTTGGTAGTCCATAAGAGAATGGTCGGATATTTATGTCAGACCAATAAAAGAATAGATTAAATTATTTTTTTAATTCTATTATATTGTTACAGTTTAGCGGTTCAACAAATTAAGTAAATTTCAACAGAGCTTAGTATAAGCTTTTAAAGATGTAATGTCTAGTGTCAAGCATAGGTTTTGTGTGAATCACATGTACGAGAATTTTAAAGTGTTATTTAATGGGGCTGATAATAAGAAGTTGATGTGAGGGGCTACTGCTACTACTACTAAAAAGACATATGAGGTTGAGAAGAAAAAATTGAAGGACTTGGATCAAAAGCCATATGATTGGGCAATGAAGCACGATCCAAATACATGGTCAAGGTCACACGTTTGCACTCATACAAAGTGTGATGTTTTACAAAACAATATCAATAAGTCCTTTAATTCCTATATAAGCTTTACTAAAGACCTGCATATTTTAAGCATGATTGAATGGATTATAAGGAGATTGATGAAGAGAGTTCACATTAAACTCACCAGTATGAATAGAGGGGACATTTGTCCTAATGCACAAGAAACACTTGAAAAGGCTAAATATGAAAGTAGAAATTATTTTTTTACACCTACTGGCCAAATGAAATAGGAAGTGGATATTATAACATAAGTAGTGTTGTTAATCAGTCTATAAGAAGTTATAGTTATAGGGTATGGGATTTGATAGGTATCCCTTGCAAGCATGTAGTATCTGCCATATACACTAATAGAGAGCAACCTAAAGCATTTTTCCATAAATTTATTAGTAAAGAAACTTATCTAGCTATGTACCAATATGTGATTCACTTTGTGCTAAGTAAAGAGGAGTGGGAGAGAACAAGTTACCTTGACATCCATCCAAATATTATTAGAAAACCAACAGGTAGACCCACAACTAAAAGGATCCATAAGACAAACAAGCCAAGAAATCCTTTTAAGGTTTCAAGAGCTTGAGGATATGTGGTGTGTGGAAAGTGCAAGTAAAAATTCCATAATTCTCGAGGTTGCAAGGCTTCTGTCATAGGTGAAATCAATTGGCAAAGATGATAATGGATTTAAAAAGAAAAAAACATAAACAAGGTACATTTCTAAATGGATTACTATAATTGTTTGATATGACAAATATTTAAGATATGACACTTGTAAATAACTATTATGAACTTTTGTAATTTATATAGGAAGGACAATCAACAAGAGGCATACCCAAGCACATTGCTATAATAATATGATTGTTTTACCCGAATGCTTGTTATAGGCTTGTGTAATTACTGTTTTTCAATTTATTTAGATGTGTTTGCAATGCTTACTAAAGGTACAATCTCATTTTTATAGAGTGGGCAAGCTTCATCAAGTAGTAGGCCAAAGAGGCAGAGGAATTGTGTAAAACAACCATCACCTACCCCTGCTATATCAAGCCAACCTCCATTTGCAGCTATTACATCAAGCTAGCCTCCACCTACACCAAGATCTAATGCAATTGGAAGGCAAAAAATATCGAGTATTGCTAAATAGAAATCAACAACACAAAAAACTACTTCTGCACCATCACAGAGTTTTAATAACTTTAAGAGAGAAAGTGAACTTGTTGTATTTGAAAAGCATGGAGCTCTAACAAAAGCTTAATTCAGTAGTTATTATGAGGCACATTTTTTTTCCTATTTTGTCATCTTTTTATAGTCAAACTTAACTAATATTAATGTTTATTTTGTTAAATTTTTGTAGTCAAAATTAACTAAAATTTATGTCTATTTTGTCATTTAGAATGTGCATAAAGCAAAATTGCATACTTTATATGTCTATTGCAAATTTGGCCAAAACTTGGTAAAAGGCAGCATTTTGGATACTTAATTTTGTCTACTTTCAAACATCGAATATATGTATAAAAACCATCAATACTTGTTTAACATAGTTTATGCCCATAACAACAAGCTAAAACCAACTAATAGAGGAATCTTTTAACAAAGTCATTTTTCGTTGAAGCATTTTTATAAACACTTCTAGGTTCATTTAGTAAGGCAAGTGCATCCTCCTATTTCGATTAAAATTCCCATTCCTAGAAGATAAATAGATAACTAATAAACCTATTACAACGAACATCACTGTTATTAAACATAATAAGGAGTTAATCATACAACCACAATTCTTTGAATTGTTGTATTTTTTCTTGTTTTAGTCAACAGCAAGCTTCAACTTTATAATTTCTTCATTACATAAATTGATCTTAGCTTTATATATTTTAACTAGCTCTCTATACTTTGTCAGCTCCAATTCTAGAGTAGTTTCATTAGTTTTACCATACATGATTTCATCTTCACATTCTTACAGCTTGCTCAACAATTCCGGTACAATATGCTTACAACTTCTGCAATTTCGAGGATCGATCCACTCAAAGAACTGACATTGATGCTCGCCTACTTCTTCATATCTTCCACACCCAACAAATCGCCTCCCATAATTATCAACTTTTCTCGATGTCTTCATTGGAGACATCACCCCACACATACATCTCCTGTTGTTGTTAAAAGAACTATTACTCTCTAAAGAAGATGCCATTGCACATTAAATTTTTTTGTCTTAATAAATTTTCAAGAGATTAATTTACAAATATAGTAGAAAAGAAAAGGAAATTTTAGGGATTCAACATTCAATTAAGGATTCTATTTTTTTTAATCTCATTCCCCTTTTGATTTAAAAGCCTTTTTGTTGAAAGTCAAAAATGCGTGGCTAATAAAGGCATAAGTCCAAATTTGCCCTTGCCATATCAACAACCATAATGGTGTTACTTCAAAATGCCATTATACGCTAATGGAGTAAAATGCAAAGTACCTATTTGTCACAATACAAACCACAGCGCTCTATCTGAAAATAACCCAAACCATGTGGTACCTAATTGTACTTTTCCCTCTTCATTTTTCCTCTCAATTAATGGCACTTTAATAATGAATTTTTTAGTAATAATAATACAATTTTCCTATCACTAAAAATACTTTATTGGCTAAATCTCTCTTGCTTTATCAATTTTTTACCCTCATTTAAAGCCACTTTATCAACTAAAATTCCTCTCATTATATATATATATATATATATATATATATATATATATATATATATATATATATATATATATATATATATATATATATATATATATATATATATATATATATATATATATATATATATATATATATTTATTTTATTTAAAGAAAACATAAAGTAGATCATTATAATACATTCCTTTAACTGAAATGCTCCTAATTACAAGAGTTATATCTATTTTAGTATCCATAAAAAGGATATGAATTCTATAGATACATGGATGTCAAAATATGAAATATTGTTAAAGTTTCATCTTTAACTTTCTATTGCCTAGTATTGATAAAGTTTCACACACAAGGATGATGTGTTATCAGTCAACAACTAAAAAATGCTAAGTCAATCAATATTTTCTTTGTCAATTGTTTTTGTCATAAGAAACCTACAAAAAAAATGAAACAAAATGCATATATAAGCCTTTAAGATTAATAAGAAATAGCACATACAAAAGTTAAAATAATAACGAACTATAGCAAGTTATTAAGTTTATCTATCTAATTGATAAAATGTTAATAAAAAATTATGTAATGATAGTCAGGATATACTAAGAAGCAAAAAGAAGACATCCAAAATGTGGAAGAAAACCATCCTAAAATAAGGAAGAAAACCATAGTAAATTATATCAATGAGAAAAGAAAACATTGATAATATATTAATGGGAAAAGCAATAAAGCTAGAACCAGCTGGCTACAAAGAATAAAACCAATTCATAAATAATATAACAAAAGAATTGAAATAGGCTAAAGTAGTAAAAAGAAGTTTTATGAATCAAAAATTGAACCCAACAACACAAAAAGGCTATCATGCCAAACATAAACCTTAGCTAGCAATTTTGAAAGGAAATTGATAATTGGTTTCTGGAACTCTTAGGCTTGGTGTCCTGCAATCCATGAACAGAAGGCAAGGTGAGAGGTGGGGAGAGTCCCCACAAACACTCTGATGCCTAAGTTAGAGAACAGAAGCAAGGAGAATACAAGCTATCCAATGCTCTACAGATTACGATTCGATGACGACCATCCAGATACTCGGCATCGAGCTCTACCCATTGTGACTAAGGCTGGCCACCTCAGCTCACTCGCCTCTATTAACGTATTATACCCCTTATGAGAGCATCAGCATCCTACCCGAACGCAATGGACAGAAATATCCGAACACCCCGGGGGGGACTCTTGATACCATCCAGAATGTTCCCGCCTAATTAGGGGCTCCTTACCCCCTAAATAGGGACACTTGGATTAGCAAGAAGGCATATTCACCTTGAATGGGGACTACCCCAAAGTGGAGTCCTAAGCACAAAAGGAACACTCTCTTACCATGATTATGATTCACTATCCCACACGGAATTTGACTCCTTCCAAACTCTTAATACCATCCAGAATGTTCCCGCCTAATTAGGGGCTCCTTACCCCCTAAATAGGGACACTTGGATTAGCAAGAAGGCAGATCCATCCGGAATGGGGACTACCCCAAAGTGGAGTCCTAAGCACAAAAGGAACACTCTCCTACCAAGATTATGATTCACTATCCCACACGGAATCTGACTCCTTCCAGGTTTGAGTATTACTATATATAGAGCCCTACATCCCTCACAAAAGGACATCTCATTCTCATATATTCTAGCTATCTTGTATTCTCCTTGCTTTTGTTCTCTAACTTAGGCATCAGAGTGTTCATAGGGACTCTCCCCACTTCTCACCTTGCCTTCTGTTCGTGAATTACAGGACACCAAGCCCAAGAGTTCCGGAAACCAATTATCAAGTGGTGCCGTCTATGGGAACTCCTTGGGAAAAGCCATTCATTTACTTACTAAGCTAAAGACACCTTCACTATGACTTCTAGCCCACCACTAGCCCTGACTCCTGAAGTTGGCACCAACCCTTCCGCACCTATCCTTTCGACCGACCTCTCAGACCCTCTCCCAGTAATAATACTTCCACCCACCTTACAGCATGTTGGAGCTTCATTTGGACATATACCTTCACTTCCTAACAACACTCTGAGATACCCGTCCTTGGGCACAGACCTCCTGTATTACGCTCCACTACAACACCATCGATCAATACCTTCTATACCTTTTCCAAGTCTACTAGAAACTCCAGCAATAACCACTCCAAATTTAAACATTGTGAACCAAACACTCAGCCTTGATCAAACTAGTAGGGAAGCCATGATAAAAAATATTTAGGTGCAGATAGCTTTGATGCAACAACAGCTAAATTCTATAATACAAAGTGGGCGCTCTGATCCAGCTCAAAATGATGATAACACAACACCCCAGCAAGCCCCAAGGACGAGCATGGGGAAGGGTAAAGCTCCAGAAGGGGAGTGCAGTTCAACCATTCCAGCCCTTAATGATTCAAAATTAGCTCAGAAGGTTAAAGAAGCAATATGCAAAGCCCGAACCAAACCTAAAAAGGAAGAGGAATGTGTTATGGATAGTAGAACTCCGTTTCTCAATAGAATAATTCAAACAGAGATTCCTAGCAGTTCAAAATCCCGCAGCTTGATCAGTATGATGGGACAGGAGAGCCCATCAGTCATATATTAGTGTTTCGAACAAAGATGTTGCTCCAAAATGTAAATGATGGAATCATGTGCAGATTCTTTCCAAGCACGCTCATAAAGAATGCTCAAAAATGGTTTCATCAGCTCCCAGAAAATTTAGTCACTTCTTTTGAGGATCTAGCAGAGCAGTTTTGTATTAGATTCATCACCAATATTCCCCCAGTAAAAAACATCAACAATCTTCAGATGTGCCGACAAGAAGTTGATGAATCTTTACAAAGTTACCTTGACCGTTTCAATAAAATAGCCATACAGATTAAGTACCTTGTTGATGAAATTGCCATAGAAGCTTTAAAAAATGGCACCAGACTCAGAAAGCTTAAAGACAAAATAATGACTAAAGAATCGAGTACCTTGGCAGAAGCAATGGCGATGGCGGTCTGGATGATAAAAATAGACGAAGACAGAAGGATGCGTTGGGAAGAAGACAAGCCATTGATCAAGGATGAACAATCGAAATAGAGATGAGCAAGCTTCCTAAAAATGAATTTTAAAAATTCGACAGAGAGATTTGACAAGGAAGCAGATAGATATACACCCTTGAACACCTCTCGATCCAAAATCCTCATGTAGGTCAAGCAAAATGGAGTGGGGATCAACCCAGCCAAGAGAATCAACCTAAGCCAGAGATTTACCTAGGACAGAGGCCAGTACTGCGAGTACCACCGAGAATACGAGCATGACACGAAGGGCTGTAGAGAGTTGAAGAATGCCATAAAAAGACTGGTGTAGAGGGGAAAGCTTGATAATTTCACCGATGCACCAAGGAGAAGCGAAAACTTCGAAAGCCAGGAAGGGGACAGAGTCGAAGCAAAGAAAACTTGGAAGGAGCCAATTGGAATGATCAATATGATTATAGGGGGAGAAAACACTGAAAAAAGATTAAAGTGTAGTAGAGGAGAAATTCGGTACCTAGGAGGAGCAACATTGTTTTCAATTTGGAAGATGATTCGCATGTACATCACCCCCATCGTGATGCTCTGGTGATAACTGCGTGCATAAATAAGTATTGGGTCAAAAGGCTACTGGTAGATAATGGGAGTGTTATCAATGTATTATCCTGGAATGTGTACAAAGCAATGGGTGGCTCCATCACCAATCTGAAAGCCATCTAGAACCCTATCACGAGTTTTTATGGGGGAACCGTGCAACCAATGAGGATTGTCGAGCTGAACCTAGAATTTAGAAACCAAGATGATGAGGAGACAAAAGTCATCCAGACTCTATTCAACGTGGTAGATATACCACTGGCTTATAATAGGATTATAGGATGGCTGGCACTTTATAAGGCAGATGCAGTCACCAGCATTTAGTGCTTAACCATGAAAATTTTGATCAAGAATGGCACCCTTACTATTCAGGGAGATCAACACATGGCCAAACAATGTTATCAGATGGCCATGAAGCCTCAAGCGGAGGCTTTTCCTTTAGAGGCATGGGAAGTCGAGAAGCAAGGCATTGATCCACCATCGGTGGAAGACACAGAGACATTACCAATCACGGAAGAAAAGATCGTGGAAATTGGGAACACACTTAACCAAAACATCAGAGACAAAATAAGGGAATTCCTTACCAAACACTCAAAGGATTTCACTTCATAAGCATCTAAGATCATCAACGTGGACCCACAGGTTGCCTGTCACTACCTAAACATTAAATCGGGAGCCAAGCCAATAGCATAGAAAGAACCTTTGCCTATGAAAGATAAAAGATCATTGCTGAAGAAACAATGAAGTTATTAGCAGTTGGGTTCATTAAAGAGGTTACTCACCCGGAATGGGTAGCCAATGTGGTACTTGTCATAAAAGCAAACAGGAAGTACAGAATGTGTGTAGACTACACCAACCTCAACTGAGCATACCTTAAGGACAACTACCTGTTTTCCATGATTGATCAGCTCGTCGATTCCACCGCTAGTCATGAATTATACAGTTTCATCGATGCAGCATAAGGTTATCACTAGATTCCGATAAAGGAAGAGGATTAGGAGAAAACGTCCTTTATCACTCATGAAGGGTTGTACTACTACAAGGTGATGCCCTTCGAACTGAAAAATGTCAGGGCCACGTATCAAAGAATGATAAACCAAGTCCTCCAAGACCAAATTGGAACAAGTGTAGAAGTATATGTGGACAACATCATCATCAAAAGTAAACATCCGGAGCAGCACCTAGTAGACGTGGATCGGGTTCTCCAACTACTGACTAAATCCAGGATCAAGTTGAATCTTAAGAAATGCATCTTCGGAGTCCAAGCAGGCAAGTTCCTAGGGTTCTTGATATCTCACCGGGGCATTGAAGCCAATCCAGAAAAGATGGAAGCCATATTCAATATGGAGGCACCGAAGAACATCCATGAGGTACAAAAGTTAAATGGTAGAATCACCGCATTAGGGCATTTCATTTCTTGCTCAGCTAGGTAGTGTCTACCATTGTTCTGAGCTCTCAAAAATTTTGGGAAGTTTCAGTGGTACGCTAATTTCCAGGCAGCATTCGAAGACATTAAAATATTTTTATCTTCACCACCCCTACTCAGCCGGCCGGTCCTAAATAAGATCTTGTATTTATACCTTTCTATTGGACAAGAATGCATCGCTTCAATACTAGTAAGAGAAGAAGGAAGCCAATAAAGCCCTGTCTATTATGTCAGTAAAAGCTCTAAGGACCTGAAATTCGTTATCCCGTGTTGGACAAGTTAGCCATGGCTATGGTCCACGACTCTCGAAAGCTTCGACATTACTTATAGGCTCACCATATCATGGTCCGATCCCGCTTCCCACTATGAAAAATATTATAAAGACTGGAGACTTCGGGTAGGCTAGTGCAATGGCAGTCTTACTTAGCGAATTCGATATTGACTATGAGCCCCGGCAGCAAATTAAAGCCCAAGCATTAGTAGATTTTATGCAAGAAATGGCTCCATAAGATATAGCCTTAACCAAAACACCAAAATGGAAGCTCTATGTTGATGGAGCATCCTCAGCTCAAGGTTCCAGTGCTGAAATAATCCTCAGAGGGCCGTAAAAGGTTCACATCTAATACGCAATCCGTATCGAGTATAACGCCACCAACATTGTAGCCAAGTACGAAGCACTCATTACAGGTTTGAAGTTGGCCACCGAAGTAAGGGTTGAACACCTCATCATATACTCGGACTCCCAACTAGTAGTCAACTAAGTCAGCGGAGTGTTTCAAGTCAAAGACACTTGCATTGCCAAGTATGTAGACAAGGCCAAGTGACTTTTGCAACACATCGAATGGGACGGAGGCCGATGGAATATCATCCCAGGGAAGAAAATAGTGAGGCCGACTACCTTTCCAAATCCATAGCTGAAAACAGTCAAGCATTCTAGGATATGAATTTCACTGAGTTTCTAATCAATCCTAGCATAGAAGACACCGAAGTTTTGGAGACACAGGTAGTCTCAAAAGGGATGCGATCGATAATCCAATATCTAGAACATGGAACACTCCTAGAAGACAAGCTGAAGGCTTGGAAGCTCAGGACTAAGGTAGCCAACTATTCCATCCATCAAGGGGAGCTCTACCAAAAATCCCTCTCACACCCATGGTTGAAGCGTGTTTCTCTGAAGGAAGGAAATTACATACGTCATGAAATCCATGAAGGAATTTATGGAGCACATAAATCCCACTATTCGCTCACTAAAAAGACACTACTCTAAGGGTGTTACTGGCCCACCATGTCCAAAGATGCCTAGCAGCTAACGCAAGCATGTCCCCAGTGCTAGCACTATACCTGACTCAATCATAAATCTTCTCAGCCCCTGCATCCCATCTGCAGCCCTTGGCCATTCGCCATGTGGGGGATGGACATCCTTGGTCCTTTCCCTCCCTCTACCCTATAGAAAAAGTTTTTAATT
The DNA here is from genome assembly GCA_947683625.1 of Mallotus nudiflorus. Taxonomy (NCBI): domain Eukaryota; kingdom Viridiplantae; phylum Streptophyta; class Magnoliopsida; order Malpighiales; family Euphorbiaceae; genus Mallotus; species Mallotus nudiflorus. The sequence continues at coordinate 2,687,255 of CANTUR010000274.1, forward strand.
GTGGCCATTGACCATTTTACCAAGTGGGTAGAAGTAGAAGCAGTCCCAACCATTACAGAACCCAGATATAGCACTTCTTCTGGAAGGAGATCATTTGCAAGTTCAGCATCCCCCACACTTTAATTATGGACAACGACAAACAATTTGATAACAATAAATTCAAAGGTTTCTACTCAAAACTTGGTATAAAGTTGCGCTTCACCTCAGTAGCTCATCCACAGACAAACGGACAAACGAAAGTCACAAACAGAATTCTCATGCAAGGATTGAAGAAGATACTTGATGAGAAAAAAGGGAAATTGGGTCAAAGAACTCAACAACGTAATCCGGGCCCACAAAACCATGCTCTGATCATCCACTGGCAAGACATCATTCAGACTAACTTATGGCATGGACGCGGTAATTCCCATGGAAGTTGGGTCACCAAGTTACCGGGTAAGTTAGGATCTCGATCACACCGTCAACAACGCTAACACCTGGATATGCCTAAACCTACTAAAGGAATAGAGAGAACAAGCTACAGCCACAGCTGAGGCACATCGGTAAAGAGTAACACGGTACCATCATCAATGGCATCGAACAAAACAATTCAAGTTGGGAGATTGGGTACTTATAAGAGTAGATATTGGCAAAGGCACCTCAGGAACTGGCAAGTTAGGTCCAAACTGGGAAGGTCCGTACCAAAATTTAGCATGCACAATGAAGGAAGCATACTGACTAAAAGAAGGAGGAGGCAAATAACTACCACGATTTTGGAACTCAAACTCTCTCAGAAAAGACTATTAGTAAAACTGTATTCAACATATGATTCAATAAAGTCTCTCTTCATTAATAAAAATGCCTTTACATGTGATCAGTTACAAAAAAAAGAAGAAAAGAGAAAAGGAACCTATACATATCTACTCCAATATATGTACACCTGGACCCCCAGGCCCAAAAACAGAGGGGGAAACCTTATCAGCAATCTCTGGATGCACTATGGACCTAGTAGTAACATCAGCCTCTACAGACTCCCTCGCAGGAACAGAATTGGCCTTTCGACGGGCATCCTCCTCCACAGTAAGTTTGGCAAGGTCTACTGGAGTTATCTGATCCAACGCCCCCAGATCTAGTCCCGAGTCTTGAGAGAGCAGGATCCTCTTACACTTAGCCTAATAAGCTTTGAGAAACTCTCCTACCATGCCTTGGTACGCCTTCTTATCATTTGCCCGGGATTTCTCAAGCTCCGCCGGCCTCCCCTGGAGCTCAATGATTTAAAGATCCTACTCCTTGATCCTCCTCGTTAGCTGGGCTTGGCTATATTCCAGCTCAGAAATTTTCTTCTGATTTGCCTCAGCATCAAACTTGGCCTCAACATATCTTGTTTGGCAGTGCTCTAGGGCTGCCTTCGTGCCATCCAGTTTCTTCTCAAAATTGATGGCTATGGTCCCCACCTCTATTTCCTTTAAGCTATACTGGCTCTTCAGGTAGAAGTACTGATGCTTCGCCAGCAGCAAGGCCTAAGTCATCTGCCAAAAAACCAACAGTTAGCTTCAACAAAAAACACGTACGATAACTACATCAATGGTAGAAGCTAGCTTACCTCTAGTGACTGGCCAATCATGGAGTCCAACAACCCATCCAGGCCCTCATCAGACCAACGCTACATATCATCGGGCAGCCTTAGCGATTCTGCGTATTGATCCTACACTTGGCAGTTGGAGATACTCGGGGAATTCATTTGCTTCAATATCCAACCCCTCATATTCGAACACCTAGATAATCACGGGTGCTAAACATAAATCTCTTCATCTAGCCCCTCCACATCAGACCCCAGATCAATCAACAGCCTCTTTCTTCGACCAACCCACTATGACTGTTCACTTTCCATCGATGCTTCACCTTTGGGTTCGATGGGAACCGCTTCAGGGGTTGCAGGAACTTCAGGTTCAGGGGAAGGAGAAGCCCGCACTTCCTCTACAGTAGCCAGCTCATCAACTAAGGAAATCCCACCTGCAAAATCAATAAAAGTCAACCATCTACAGTCAAAAAAAATAGAGCAATTCAGAAAAATAGCTCAAAGTAATACAAACATACCAGGGGAGTGATCATGACTCAGATAGACTTTCCACAGGTACCTCCGAGATGCATCCTCCACCGATCGAGCTTCGGTAAGCCCATCGAGATGTAGTCGCAAAACCAGCTTCGTATCATGGTCAGAAAGTTTCGCAGGATGGGTCACCTTATGACACTCATCTGACCACATCCTCTAGACATCCAAGAAGTCCGACTAATGCTCCATAATAAAAAAAAAATGGTGTCTCCACTTCTTGTGGAGATCCAGAAGCTTTATAAAAAGGGTATGATTGGGTACAACTGACAGGGAGAATATCAGCTCCCTCTTCTTTCTAGTCAACCTGTACAAATATCGGAAGACATCTAAATTGGGTTCCCTCCCCTCTTCATACATCAGTTGGATGAACCCGATCAGTATCCTATAGCTATTCGGGTGAAGCTGACTAGGCGCTATGTTATTTCTATTCAGAAATTTTTTTACGAAGGGATCTAGAGGAAATTTTAAACCCCCTTCTAACTGGTCAAAATACACTACTAATTTACTTAGCCCTAACGAGGGGGTATGGGCCCTAAACCTCCTATCTACAGTGTAAAGGGCATAATCAGTAGGGATATAGAACCGCCTCCAATACCACCCCAGTAACTCACTATCTATATTAGAGACAAAAAGGTCAGAACTAACTTCTTCCTTTGGGGCCATAGTGGAGAAGGGAAACACACAATAGCAGAAAGGAGGAAAAAGAGGAAGAAGAAAAACAAAAGAATCACCTAGTTGCTACAAGCAAGAACTACGACAGGCAAAAATGGAAACAGCAGAGGCGATATCAATGCAGCAAAGGCAAGAACAATAGAAAAGAAAAGGAGCAAAATATGCCAGTTAAGAAGCACAGCAGTATTTATAAAGACATAAAAGGATTTGTAAGCACGCCATTAACTGCCCTCATTATTGATGCATTCCTCCCTAGGCCACTAGGGACCTTTTGGGAATAAAAGAGCCCATTAGATGAGGAGTTATGATAACGACAGCATAAACACTTTGTTTACTGACATATGAAATGATGCATCACTCACGAAATTTCAATTACGAATCCCTAAGAGTTGAAGCGATGCCACCATATGTCGGCCCGCCTATATTTCGACTAGGCTGCTTCATCAAGCGACTCAAAATGCATTTCAAGCAGCGTTTTCAACCCATTCCAGGTATCCGAGCATCTAAGTCTCGCACATTTAAGTCTAATGACTAAAGCTAGCACCCTCAGGTCACTTCTGTAATACTGAGGTTCCAAGCATGTAAGCCTCGTGTCCCTGAACCGAGCATCTAAGTCTCGCACATCTAAGTCCAGTGACTAAAGCTAGCACCCTCAGGTCGCTTCTACAGTACTGAGGTTTCAAGCATGTAAGCCTCGCGTCCCTAAACCAAACATCTAAGTCCAGTGACTGAAGTTGGCACCCTCAGGTCATTTCTGTAGTACTGAGGTTCTGAGCTCGTAAAGCCTCGCGTCCATGCACTGAGCATAAAAAATCCAGTGACGACTGGTTTCGTTATATCATTTCCAAACTGACGGGTTAATCTATTATTGTGCTCATACACACTTGGCGGATATCCCAGCTTTACAAATTACGATTTAAAGATGACCATCCAGATACTCGACATCAAGCTCTACCCATTGTGACTGAGGCTAGCCACCTCAGCTCACTCGCCTCTATTACCGTATTATACCCCTTATGAGAGCATCAGCATCCTACCCGGACATGACGGACATAAATATTCGAACACCACCGGGGGGCACTCTTGATACCATCCAGAATGATCCCGCCTAATTAGGGACTCCTTACCCCTTAAATAGGGACACTTGGATTATGAAGAAGGTAGATCCATCCGGAATGGGGACTACCCTAAAGTGGAGTCCTAAGCATAAAAGGAACACTCTCCTACCAAGATTATGATTCACTATTCCACATGGAATCTGACTCCTTCCAGGTTTGAGTATTACTATATGTAGAGCCCTACATCCCTCACAAAGGGACATCTCATTCTCATATATTCTAGCTATCTTGTATTCTCCTTGGATTTGTTCTCTAACTTAGGCATCGAAGTGTTTGTGGGGACTCTCCCCACCTCTCACCTTGCCTTCTATTCATGGATTACAGGACACCAAGGCCAAGAGTTTCGAAAACCAATTATCACAAATAAACTTTAAGTAACCCAAAAACAACACTTAAAAATATCTAGAAAAAAAAAACAACAACAATTAAAGCCAACCAGGATACAAAAAAGTAAAAGCTAGATTCACACATTTAATAACAAAGAAGTCCACAAACAATAATTTAATAATAATAGTGAGTGTGTACCTTGTATAGGAAGCTACAACAAAAACAACCCAAATCTATTAACTAGCTTTAAACATCATCCTAAAACAAGATGAGCATAACAAATTTAAAAAAAAAAAAGCATAAATTAATTGAACTGTAAAAACCAAAGCCAAAAATTAGAAGTGCTACCTAAAAATTAGCACTTTAACTAAATTAAAATGGCATCACATAACCAATCAATACTTGTAAGCTTTATCCATTGCTTTTTAGGTACCATTTTCCTAGCAATGGCACTGAAGAAAATGTTAATTATAGTGCTTATAAAGCTTTTTTTTTTTTTAAACCATACAAACTATTTTTCTTACTTAAAAATAAAATTAAAACTACAACCTTCCATCAGATCAAATTGCTTAATAAGAAAGCATGTTAAATTACCAAAAGCAACAAAAATAGAAGATATGAAAAAGTAACTAATACCAAAGAAGTAACTTATGGACATGATGAATTTAAGACAATTCTGCTTAGTTTTCTAAGCTACAAGCATTCCTAAGCTCAACAATGGCAAAAAACTGTTGTTAATAATGTGAGCATCACTGAAAGAAAAAAAATGCTCCTCAATAAAAGTTTGGATTCAGATCTTAATTTCATAAGGAGAACTTTAGTATCAAGTACTTTGTGATAGTTACAAACAGAAAACATCATTCCCTAGAAGTAACAGAGAATAAAGGCCACATCACTTGGTGCAAAATGGAGACTGAACAGTTTCTTATGCATATAATTATACTAAAGCTTTCAAGAACTACACCAAAAATGTAAATATTCACAAGAGTGCCATCTTATACCAAAATTCCTAAAAGCACAGCAACACTCTTTTACAATAGATATGCACTACATTATGTTTCAATCAAGACTACATTCATACTATCTCAAGCCAATACGCAACATACAAGTTGTGTATCATATACTTCATAATGGATTAAAAGATACCATTTTTGTGAAATATAATACAAGATTAAGATTCTCATCTCAAATATAACAATAGAATTCAGATACCATGTGCACTTGATCTGTGAAGAGATTTAGATCTTAAGTATGAAGGTGTATTTGCTTCCCATGCCACATATCAATGCCTAAAAGGAATACAAAATGAAATGAGTGAAACTAATGTTATTTTTAAGGGAAAAAAATAAATGCACACATAGCTAACAAGTACAAATGTGATTCATAAATAACCAAAACAAATTGGAAGAAGCAACAGAGATGGACAAAAGGACACATAGAAAACAAAAATTTCCAAAAACAATTAAAAATAAAAAACCCAAAAATCAGAAATTAAAGTCACAAATTCTAGAATAGCTTTGATTTTGAAATAACAAAAAAATAGCAAATAATGAAAACACAGTAATGAAACTCAACCAAATTAGTCTCACCCACAAACTCAATAGTCTTGGGGAAGCTATCGGTTTGGCCAAAGATGGAGCTGCTTCTCTACCTAAAGGTTCATTTGGCAATGATGCTTTAAATTGCTAGAACCTCACGTAATGGATGGTGAGCAGCTTCGAGAGGCTATTTACGATCGAAAAAAGGCGAATCAATGTACAACGGAGGGAGAAGTTGCTATGTATGGCTCAGAGCAAGGGATGAAGAGATGAAGGAGAAGAAGGAGAGGCGCCTAAGAGAGAAAAAGATTTGTAGGATTACGAAATAGGTAATAAAACACTCAAAACTATGTAGTTTTGGGCCATATTAATAATTTCAATTATATTTATTTAATATTAATTTAATTTATATAAAATCATATAATTTTATTATTAATATATATATTTTATTATATTTAATAGTTTAATTTGTATTTATTTAATACTAAATTAATATCATATAATTTTTGTTGTTGCTATATTATTTTATATTTAACATTATATTTACTTCATAACTTCAAAAATATATATATATTTACTTGATACTAATGTTGAATGTTGATATTCATTTACATAAAATTATATAGTTTGATCATATATAATTTTTTTATTACAATTAATATTTTAAAACTATTTTTATTTAATATTACTCTAATTTACATAGAATAATTTGTATTATAGTTAATACCTACAAGATCAATATGGACTTTTATAATAATATTTATGTCAATATGAAATAATAATTATTTAAACTCCAAAATAAATTTTTATAAATTAAAAATAATATTTTTTAAAAATAGTATTATTTTTTTAGGAATAAAGTAAATATTAATTAATATTTTTAATAGCTATATATCATGATTAAATTAAAGAAAAAAAAAGAGTTGTAGAGAGTTAGGGTTTAGACAAGAAGATCATATTTTTGTATCAAAGTTTTTTGCCAATAAATAACAAATAAACAAAATCCTTCCAAAAAAATAATAAATAAATAAAATAAATATTTCTTGTTTTGGACTTGGTGGCAAATTTTGGGCACTAATTATTTAACCCAATAATGATGGGCTTAATATCATTAATGGCTAATCAAAATCCATCATTTAAAAGTCATTATTTAAGCTAACGATGATGGGCTAACACATCAATTGTGACCAAGTAAAAAAACCATCCGTAAAAGCATGTAGTTAATGAGGAAAAAATTATACTATCATAAAAAGAGTAAAATTTGTGCTTTGAATGATAAATTTTTCATGCTCTCACTAAATTTCGTCATTATAAATTATTTTTCTTGCAATGCAAACTGAATTGATTGATTTGGTTAATCGATTTTGATTAATTTTTGCAAACCCCTATTTATTAGATTTTACATTTTATTACTTTAATTAAATACTAAATTTTTATTAATTTGACCTTTCAACTCTTTAAAGGTCAAAATTAATGCATATCTCGTCGTACTAGCATTTTCAGCTGATAGAAGCAATATCAATTGTGTAATGGTATTGGGATTAAGTAGGATTATCAAAATGAAATGATAGCTCCCATGAACTTGTAAGAATGGGTAAACTTAGAAATATATTGACCAAAGATTCTTTAATAAAGAGTTCTTTTAAATTGGGAAGTGAAAGACATGATGAAGACAAAGAATATTGGAGTACTTTAAAAACAAAAGAAAATTAAGTTGCTCACAAATTTTCTTTCATTAGTTAAAACTTTTGATGCAATGCATTGTTGGAATAATTTTGATATTTTTTTAGTATAAAGTTATGTAAAGTATAAGAAGAATATATATTCAAGTTATTTATATATTAAGCGAGTGAAAAATATGGAGGAGAGCAACACAAATGTATACATGATCGTATTTGTTATATTTGATGAAAATAATATATTTTTTAAAGAAGAATATAGTTCCACGTATGAGTGTGTTCTTAACCATATTAGATGTGTTTTCCAATGGAAAACATAGTTTAAGACATGAGCATGCTCTAATCGTATTTATTGTGGTACAAGCTTTGGAAAAAAATTGAAGATATGGATATGGACAAGGACATAAGCATGTCTTTAAATGTGTCAATTAACATGGCCTAAGATATGGGTGTATCTTAGGATGTGTTCTCAAAGACCACATAATTAATTTTTTTTCTTTCCTTTCAAACAGATTAAGGATGAACGACCACTTATAAGTGTTAGAGTAAGGTGGGTGGTACTATTCAAAATTATGGCAAATCTTTTTAACCACATGCAAGCCGAAATTAGAGCTTATGAAACTCTTTACTACCTTGTAAGGACATTAAGACCATAGCATGTCTCATGAAAGCATTGTTTTCTCTATAGTGTTGCACATAGCTACCTGTCTAAAAGTGCCATTTGCTATGTAGTGTTGTCATATATGATAAGTGCACCGCCTACCTACTAGTTGGGCGAATCTAAGTTATCTTTTAGTCAACTATCCCCAATCAAGTGTAAAAAATATAGTAGAATCGCATAACACATATAAGTATGCTTCCTACACATGAAGAAAGAAAGAAGAGTGACAAGATTTAGTTTAAATTTTACTATTTGCAATATGGGAGCGGATTACCTAAGAAATCACTAGGAACAATGAAAAAATATCTTAGTAACAAAAACTATATGGGATGTATTGGCAAGATCCAATGTTGAACAACTGTCCAAAAGAGAGACTGCCTTGAAGCTCATGGACCTTTAGTATTATATCATGGACCCAAATCAGTATCATTCGTGCTGAGCAAAACCACCCTTACCCCTTTCCTTTCTCCATTTTGTCTCTTTCGTTTCTTTGTTCCAATGGAGTTTAAGGCAAGCAAAAGCAATTCATATGCCCACTTTAATTACTTGATGAAAGGGAACAAACTTGAGTTATGTAATAAATAAAAGAGTTTTCTTCCAAATCCATTAAATTTTAGGCCTTATTTGGTTGTATTCACATAAATCTATAATAGGTAATTAATCAATCAAAGAAAGAATTAACAAAAAGAAAAGAAGATTACCATATAATCCATTTTGACCATGAATCCTACTACTCTTATTATATGTATTTTAATGAATCCTTAAAACTACTCAAAAATGTGCCTTTAATAGACCTTTTTAAGGAAGAAGTGCCATTACTTTGAATTTTATATCTAATGTTGCAATCAATTCCTTGTTTTAGGAAAGAGAAAAGCACAAGTTCCTATAACACCTGATAAAGGAACAATGGAATCATTCCTAATGAGTTAAATGTGAGATTAGTTTCCAATTTCATATCATAAATGTATATAAAATGTATAGATCTATATTCAAATTCATATATAATTTACTCTATAATAGTGAAAGTGACTATAAGTACTTAAGTAGTAGCAGCAGCAATGACTCTAGCATTTATTATTGCTACAACATGATAATAAGAAAGGAAAACCAGGTGAAATTACTAATGAGATAGGAAAGTATCCAATCCAATGATGAAAGGCACTAATAATATTAGTTACTAATTTAATCATACTAGAAGATGGAAGATTCAATGCAGGCTCACTTATAGTGGTTTTAGCTTCCTTCCTTATATCATATAGGACATATTCATTCATAAATGAAAAAAGGGTGCATCTGAGCATCTATATCCATATACATAATACACTATATAGAAAATACTCTAATTAGAAGGTTTAACGATGTATTCATTCTTAAGGATCTATATACAACATCATGGAAGGGTATTAGAATATGCATGAGTAATAGAGGTGAAATCTTTAGATAGGCATTAAAATCTTATACAATGTAGGTGGACTCTTTTATTTTTTAAAAAGGAGGTGGGTTCGAAGATCAAAGCCTAGGATACTAAGTAAGCTACAATGAACAAAAAATTAAAACAACTAGTTGGCATATCTATATGCTACTACAGGAAGCCTAAATTATTACTACTTAAAATTGAGCTTACCTAGAAAATGCCACCTTGTTCCACACTCCAAGAATAAGTTAATGATTCTTAAGCCTTCTACTATAGTGAAAATATAGAATAGAAATCCTTTGTTTAAAAAACATTTCTTAGGAAGATGAATAGGTTCCATAAACAACTTAGTACATATATGCTTTATATTGATATCAAAGCATATGAATAAAATAATTTCATTTTCTTAACATAGGCAAAAAGCTCAATACAAGGTCAAACTCCTCCCTTGAGAGCTCAATAGCCTCTAGACTAGATACATGCACCTTTAATTTCATATTGACATCTTGCTTTCAAAAGATTACCAAGAACTAAATCGAGCTTCGTCCTCCAATGGATTGAGTTCACTTATACTATCCATATCTAATCAAACAATAAGTTAAAATTATAGTTGTAGCTCTTTCTTAGATTCGTTGTTTTGAAAACCCATCTTATAGATTAAAATGCAATCGAATTTAGGAAAACTAGCAATCCAAATGAAAATATAGAAGTAATGAACCCCTCAACTAGTGGAGTAAAAAGAAAAATGGGAATAATAATGGAAATAAGTGCTAAGGTGAGTAAGACTATCACTTATTAGAGAAAGCTAAAAATAATATGCAAAATCAAGGCTTAGTGGTGACAAAGATTAAAAAATGTAAACTAACTATTCTAATGATAATGGGCTTACTATATACCAAAATAATGCCCATGACCCAAAAAACGATGGGACCTATTATCCAACTGAGAGTATAATCAAGTTAGTAGTTTAGTTTAACTACTCTAAAAGCTCTTATTTTACTCCAAATCAATTTAGATGCATAGTATAGTACAATTTATCACATCAGTCCACAACAAGATTCAAGTCCATTCTAAACCAATTACACAACAAATTTAACAAGATACTTTCTATTAAATACCATAGAATAAATTTTAGGTATTGATCTTTAGCACCAATAAAACCTCTTTTAAAGATTTGTCTTACCTTTAATTTAAAATTTAGGTAAGATATATAATATAATAGGGATTCACAGAAATGTTTAAGGCAATTTGAGATTATTTACATATTCAAACACTCGAGGTATGCAATACAAGTTCTCAAAGATACAATTCACTAAACACAATTTTAAAGCTTTGATATGACCACATTTCAACCACCTCAAAGTTCATATACAAGCTCAAAATATCTCTAACACTTAGATTTACATGTGATTTAGCATCATATATAATTTCAAGTTTGGGTTGAGAATAATAGTCTAAAATTTAACATTAAAAGACATATACATAAAGTTGTCAACTATTATAGAATTTGTAGGGTGCATTCAAATATTCATCAAAAATTTTATGACGCATATTTTTAAGTCTTTTTCTCTTATCTAATATATATTGAAAATAATTTCGTACCAATTGAAAGTGTATGGAAGGAGAAATATTAAAATTAGTTTAGTATAGTTATATTGTTAATAAATTTTTGCAACAATAAGTATAGCTCTAAAAAACATTAAAATAGTAGAATTTCATTTTTTTTATATTTCTATTAAAATTGTAGAGGACCTTCAAAGTTTCCATAGACATAAAAATTACCTCATTTAGAGTTATAAAACTATAGATATGGTCTTCAAAAGTTTATTATTCATGTTAGTCATAATTTCAGCATAAAATAATGGTTTAGCCACAAATTTCAATAATAAAGAGCAATTTAATCATAAGGATAGAGCAAATAACATTAAAAATTAACAATAATACATCTACATTTTATCATTCAATAAGGAACAATCTAACAAAAATAGAAGATCTAAACAAGAATAAGGTAAAAAAATTGACTCATTAGACAAAAAAATTCATAATTAAACAAGAAGAGGAGAAGATGGTTCTCACTCACCTCTTTATAATAATTCTTTACAACAATTCAAGTCAGAAGCTTCCCTTTGGTTACTCCTCTCAAGACCCAATTGATTTCCTAAGGATTGACATAAAAACACAATGCACCAACTCTACAAAGATTAAAATCTATGAATCCATGTTCTAAGTTAATATCAATCTTAATAAACTTTAACATACAAGAATTTTTTTTAACTAGATTAAGCTCACCTAAGGAAAATTTTTAGCTCCCTCCTTACTTTCTCCTTCTTCTTTTTGGTTTCCTTCAAATAGGAAGCACTTTGCTCCCTTTTATACATTTTTAACACAAATTAACTTTTTTTAAGCTGGGTAACATTCCCTTAATATGCATAACCCCTTATGTCGTAAGGAGACACATTTCTAAAATAATCTTAGATAAAGGACACCTCATCTCAAGTTTCCTCATTCAAGCATCCTCTTTATGATTATAAGCACTCTATCTAATTGAAAAGATGTTTATGTCTTTAATGAAAACAGAGAAGATTTAAAGTTGATTATTAATTTTCTAATAACTAATTTGTATTTCTACACTATAAATACCTTTTGAATTCAATATTTAAGAGGTTAGTTGAACCTTTAAGATTTTATTGTGAATTAATTATGAGCATCTAGTTCCTTTTATTTTTATTTTCTTTTTGTAATTCATAACTTTTAAGGGTTAGAGAGTGTTTAGTTGATAGGATCTCTTCATCTACATTTTATTTTATTAAAAAAAGAGCAAGGAGGATCAAGATCAACAAAGTCTAAGTATCAGCCTTAAAAAAATTAGTGATAGGTTAAAAAGTAAGCCTTTTAAGAAAAAACTCTTATTGATTGTAAAGATTATTGTTGAGCCTTAAAAACACTTAATAAGATTGGGGGTTTGAAATTTTTAACTTAGGAATAAGTTAGAAAAAGGAATAGGATTATTTAAAATCCAAACCTCTATAAATCCCTTTGTCTTGTGTTCTACTCTATTCTCATTAATCCTTTCTAATTTCCTTTTAGTCTTTCAATTTTCCTCTTAACTCTTTTAAAATCTCTACTATAAGGATTTTTCGATTATTATTATATGCTTTTACTACTAACCATATGCAACAAGTGACTTTTGTTTCCTCAATGGATTGTAAAAAAATGTTTTAAAAGTAGTTAATGGGCCTATTTAAAAACTATATAGAGTTTCTTATCCTACTAATTATGTGTTTAACTTTTAAATGGTATTTTGCAAGATAATGAAAATGATGAAGATTTGAAGTTATCCACCAAGATAATTAAAGATAAATGGCTAGCTTATTATGGATAAATTCCATTTATACACCTCCTTGTTGTTTTTATCTTCATTGTAGTTTATATGTTTTGCATAGTTTTTTATCTACTTATTAGAATGTTTATGCTTAGAAGTTGATATCCCAAAAAATATAGCTAACTTTGGAAAATATATAGTTGTAGTGGCTACAACTTCAATTAGTATAGCACAACTATATAGGGGTGCAAACAAACAGAGATACTCATAAACCACTCAAAGTTAGACTCATCAAAAGCTCATTCGAGCTCATTTACTAAGTTAAGAAAACCAAGTTTAAGCTCATTTTCAAAGCTCGTTTGATAAATGAGCCTACCTCAAACCCTTTAAAGCTCAATTCATATAAACTTGCAAATAAAATCGTAAGCTAGCATGCGAACAAACTCGTTAATAAACTCATAAATAGGCTCGCAAACAAGTTCATTATTTAGTTCATGAGCAAGCCGGTTAACAAGCTCATTTATTAATTTTTTTTATTATTAGATAAAAATAATTTAATATAAGTTTTATATTAAATATTGCTTTTAATTACCTACAATTTACATTATTAAGTAAATATAATGCTTAAAAATATTATATAATATTCATTTAATATTAAGTAAATATAATACTAACTTAAATTATTTTAAAGCAAATGTAATTTAAATTATTAAGTATAAATAGAAAATTACGTAATCCAATGATAAAGTTATAGAAGTTTTGTTGGTAAATTGTATCAGCATAAAATAAATTATAATTTAAATTATTAAATATACTGAAGACTATATGATTTTTATATAAATTAGTATTAGTATAATAACTATGTTATTTTGATGTAAATTAGTTTTTTATCAAGTGTAATTATAAATTAAGTATATATATGTACATATATATATATATATATATATATATATATATATATATATACTAATTTAAAATGAAGTATTAAACATACAAATTTAAATTACTAAGTGTTGATACTTGATTTAGGCTCACCCTAAACTAGAAAAGTCCAACGATGAAAAGTCTAAGATGAGCCCATCAAGTCAATGGCTAAAAAAAATAATAAATCTAATTTTCTCCTCATATGGGCTTTTGGCCTTAAAAAGGAAAAAATATATTTTAAAAAAAATTATTATTATAAGTGGGAAGTTAGAAAAATTGGGAAAGTTGGAGAAAAATTAGGAAAGTCCAGGTGGAGTTAGCTGAAAAAGAGGAGAAGAGAAAATAAAATAAGGAGAAGTCTTTGAAAAAGGGGAGGCTCAAAAAAACACATGGGAACAAGAAAAAAGGAAACTCTCTTTTTTATAGGTATTCTGAGGATAAATTTTTTTCTTTTATTATTTATTATTATTATTTAAAAATAATTTGGACAATTATTTTTTTATTTCTTCCGGGGCCAACAGAGCTACTTTTGGCCATACCTAATGTAGAGACCCAGTCTGATCAACCCATGAATCGTGGTGGACCACAGGTGCTCAGTTGATTGGCCCACACTCAAGTCCAATTATGAGAAAATCGAAGTTTGAATGCAAGGAGGAAACTTGGAATTCTCTTGAAAAATAGCTCAAAAGCCTAAAACCCTTCTAAACCAAACCCAAAACCCTTTAGAGCCAACCCAAGTCACCTCTGGCCTACCAGGCCAAAGAGGCGACGCCTCTATGGCAGAAGCCAATGAGGCAATCGCCTCATCATAGAGGTGTCACCTCTATAGTATCTACTTGCCTCTACATTAAATGCAGAGGTGATAATGATGGTTGATAGTGGGCCCATCTTGACTAAAACTCAATCTCTAAGAGAAAGAAAAAGAAAATTTTTGGGGAAGAGAAGAGTTATAAAAGGTAATGATGAAGAGGAGTAGTAGGGGAATGGCCTAGAGGAGAGAATAAAAGAAGAAAGGAGAGAGAAAAGAGAGGAGAGCTTAGCAATTCTAAAAAAAACAAAAACCAAAAAAAGAAAAATGGCTCTGAAACTAAGAAGAGGGAAAGGCAAGACATTTTGAGAAAGGAAAAGGAGGAAACCAAGAAAAAAAAGGCCATTTTCTAAAGGAAGAAGGGAAAAGAGCTTGTATTCAAAGGAAGTCTATTATCCTAAACTACCAAAATACTCCACCACCAGCCACCATGATTATTAACTCAAGAGTTAACGAAGAAGAAGTGCTAGACTCCTTTAGAAACTTAAACCTTACAGACAATGAGAAATCTCTTAATGCCTCCAAAGGAGTAAAGGATTTATTGGGGCAACCATCAAGCAAATTTGACTATAAAGTAAGGAGCCAATGGAAGAAGAGAGAGAATATGAAACTCCTAAGCATTCATTTAAAAGGTTTGCAGATTTATTGGGGCAACCTTCAGGCAAGTTTGACTATAAAGTATTTTACTCTAAGCCCGCTTTAGATGATATACTAGTATATGAGAATGTGCCCTCATGATGGGGTGAAGAGTTTGAATATGATGACATAAAAGGAAAGAACAATGGATCTTTTACTTCTAAATAGTCTCAAGAGGGAGATAAAGAGCTATTAAGCTAACATTTGGGAAACTTTACATGGAGGAGCTAAAAAGGAAAGAAACAAGCATAATGGAAGTATGGAAAAATTAAAAGAAAGATTGAATTATTGGGGTTATTAACATTTGGTACAACTTTCCTGAAGAGAGCCCTAGTGGTTTTGATGTATGGAGTGATAATCCTAATGTGAACCATATCACCAGAAGTGGAAAAAATTATTGATGTGAACCAAGCAAGCACTAAACATGTTACCAACATGATGATCCACTCAAGTATAATGGTCCAATGATTAGAACATGCATAAAAAAGTTTAAGGGTGGTTTAGGTTATTGTTAAAGCAATATATCAAGTTTGGGATAAAGAATCAAAGCACAAGTGCAAATGGAGCTCAATTGAGTGAAATTGGAGAAAGTTTGACATAAGGGCAAAATCATCCTTTTTGACCTTATTATTATATTTTGACCCTCAAAATGAAGAATTCATGTCAAACTCTTCAAGTGGAGTGATTTGCATTAAAAACACATAAAGTGCAATTTTTGAAGATTTTGGAAGCTTCTAGAATATGCTAAGGCAATCTATAAGAATCAAGAATCTTTTAAGAATATTCTTTACAAATAATATCCTAGATGTGATGGAGAGTGGCGACAACTAATTTAAATACTTGGTTAAATTTTTCTTAGTTGTCATGAGTTGTTAATTTTTCTTTTCAATGCTTAGTTGTCATGAGTTGTCAATTTGACTTTTCAAAGCTTAGTTTTGATTAGTTGTCATATTTTTTAAGGGATCTTATTTAGTAAAGGATTTCCCTTTATAGGTTTCTTTAGGAATAAGTAAGAAAACCTATTCCATCAAGGATTAGGATATTTACATGCCTATTTAAAGGCCATAACATTGTAAAATGAATTAGAATGAGTTTTATCAATTAATTATGAATTATTGAGAGGTTAAAGTTCTTTCCTTTTTTTTTAAAATAAATTTAGTGAATTTATCAAGTGAAGGCTTGGAACATTCAAACCTATTTTAATTTAGACTTAAAATTAACTTTGTTAATCTTAGATTTATATTAAAAAAACCTTTAATTATTTATAATTAAGGTTCTTAAGTGCAAGTTATTTAAGGGTCTTGTTAGGAATTAAAGTTTATTTTTTCTTGATTTATGAATGATCCTTTAGAAGGTTATCAAAATTGAATACAAGTTTAGTATAAGTTAACCATGTTCCTATCAATTATAAGGCAATAAAAAAGAACATTGAGAGAGTTAAAAAAAGAGAAGAGATAAAGGATGTAGAAGTAAAGGAAGGGTAAAAAGAAGACCTAACCTTAAAGCAGCTAAAGAAAGCTAAGGCAAATGTGACTATTTAGGAATTATTGATACATTCAGGCAGCCAATGAAGAGCTCTTGTCAAGGCTCTGTCAAATATGAGTATTAAAACAGTAGCTACATTTGAAGCTATAGTAGCAAAGTTCATGGAAAAGAAGCATGGCTTGATAACATTCTCGAATGATGATTTGCCTTTGGAAGGTAGAAATCATAATAAGGCATTATTTTTCCTAGGTGAAGTAAGGGGAAAGAGAACCAATTTTGCAATGGTAGATGACGGTTCTACTATTAATGTGTGTCAATTAAAAATCCTACTTAATTTGGCTTTGAAAGTTAATGATTTGAAAGATTCAAATCTTATAATTAGAGCCTATGATGATAGCACCCGGAAAGTGGAGGGCACATTTTATGCTCTGGTTAAAATAGGACCTATAGAACCAATTATTAAGTTCACTATATTAGACATCCCTATCAAATATGCCTTACTTTTGGGAAGGCCATGGTTCCATGCTCTAGGAGGGGTACCCTTAACTGTGCACCAGAATATAAAATTCCCTAATAAAGGAGAGGTTGTGACTATAGAAGCTAGAACTAGTGCAGTTATGGCAGTCATATAGGATAAATAGAAATAAGTATATGTTCCCAAGTTACTAGAATATTCGATAAAACTTAGATGGATCCGAGAGTTACAAGGATGATAGAGAGTATGAATTATCAACCTAGATAGTGGCTAGAAAAGAATGAGCAAGGAAGCCCTAAACCCCCAGAATTCAGAAGTCAAGGCAACAATAAAGGATTAGGGTGCACTGAGACAAAACCTAGTAGCAAAAGAGGAAGGAAGAAGGGAAAGGCCAAGATAAATAAGCCTTTAAGGAGAATCAGGCCAATGAGTGAGAATTTTATCAAGCTAGGGGAAGGCAAGTACTAACTGGGTGCTAAGGAATCTGTCAATGTTGCTAGAAAAGACATTCCTAGGTTTAAAATCTTCAAGAAGTAGATTGTGGAGAACCTAGTAGAGGATAATAAAGAGGAAGTGATGAAGCAGGTAGCTAAGAGGATAGGAAATACTATTATTGAAGAGCTGTTGTGTCTGCCACCTGAAGAGAAGCCACCCTAGGATTTAAAAACTATCATTAGTAATAGTTTTAGTCATGTTTTTTAATAAAGAAACTGATGTAATAACATTCGGCCTTTATGAGGATGAAGACTTCATTTTTTCCATGGCCAATGATATGAATTCTAGTTTAGCTTGCTTGTGTGATTTCTATCCTAATGGTTCGATGCATTTTAATATTAATCGTATGTTCATGTTAGACATTAATTCCATTCAATTAGATTCATTAAACATGGGCACAAATAATAATCCTAAGAACATTTCTATATCACATGATGTAACTCTAAAAGAGAGGGAAAATTTTTAGAGAATATTAACAAAAAGAAAGGTAGTATTTGCTTGGACCTATGAAGATATAATGGGTTTACATAAGGAAATTATAGAACATCATATCCCAACTTATCCAGAAATTAAACCTGTTAAACTGAAACTACGTAGGCTAAGACCAGAGTGGACTGAAAAGATAAGAGAGGAAATTACTAAACAAATCCAGGCTAATTTTCTAGAAGTGGTAGATTATCCTCAATGGTTGGCAAACATAGTACCAGTACCTAAGAAAGACATTAAAGTACGTATGCAAGTGGATTTCAGGGATCTAAACAAAGCATGCCTAAAAGATTATTTTCCTTTACCTCATATTGATTTGATAGTGGACAGTGCGGCATTGAGCAAAATGTATTCTTTTATGGATGGGTTTTCAAGATATAATCAAATAATGATGGCAATCATGGCAAGATCAAAACATCTTTCATTATAGAATAGGGGGCATATTTTTATAAGGTTATGTCTTTTGGATTGAAGAATGCAGGTGCAACATATCAAAGGGTAGGTACTACTCTTTTCCACGACATGATTAATAAAGAACTATAAGTATATGTAGATGACATGATGGCCAAGTCAGAGACATAAGAGGAACACTTTAAAGCTTTAGATAAGTTCTTGGCTCGAATTGAGAGGTACAATCTGAGGCTAAACCCAAAGAAGTGCATTTTTGGGGTTACTTCAGGAAAACTGCTAGGGCATATAATTAGTAGCAAAGGAATTAAAGTAGATCTAGATAAAGTGAAAGCTATCCAAGAAATGTTGATGCCAAAGATAGAGAAAGAAGTAAAAGGATTCATTGGTAGGTTGCAGTATATTAGTAGGTTAATTTCAAAGCTTACTAATATTTGTGACCTTATCTTCAAGCTTTTAAGGAATGATCAAACTATGAAATGAAATGACGATTTTCAGAAGGCTTTTGATAGGTATAAGGAATATCTTACCAATCTGACTATATTGAAGCTGCAAGGCAAGGTAAACCGTTAATCCTGTACTTAGCTCTAGAGGAAAATGCAATGGGGACAATGCTAGCACAAGAAGAACTGGATGGAGTAGAACAAGCGGTGTATTACCTTAGTAAGAAGTTTCTGCTATATGAGGAGAAGTATGATTTGGTAGAGAAGACATGTCTGATAATGATCTAAGCAACAAGAAAATTGAGGCATTATTTTCAGTCCTATAAAGTTTAGGCTATTGCAAAGATAGATACTTTAAGATATTTATTTCAAGCATCTGCTTTAACTCAAAAAATGTCTTAATGGTTCGTACTCCTAACTGAATTTGATATAGAGTACATTACCATAAAGGTTATCAAAGGAAGGGTAGCAGCAGAATTCCTAGCTCAAAATGTAGTAGAAGGTGATGAACAGTAGAATTTAGAGTTTCCATGTTAGAACTTAGCAATCGTAGAGCATTGGGAGTGAAGCTTTATTTTGATGGGGCTATAAACAACAAAAGGGTAGGATTAGGAGTGATTCTTGTTACGCCAAAAGGAGAAACCATACCAATGGCCAAGAAGTTAGATTTCAAGGTAACAAATAATATGGCTATGCATTCATGGATTGGAGGTAGCAATAGCAGCTGGAGCAAAAGAGTTATTGTTGGTATATGGGGATTTGATGTTGGTCGTCAGTCAAGCTAAAGAAGAATAGGAGGTGAAAGAGGAAAAGTTGAAGCCTTATATCTGCTATTTGAAAACTTTAATAAGGAACTTCACTAAATGTCTCTTCATCCATTTGTCAAAAGATGATAATCATATGGCAAATGTACTAGCAACACTCTCTTCGATGTGTGATAATATAACTGGATTGACTATAAAGCCTTTGGTAATCATAAAATCAAGAGCTCCATGTTATATGGGAGAGCAAACTGTGGGTATTCAAATTGGGCCTGAAGTGAAGTTGTGGTTTTATAACATTCAAAGGTTTATTAAGGAAGGAAAGTATCCATATGAAGCGACTCTAAAAAAGAAATATGCTCTTCGTGTTCTTGCATATAATTATGTGAGACATAATGGAGTATTATACAAAAGAATGTTTAATGGAATGCAGCTCAAATATCTTAAGAAAGATGAAGCTGAAAAGGTGATAAAAGAGATTCATGCAGAAGCTTGCAGTTCTAATATGAATGGAATGATCTTGACTAAGAAGATAATCAGACAGGGGTATTATTGGATGAGTTTAGAAAATGATTGTATCAAAATAGTAAGAAAGTGCCATCAGTGCTAGATCTATAGGAATCTTAACCATCTTCCTCCTAAGGTGCTAAATAGTTTATCATCTCCTTAGCCCTTTGTAGCGTGGGGGGATTAATATTATAGGAGAAATAAGGTTGACAGTATCTAATGGGCATTAGTATATAATTATGGCAATAGATTACTTTTCTAGATGGGTAGAGGCTAAGTCCTTCAACATTCTGAAAGTGAAACAAATATTAAGAAGAGTCTTATTTGTAGGTATGAGGTCCTACACCATGTTGTGATAGATAATGGTGTCCAATTTCAGGTAGAAACGACAGAGTTGTTACAAAAGTATGGGATTGAACATCATAAGTCTTCTCATTATCGCCCTTAGGCTAATGGAGTAGTAGAAGTGGCTAATAAAAATGTTAAGAAGATTCTCTCTAAAATGGTCAAAACTTACAAGGATTAGTATGAATTTCTTCCTTTTGCTTTGTGGGGGTATAGGACTACAACTAGAACTGCCATAGGCCAAACACCATTCTCTTTAGTGTATGGTTGTGAAGTAGTTTTACCTATAGAAACTGAGATCAAATCTTTAAGAGTGGTTATGGAAGCTAAAATACCTGAGAATGAATAGGCTCGAAAGAGATATGATCATTTGATATCTCTAGACGAAAAGAGGATGAATACTTTATTTCATACTTAGATATATCAGAGAATGATAGCAAGATCATTTAATAAGAAGGTTAAGCTTGGAAAGATAAAAGTTGGGGACATGGTGTTAAAACAGTCTAAAGCAGTAGTATTTGATCCAAGAGGCAAGTTCATACCAAATTGGGAAGGATCGTATTTGGTTAAGTTGATCTTCCTAAGGGATCTACAAAAATATCATATATTGAAGGGAATGAGTTCACTGAGCCAATCAACCTAGATCATCTCAAGAAATACTATCTTTAAAAAAAAGAAAATAATAATAGTATAAAAGAAATAAAAATCCGCAAGCTAGAAAACCTAAAAAGGCTAGTCATGCAAAAATTAGGACATTCCCATTGTTCAAAAAACCTGTAAAGGGCTGACAGGCCAAAAATAAGGAAGAAAAGAAAAGAGGTGATCCAACTGATTAGAAAACTCGTAAAGCGCTAGTCACGCAGAAATTAGGGAAATAAAAGTGAGAGAAAAATATTCAGTTAGAAAATCCGAAAGGACTAGCTGATAACATGAGCTATATTATGTGATGTAATAAATGTACTCATTTTGGCCCTAATTAATAAAGCAAATTGAAATGAAATTTTTTTTTGAATATTGCATATCCTATCTTTATTATAAGACATAAGTGCTTAAAGGAAAAAACAAAGCATGAAAAGCCTAAAAAACCAGATCTATGAGGTCACTACTCTAAATATGTCTTGATTTCTTCTTTTATGATTCATCCTACAAAACTTTAGTCCTCTTGTTCTTAGCAAATCTGGGTGGCTCTGTAGTTTGCATGATAACCCAAGCGTTGTAGTTATCATCAGCAATCACATTGGCATTCAAATGCATGTTTCGCTCGAAGTTCCTATAAGGCCACAAGCTCCTAACCTTGTCCAGAAAATCCTATCTCAAAGGGAAACCTTCAAAGTCAGTAAGAACAGTGACACTATGGATGACCATACTGATCGCAAAGACGTGAAGGGGAGAAAAAGGTAGAGAACTGTAGCCCAAGAATAGGAACACTATGATCATATAGCTCAATGGCCATGAACTTCAATTTCCACCAAAGGCAGACCCATATGATCTCAGCATCTTCAATGCTCCTCAACCAGTCAACCCATTGGTTTATAGTAAGCTTATCCATCATCTTCAATGGGTGAGACTATAGCTGATAAGGTTGATAAGTCAAAGGGTTGGCAGGAACGATAATCAAATTCAACTTTTCTTGTAGCCAGATCTAAAAAAAAGAGCCAATTAAGTTGAAAACCCAAAAGGGTAGCTTAGGCAAAAGTTAGGGCAAGCCTACTAAGTTGAAAACCTAAAAGGGCAACTTTAGTAAAAGTTAAGGCAAATAAAAAGGAAAGAAAACAATAAAGGATTATGGTTACACACCTAAAGGAGAAGTAAACTGCCTAAAAGATGATTCTGAGTTCTAAAGTTGTACAGTCTTATAATAGTTTTAGCAAGAATAATGGTCATAGGGTCGGCTCTAGCTTGTACCTACTTTAAAATACTCACAATCTATATGTCAGCATTTCCATAAGATGAAACTAGAAAAAAATTATGCATAAAGACAAAAAGCAATGGTTTTGGTCCAAGCAGCACAATTCTTATCTTTGATTTCATAAATAGTAATCAAAGAAGATAGATCAATGGTCCCAAGGTTATGAGCATATAAATAGATGTCATCTAAGGGCAAATCAAAGAATGCTTCTAGCTTCTTAGGAAACTGCATGGTCAGATCAGGAAGAGCAATCATAGCAATTGAGTATAATCAGCACCCCAAGATAGTAGCAAATTCTTCAGTCATTAGGTATAACTCTTGCCCATTGAATCTGAACACATGATCCTTAGCATCCCAAAAAGTTACAATAGCATGCAAAAAGTTGTTGTCAATATTCAAATGTTAAAGGGATTTTAGTGACTTGCAATGAAAAGGGAGAAAGTTGTTTCCATCAAGGCTCTTAAGGAATTTCTTCATCAATTAAAGAGATGCTTGAGTCATGATTGAAAGTGTAGAGAATGAGGAATAATGCCCCTTGTGTGTTCTTTATATAGAGAAGGAAAATGAGTCTACATGAGAAAAGGATTCTATTTGCTTAAGAAATATGGACAAGCATTATCCATTGTTAGAAGAATTTTATTGGAAAAAGTTTACTCAAAAGCAACTACCAGTCCAAGTGATACATGACAGTACTCAGAATAGTGCATAATCTATAAAGTAATAGTACTACATAAATAGTCAGATATAAGCATGCTGAGAGTCAAAAATAAAAATAGTCCTAATCAATCATCATGAGCTCCTGAATCGGGCCAAGGCCACCATCCTCTAATCAGATCATCATACTAATAAGTATTTGAAGGTCTAGCAGATGAAGTCCCAACATTATGAGGATCAATGCCCAAGTCTGTAAGTTATTGGCGAAGCATCTCATTCTTGCGCTCTATACCACTAGAATAACTCTGCACATATGAGAAATGTCATATCATATGCACTTCATGCATAACATGCATACACTTTGCATTTTTCAGTGTATATACTTACTCGCTAACTATTTATGACCTGTATAGTAAATAACCTCTGAGATGAGGCAAGACCATGCAAATACCCTGTCTGTGTCTGGGGAACCTGTTTTGTAAAATTTTATATTAACATTCGTGTCAAGTGTATAGATCATGTAGAAAACAAGACAAATAGACTCACATAAGAAGCATCTACCAGAGAAAAGCTAGGAAGCTAAGCATTGCTAAAGTGCATATACTGCTCAATCGAAGTCTAAATAGTAGGAGCCTAATAAAGCATAGACCTATACAAAAGAAAGAATCACCAAGGATAGCACCAATAAAAACCCTCTCACGACTAGTACCAACGTGCTAAGTATAGTGTGTATGCTTAGGTCTGGGCTCAGATCTCTCAGTATCAGGAGCAGTCTTAATCCTCTGAGCAGTCTTGGTCTCTTTCCCCATCACCTCGGCAACAGGGGAACCAATCTCCCTAAACTATGAAAAAGAATGAGTAATTTATAGATTCTAAAAGAATTAATGAAATGATCAAAAGTTATCTCAAAATAATTAAGTTTAACTTGCATTATAAAATACTGATGATTTTGTTTTCTTACCAGGTGCCACTCAATGGATTTTATCTAATCACGATACGTCTGAAGAATATTTTTGACACTAGCCAAATGGGAAGAACCCCATCTCTACATTAGAGGGAGACTCCTGTCAAAGCTGATAGCATCGAAACCTCGGATCAGCCTAATCTCTATACTTCAAACTTGGAAAAGAAAAAAATAAATCAGTAAATAAAAAAAAGAACGTACATGTAGGATGTGCCAACAGCCACACATCATGATAGCACCTCTACAAATGGTATCCAGTATATAGTAAAGATAGGCTAATGTAGAAAATCCCCAATCAAGGGTAGCAACTCGACCTAAGTCACGAAAGGGGGCGAGTAAAGCAATGCCAACCTCGTGACTAGTCTTGCAAAAAAAGTTATGCCTAGCAGTATAAAAAGGAGACACCTCACCTTCTGAGCAATCTAATGGGGAGTAGTAGTGGGCAGACGTCTGAATCCTTTAATTAGAGATGAAAAGAGAACATTTTTTTTATTCTTCCACATTACGACAAACCCAATCAAGTTACCCACATACTGACTTCGTGCATCTTCAAGAAGACCATAATAACTAATCTCGAAAGGAACAAGAGTTCCTCCAAAGGCAATTCCAGTTATGGTAGAAAAGCTCATAAGAGAAATAGTTAGTTCCCCTATGTGAGTGTGAAAAGTGTGGATGGTGTCCATCCACCTCTCAATCAAAGTAAATAAAGAATAGCATTCAGATTGGCCCAAACTATTGAAAACACAATGATGAATTATCTGAAATCTAAGGCTCATATCAGCTATGCCACATTCATTGGTAGCCCGTGAAATAATTCTCGAGCTATGTCAAAATAGCCCATGAATTTCATCAGTCGCTAGATGAAATTCAAGAATAATAAATAAAATAAAATAAAATTTTTAGTCGAAAAAATGGAATGTCAGTTAGCATTACATAATACCAATCGACATTACGTAATGCCGATTGACATTATATAATGTCAAATGACATTGGGTAATGTCATGGATGGTGGTTGAAAATCTTGATTTTTTATCAGGATTTCAGACATTCGATTAAACATATAGCAAACCCGAGCTAAAATTTTCATATTTTCAGGGTTTAATTTCAAAATTTCATGCATTTTCAACCAGTTTCTAATCTAATTTAAATAATGTGCATACTAATTTACATTCTGAAATTGATTCTGATTACTAACTTTATAAATAATTTTTTGCAAAAATAAATAGAAATGAGGAAATATTACCTCATTACCCATATCTGTACACCTGTGGAGATGGAGGTAAGTCAGAGGGAGGATGGTGGAGCCTTCTCGAAGTCCAAGACTATTTTGAGGAAAATGGGGAGATAGAATAATTGGATCTATTGAAATTTCTACTTCTCTATGTGGTCTATATCGTGGGGTAGCCACAGGATTTGATAGATTCCAAATCGGACGTCAAATGATCAAGTAATCAAAGAAAGAAAAAATCAATGCAAAGAGAAAATGAAAGGAAAAGAAAATGAAGATGAAATCAAAAATGGAACGTTACATGAAAAATTGAAGTATATAGGATGAAAAATATCCATTTTGATCCACCAAAACTTGCTTGCATTCAAGTCCAAATTTCTTCCTTACAATTTGGTCCATTCATAATTAACTCATGAAATTCATATCATTAATTAATAATTCACATAATTATTAATTACATATTTAGTTTGTATGAAAATTCTAAGTCCTTTGTCAAGTACAAAATATAGAATATAATTACAGAATTCGATTTCTACATTTTACATGCATCATCATTTTTGTCAAGGATTTAAAATCTATTTTGTTATATGCTACACAGTAGTTGTAATAGAAATTTGATATTATTTTGTTATGCACTACCCATTAGTCATAACATGAATTTCAAATTCAATATGTTATATGCTACAAAGCAATTATAACATGAATTTTCAAATCTTTTGATCTACCAGACACTACACAGTAGTTATGGTATCATTGATAAACGTTCCGCATAAACTATAGCACATTTTTCAAATCAAGAATCACTAAACATCCCGCAGGGAATATAGCAAAATTTTAAATCATAAATTGCTAAACATTCCATAGGAACTATAGCATGTTTTTTTTTAAATCATAAATCGCTAAATGTCCCACAGGAAATATAGCGAGAATCATTACATATATTTTGTTAAACATCTCACAGGGAATATAATGAAATCCATTATTATTAAACGTCCTAAAGGGAATGTAGTGCAGTTCACCAGACACTACACAGTAGTTATGGTATTATTGCTAGACGTTCCACAGGAGCTATAGCATGTTCTCAAATCATGAAACACTGAATGTCCCATGGGGAATATAGCGAAACTCATTTGCATATATGTCACTAGACGTTCTACAAGAAATATAGTGAAGCATGCTAAACCTAGCATCTTGCTTAAAAATTGCATAGCAATTTAAGCATCAATCCATCAATTAGGATACAATTAAGTACCTTAATTCTTTCCTTCAAAATTGTGTGCTTCTATTGCTTTGCCGCAATTTGTCAAGCAAATAGCAACAAAAGGGGGCAACTATAAGCACCCAATTTTAGGATGTAATTGTGCTCGAATGCAATGAAAGCCTCTACGATGACAATTTAATCAAAAATTGACCTCTAGTGTTAAGTTTTGTGATTTCAAGGACTAAATTGCAATATTTTTTAGGTTTAATTGCAAAAAAATTGAATTTTGCAAGGGCATATTTAAAAATATGCATATTGTCGATCGGCATTACACAATGTTGATTGGCATTATGTAATGCCAATTGACATTACATAATGTGCATCAACATTACACAATGCCAATTGACATTTTACAATGTCGAGGTGCTAAACAAATTTAGTAAAATTTATTTCACTGTGATTGGTCCAAATTTAATTTATTTTAATAAATAAATTGATTTAAGTAGGATTTGGTCCAGCATGCGTCTCTTACACATATAATCTTCTTTTTTAAAATTATAATTCTTATCCTGTTTATTTTTGGGCAAGAAGAAATCAAAGCTATTGTGATCACGTAACTCCTATGATTATGTAAGTGGTTAGCTTAGGAACGGGATATAAAAATAAAATTTTGGCAGAGAAGAAGGGGGACCCTAATCTCTATTACATAAAAGAGAGAGAGAAAAAAACATAATTAGCTACTGCAAAAAAAAAGGTTGATTGAAAAAACACAAAGGGAAAGAAAAAGCCTAATCTTCTCTTGTATGTTTAAAAAAAAAACCTTTTCAAAGCAAAAAAAATTATGTTCTTTTCAAAGTCTACAAATCAAGAAAACATAGACTCAATTTTCTCAAAATGGTGAAATCCAATTCTAAGAGGAGTTCAAACAACATCGACATAGCATTACTCTTCTAATCCTTTCTTTTTATTAATTCTTTCTTTTATATCATTTTATTATTTTTTATTTTATTATTTCTGTGTTTTTTGTTTAATTTTCATTATTTTGTTTTCTTTGTTCATTAATTCTAATCTGATTTTCTTTTTTTTTATTCTTCGTGTTTCATGTTTCTGGTGATGAATACATGATTGAACTAAGGAAACTCATGGAGAATCCATGAATAAAAGCTAAAATTCAAAGATCCCAATTTAATTTTTATCTTGTTCTATTTAGCTTATTTTATTTTTTTTAGGTTTTGAATTTGTTTAATTTATTTTCTCAAAGGTTTTAATTTTAATTTATTTTCTTTATTATTTTTGGTAGATTTTGTAATAGCCTTGATAGTGAGAATAATGAAAAGTCTAGCTTTCTCTTATTCTTAAAAAATTAATTAGTAAATTAGGTTCAATTTGGTAAACCCCAATTAAAATAAACGAAGGTAGTAGATTAATTTAGGTTGCATGTTAATTAAAATTAAGGTTTTTTTAGAAAAAAATAATCTAATTGCATGTTCGATCTTTTTATTTGATTGTTTTGATTTTATATGTTTTTGTACTTATTTGTTGATTTTTGTGTGTTTTGGGCCCCAAGCCCACATTAGGCTCTAACCCATTTAAATAGGCTTTTAATTAGATTTTTAGGTTTAATTAATTTTAAAATCAATTTAGGCCCATTTAGGTTAATTTATACTTAGGCCCATTTTTAGTTAATAAAATTAACTTAGATTTAGCTCACCTCATCAATCTCATTCTTTAAAAAAAATAGACTTAGGCCCATTTAAAAAAATCAATATTAAGCCCATTAATTAATTCCTTTCTTTAAAATTTATAGATTATAGGCCCATTTATTTAGTTAAATTAAAATGAACATACTTAGGCTCATTTATTAACATGTAGGACCATCTTTTGTCCATTTCTCTTGTAAATAAAAATGTAAAATTAGCTAAACTTTTAAATTAACATAGTTTAGACCTAAGGACAATGCGCTTCATATGCATTTTTTACATGCAGTTTTATGACTAGCTTGCTTTAGGGCTAGATGGATGTTTAATTAGGGTTTAATAAAATTATGTATAAATAGAGAATAAGATAATATTCATAAAGTAATTTTAAATGAACACAAGACAAAAAGAAATTAGTATTTCATTCCTAGAATCTCCTAGTTGTGGTGCTAGCTTTCTTTTAGAGAATCGAGTACCACCAAAATGATTTATCCTAGTTATTACCCTGGGTGGTAACCCCTCATCTTCATGCTATGTCTTTGTGACATAGTAGTGTGTTCCCTAGGGCCCTAAACCCAAACAGTGTCGCAATTGCTAAAATCTTGCATGCATGCTTAACCCCTTCGTCTACACCTATAATATAGGATGACAAATGTCAATAAGCTTTTAAGACTATTAAGAATTCTCTGATGAATCCCCTTGTTTTACAACTGTCAAATTCAAGTAAGCCTTTGATCCTATATCTGGCAATCGAGAAGGATACAATAGGGGCAATGCTAGCTCAGGAGAATGAAGGGAAGGTCGAACATACAGTATATTATTTGAGCAGAAAGCTGTTGAAGTATGAAGACAATTACAATCTCATAGAGAAAACATGTCTAGCCGTGATTTGGGAAAAAAAGAAGCTTTGGCACTACTTCTTATCCTACAGAGTACATGCAGTTTCTAAGCAAGACCCCCTTAGATACCTTCAAAAAATGCCTTTGCTCATGCAAAAGCTAACCAGATGGTTAGTCCTACTCACCGAATTTGACATAGATTATGTAACGGAGAAGGTTATAAAAGGAAGAGCAGTAGCAGACTTCTTGGCTTATAATCCAATGTTTGATAAATAAGAATAGGAACTGGAATTTCTGGATGAACATTTAAGGGTAATAGAGTTGCAAGGCTGAAGAATATACTTTGACAGAGTTGTCAACAACAAGGGAGCTGGTGTTAGAGTAATCTTGGTCATGCCAAAAGGGGAAATGATCCCAATGGCAAAAAGACTTAAATTTGGGATAACGAAAAATCAAGTAGAATATGAGGCATGCATCTTCGGTTTAGAGGCACTGTGCAGTGTAAGGGTAGAGGATGTTACCGTGTATGGGGATTCTATATTGGTTATAAAATAAGCCTCTAAAGAATGGGAGATAAAGGAAGATAGGCTACATCCATATTGGGATTATTTAGCTATTGTTTCATTGTCATTTGATTAGTGTAGATTTGCCCATCTACCAAGAGAAAGAAACCAAATAGCTAATGCTCTAGCTACCCTGGCTTCCTTATGGGAAAGTGGGAAACAGACAGAAGTTAAGCCTCTGGTTATAAAGTCTAGAATTCTTTGCTATGAGGAAATAAGGGTCATGCCAGTTAATACTACTAAGAGGCCTTGGTTTTATGATTTGTAGAAGTACTTAGAAATGGGATAGTTCCCTGAGGATGCCGAAAAAAAAGAAAGGATGTCCCTACGAATGTTATCTCGATAGTTAACAAGCTATAATGGGATTTTGTACAAGAGGATGCCGACTAGAGTGCACCTAAGATGCGTTGATAAAGATAACTCCCATAAGCTTATGGAAGTGGTCCATGAAGGAGTATATGGGCTACATATGAATGGGATAGTCTTGTCAAAAAAGATAGCTCGTCAGGGTTATTTCTGGCTCACCATGGAAATATATTGCATCAGATTCATGAAAAAGTGCCATAACTATCAAACTTATGGAGACGTCAGTCACTTGCTATCTATGGAGCTTCAAGGAAAGTCCTCTCAATGGCCCTTTGTTGTATAGGGAATTGATATCATAGGAGAAATAAGGTCGAAGGCATCTAATAATCATTGATACATTATCATAGCCATAGACTATTTCTCCAAATAGGTTAAGGTTGAGTCCTATGCTATTATCAACTCAAAGAAAATGTCGAGGTTCATCGAGAAAAACATAATCTATAGATACGGGTTGCCACACCATATTGTTACTGATAATAGAGTTTAGTTTCGAGCAAATATGGTTGTACTATTAAAAGACTACAAAATTGAGCATCACAGATCATCTCCATATAGGCCACAGGCAAATGGGGCAATGGAAGCTACAAATAAGAATGTGAAGAAGATCTTGGCCAAGATGATGGAGAATTACTAAGACTAGGTAGAATACTTGCAGTTTGCATTATGGGGGTATTAAACCACTGCCAGAACATTAACAAAGGTCACTCCATATTCCTTGCTATATGGATGGAAAGTCATGTTGCCGATGGAACTCAAGATCAAGTCACTAAAGGTTCTATTTGAATCCAAAATCTCTCTAAATACTAGTGGGTGGAGAGTCGATTAGTGCAGAGGGTGAAAGCTATATACCACTCCTAACTGTACTAAAAAAGAATAGTTTGAGCTTATAATAAGAAAGTCAAGCTAGGGAGGATTAAGGAAAGGGATTTAGTACTGAAGTTTATAAGGCCAACCATGATTGATCTGTAAGGAAAATTCAAATTGAGTTAGGAAGGACTGTATTTGGTAAAGAAATTTTACTCCAAGGGTGCTACTATCTTATCCGACATGGAAGGAAATGAGTTCAGAGAGCCCATTAACCTAGACAAGGTCAAGAAATACTTTCTATAAGAGTCTCATTAGGGAGAAAACCTTTCAAAGAGGCTATCTAAGCAAAAGTTAGAGAAAAAAATGCAAAAGAAAATTAAAAGTCCTGCTGGATTGAAAACCTCAAAAAAGGTGGTCCAGGCAAAAGTTAAAAATAAGATAAAAGGAGAGGGAGAGATAAAAATGGTTAGTTGGAAAACTTGCAAGGGCAAGCTAACTAACAACATGAGATGTATTAAAAGTAATATGTATATGCATATTGTGCCTAAGTTAAAAGAAATAAGTTGCTTTGATTACTATTAAACATTGCATAAAGTGTCTATTACAAACTACTTAATTGGAAAGGAAACACCATTTAACAAAAGGACAGTGACAACTTAATTTCATGAGCTAATTTTGTCTTCTCTTCTTTTATTGGTCACCCTGAGCACTCAATGCTTATAACTCTCTCATTCTTTTATTTCTTATGAACTCATCTATTTTTTATTATTATAAATAAATCCACACTTTGTATTGATCATCAATAGTCTAATCTCTATTGTAGTTTATGTTTCTCTCGATGGTTCTACAATTTTTGAGAGAGGGGTCCTAGTTCGAACTCATGAACCAACCCCATGATCAGTTACTTATGACCATATTGACAGTAGAGATGGGTTGGGTTGTAAAAGGTAGCAAAATGAAGGTTGGCGATTAGAACACAATATGTGTAAAATTGGATAGTCACGTGCTACAAGGGCACCTCCAGCAAATTAGGGTGTCAAGCAATGTTAATAACTAGTTGTGAACATCTTCTAGTATAGGATACAGTCTCTTAGTCTAATAATGCTTGGCTCTATAACGCCCAACATCTCAAGGAGGTTTGAGCAAGCCCAGTTTCTCATAAAGCCACATCTACAAGATGTTAAATGGTTGAACATAATGACAAAATAATAGGAGAATAAGAATTCAACTCGATACAAATGAATTTACCTCTAACATAAATGGACTTCTAGAAAATCATCTTATTTCTATGAAATTATCTAGTCCAATGAGTTTCTCTGCTAGAATGAGAAGAAAAGGGTTGAGCCTGCTACTGCTTGATTGAGGACAAAAAGAAATTTTAAATCACAATTCCTAGAAAGGGAAACAAGCAAAAATTAAGTATATAAGTAGAGGGCCATCATCCAGGGCCAATGAACTTCTCCCTTATTTGTACCCGTGATGGTCTTAAGAAAGGTTTCTAGTATAATTTTTGAGCTGAGAATATAATGAGAAGAAGACCAAGGTGGAGGATTGAACATTTGGGCCATCCAGTACTGAATGGAATAAGGGTTTAGGATCACAACGTTAGGAACTACAAGTTAACAATTGGAGTCCATATGGCAACCAAGAATGGCCTCAAACTCCTCTGGTAGGGGGCATATTTTAACTATATTGAACCAAAAGACATGTTTAAAAGGATCTCAGAATTGAGCCACAGCATGAATAAAAGGGAAATTAATTCTCCGAGCATGTAATGATCTGAAGATTGAGAGGTAAAATAACTCTAATCTGGCCCATGATCTGTTGTCTAGGCTCTTGAAGTTTGATTGCAATAATTTAAGGCTTCATTCCCTGACATTCCCTGACAGGTGTTTAAAGAGAGAAAATGGAGGCTACGGATGAAGGTGTTTCAAGAATGGGGCTGAAATAAGGAGGTTGAGCTTTTAAAGAAGAGGAATCTACCTGGACATGAGGCGTAATAAGGCGATCACCTCAGTGCCAAGAGGCAATCGCCTTTTTAACAGAAGGTAATGAGGTGATCACCTCTCTAGCAGTGGCAGCTGGCAGACTTTTGGTAGGCTTATGTAGTCTCAGTAGTCTAATCAAAACCTAGCAAGGTATATGTACATTCATGCTATCACTGGAGCTAAATTGTATGTAAAAAATGAAATTGATTAAAATAAAAGTCAAATTTTGTAAACAT
Organism: Mallotus nudiflorus; assembly: GCA_947683625.1. NCBI lineage: Eukaryota > Viridiplantae > Streptophyta > Magnoliopsida > Malpighiales > Euphorbiaceae > Mallotus > Mallotus nudiflorus. The sequence continues at coordinate 2,720,303 of CANTUR010000274.1, forward strand.
TCATCCAAGATAGAAAAAATATATGTTCATCATCTAATTTAAACAAATTAAAAAGCTTCAATCAAAAGAGCAGCTCATGGGCCCTAGCCTATTAAGTATTCGACTTGGTGCTCTCAATGTCATCTCCCCCTCCAACATCACTGCCACTCCCATCCTCATCATCATCATCCTCATTGATCTAGAACACATCAATCTAGTGCTTGAGGGTGGCAATCCTTGCCTTGTTAACCTTATCAAAATCCTATTTAAATAAACAACAGGTTAGTAAATCATGTGAGCATGTATGAATATAGGTCCAAAAAGGTCTTTACCCTCCAATGATGTGCGTGATGTCCAGCTTGTAGTCCCTTTAGGCCTCTATCATTCGGTACATGTACAGGCCTTGCTCCAAAGGAATCTGCATCATTAAATTAGTGTTAGAGCTAATAAACATGTCAAGAATGATTGTAAGAATAGGTTAAAAGCAAACTCATATGAGTAGCACCACCAGGAGCACATGCAGGTATGAGGTCCACGTCCAAAGTCAGGAACTGATGAGATAAATCTCTAGGAGAGACCTAACAGCAAGCCAAGGGGTCATGAATGTGAACAAAACTACCAACAATAACCTGAGAGCTAAAAGTGGTAGGAGGCCTCATCTGTTTAGCAGCAACTAAAGTCCCATCTCTTCTTAAATCAAGATGGCATCTCAAGGGCTCTCTCTCCTAAACCTGAAGTCTAGTAAGAGGTGCTGGTCTAACAACCATGGCCTAAAGATAGGGAGGAAGATTGTTTAAGAATATGGTAATTCTAAAGATAAAAGGGAAAATGATAAAGATGTACCTGAGAGGGAGAAGCAGCATGAAAGGGAACCATCAATAAAAGATGAGTCCAAACAAACTCCATGTACTAGCTCTTGACCCAAACTATACGGTCTACAGTCGATGAACTAGTAATAGCCTAGGCAAGACCATCACCCTCTAACTCATGTTTCCAAACATGCTACTAGGAGGAGACTCAGGAACTCGTCTCACTCTGACACCCCCATGCAAGTTCATGACCCGCTAGCTGAGATACCAGACTCGATAGCCTGGTCCACAAAGTAGTACCCTCCTCCGAGCTAAAGGTTTAGACCGAGTCATCTCAATGTTCCACCTATCCTTGAGACCCCATAAATTGTTCTGGATCTGTAAAAGTAGAGGCATTAGCAGGTAAATGGATTAAGTTCATGTAGGTTACTAATAAATGTAAATATGGTTGTTTATAAGTACTGCATCTTATGTTAAGGAGTTCAAATATTGCCAATGAATATGCACCCAAGCGAGATGCCTCTTCAAGACTCAGTTACCACCCCACCTACCAATGGTAGAGAGATAATCCCCCACTTGCTGCACACTGATGAGCAGCTCTAACTCTAAGGCCCAAACCTATCAAAAAAAATGGTTAGCCAGTGTCAATGAATAAATATCAAAGCAAATCAAGAAGAAAATATGGGTTATAACTTACTAGAATGGCATGCCAAAAGTTATAAAATCTTTTGGCCCCATGGACCACCTCATCCATGCTCCGGTATAAGTATGCAAGGGCGTAACTACCCCAGTTAAAGGTAGACCTGATCTAGGTCCTGAAGAGGTAGCAAGAACATCAGGTCTATAGAGCTAGCAATATCAACGAAAGAAGGTGGTACCGAGTAGGTAAATCAAAAAAGCCCATACCACCTGGTCAACCTCATATGGAGTAACCATCATCATGGATCTCTCTTGAGTATAAAAGCTCCAGATCAAGTCAAGCTTAAAGGGTGAGTCCCCTTCATGTTTGAGATTAAACCTAAAAGGCGCTTAATGAACACGACCTTGTCTAGAGTCAACTAGTGTAGGCTCGCATCAATAGGAATAGGATCCTCAGCACATGCTATCCCAGTGATGGCAGTGAAGGAGATGGGATCTAAAGTGAGCTCTCTAAACATGAGGTATAAGGTATAGGTCATATCAAACCACCTCTCCATCAGTGCTTAAAGCAGCTGGTAGTTTGTTCGACCCTGCTCAGCAAGAAGCGAGAGGACAAAATCCTCAAACCCAGTCTCTTAAATCTAGTCCTTTTAATCCTCAGTTAGTTCATTATAAAAGAACTAACTGAGGAAATTAAGATGCATAGGGAAGTAGAATTAGTGTAATGTATTTTGTTGTCTTTTTTAGAATAAAAATAATAATAATAGAGAATGGAATCTGGCTCACCCTATCGATAAGGCATGACACCTCAGTATTGAGGCAATCGCCTTATCATAATGGCAATCACCTCAACATTAGAGGTGATGCCCCTTGCATACTGTCGATAGAGCGATCGCCTCTTATGAAGAAGCAATCGCCTCTTTAGTGAGGCGATCACCTCATTGAAGAGGCAATCGACTCTAAGCAATGCAGACAGCGAACGATTTCTTATTTTTTCTATCAAACCCATAAATGCAGTAATTAAATGACCTAATTTTTTAATCATAAATGATAAATAAATGTGAATGAACACTAACCCAATATGGTTTACAAGAAAAATAAGGAAGAATTGAGTACTAAACTCTCCGGACATCAATAAACAAATATGGGTTCTTAGATCTACTAGGAGAGGAATCAAATCTCCTCTTATCAATCTAAGATTCTATGGAGCGTTAGTAGAAGGAGGGACACAATCCCATTTGGGCACAGGGGTGTTCTCTCACTGTCCATTTTTTAAGAAGTTAAAGCGTGAGAAGTAGAAAAAAGAAAAGAAGAAAAGAGAAAAAAGATAAAGATATACTTTTATAGTAAAGGAAGGGGTAGGGTAAGTCTTTTGAAAAAAAATAACGATGATGATGAGATTCCTTCGGGTGCATCTCGAGAATAAAGGTTGAGAAGTAGAGGTTTTAGTTGGTGTTCTTAATCAAGCGATGTTTTAAGGCTAGGAATACTCCGAATAACGTGTGGAGACAAGGAAAGGGTTGTTTGGGTTGTATCCCTAAAGCTCGGGATTAAGAGAGGGCTATTCAGATTATATCCCTAAAGCTCAGGATCAAGAGAGGGTTGTTCAGGTTGCATCTCCTAAGCTCAAGATCAAGAGAGGGTTGTTCAGGTTGCATCCCTGAAGCTCGAGATCAAAAGAGGGTTGTTCAGGTTGCATCCCTGAAGCTCGAGATCAAAAGAGGGTTATATCCCTAAAGCTCGTGATCAAGGCGAGGGCTATTTGGGTAGTATCCCCGAAGATTGAAGACTAAAATGATTGTTCGAGTAGTGTCTTTAAAGTCAAGGTTGAGTGATGATCGGACCAGGAAAATTTGAAAGTCACATCCCCAATGGTATGGTGACCGAGCTAAGAAAACTCGAGAACCGAAATCAAGTGATAAGGACTAGGAAAATCTAAGAATCACATCCCCAGTTGAGTGATGAACAACCAAGAAAACCCAAGAATCACATCCCTAATGGAATGATAATTGGGCCAAAAAAACCCTAAGATCACTGTCTTCGCATAATCTACTAAATATTAATGAGTGGCTGATTGGGCTAGGAAAACCTGAGGATCATTGTCACATTTCAAAATTGAAGAATTTCTCTCTCGAGTGTAACTCAGACGTTAGATATATTGTTTGTTATTTTCTTTGTTGTGCATGTGATTTTCTTGAAAAACTGCTTTGCATGTTTTTGGTTTTTCAAAAAATCACGAGGCAAACTATAGACACTCGATTCGATCGACCCATGAATGGGGGTAAAACGCGGGTGCTCAGTTTGAATGGTTGACACCTAAGCCCAATGATGGGAAAAATCAAAGTTTAAATGTAAGGAGGAAGACTGGAATTCTTTTAAAAATGAGCCCAAAAGCCCAAGACCCTTCTAAACCAAACCCAAAACTCTTTATAACTAACCCAAGTTGCCTCTAGCCCACCAGGCCCAATGTAGGTCAAGCTAGAGAGGCGATGCCTCTATAGCAGAAGCCAATGAGGCAATCGCCTTATCATAAAGGTGTCACCTCTGTGGTAGCCACTTGCCTCTACATTAAATGCAGAGGTGACAATGGTGGTTGATGGTGGGCCCACCCCAATTGAAACTCAATCTCTGAGAGGAAAAAAAAAATTTTTAAGAAGAGAAGAGTTATGAAAAGTAATGATGAAGAGGAGTAGTATGGGCATGGCGTAGAGGAGAGAATAAAAGAAAAAAGGAGAGAAAAAAGAAAGGAGAGCTTAGCAATTATAAAAAAATAAAAACCAAAAAAAGGAAAAATGCTTTGAAACTAAGATGAGGGAAAGGGAGGACAGTTTGAGAAAGGAAAAGGAGGAAACCGAGCAAAAAAAGGCCATTTTCTAGAGGAAGAAGGGAAAAGAGCTTGCATTCAAAAGAAGTCTAGCTCATACTCATCTATGAGGGCTAATCACTTTGGATTAAAAGGTCATTTTCTAGTAACTTTCCTTATCTCTTTTTTGTTATTGTGTTACAAACTTGTATGCTCTTTTGTTAAATTAGTATAGCCTTTAAAGTCATTATTTATTCACTTATTTTCTTGTGTCCATTATCAAAGGTTTGCCATTATTTAGCATGATTGATTGAGTTTTAGGCATAAAAGTGTATTTAGTGTCTTCATTTCAGTAAGCATTAGCTTGAAACATAATTTTTTATCATTTTGAGAGTCGTCCAAGTCTGTTAATCGAATGATAACCTCTTCAAAGAGGCATCGCCCCACTGTCTTAAGGCGATCGCCTCTTCAAATAGGTAGTCACCATTTTGACAGGCCTTCATTTGATCCCACTTCTCTTTTCTTATATATTATAGCCGCCCAACCTACTAATTGGACGATTGCCTATTCATAGTGGCTATCGCCACTTTGACAGTCCTTCACACATTTCATAAAATGTTCTATAACTTGTATATGCATTCCCTTTGAGTATTATTCATTAATCATCGATTATGGGACAATATTGTTATTTATGGAAGGGAATTAACCTTTGTTTATTGTAGGGACTGTTTGGTGTCCTCTAGCCATCAAATAATCATTTGATTAATCGATTTTTGAGGGACTTTTGCTTGTATAATTAGTTTATTGCTAGTTTATTTTCCGTATATGTATGGTTTATTTTCTGAATGTTATGCTTTTATCACTCTAAAAGTGTTGTAATCCTTAATCCCTTCCCCTTTGATTTTGAATGAGTGGTTGTAAATATTGATTATTTACTTTGTTTGTGGTAAATGTTGGGACAAAAGTGCATGAAAAAGATTAATGTGCAAATCCATATTTAAGTATAAAATTTGGCAATTATCCGAAGGCAATTACAATCCACGTGGTAATAAAGAAATAACTGAATAATTAAAGGTAATAATTCACAAAACATAAATGGAGGCCAACCGTAAAATTGGGTGAGCATTCAAACCATCATACCTAGTTTCCGAACCCGTTCTCTCATGACAGCTTCTGGGAACCTCCATGGAATCCAGTTTTCGTATAAGTGTGTCCCGGCTTTCATCCTGGTGGCAACTCCATCTCCAACTAGGCTTAATACCTATCTTATATTTTCAAGTAGGTCTAGAATCCACACAGTATTGTGGTCATCAAACACTTGGACGCGCACTAAATCTCGCCACCTACACCTAACCAATTTTATTCTTATGATTTCAGCAACCTAGCTAATGGTTGTTGCCATTGATTTTTTGTTTTTTTATTTGGTTCTTATTTATTCTTTTGTGTTTTGTATTCATTCTATTTTAATCTCCTTTCTATTACTGTAAAAAAAAATTCATCTTAATTTATTTTTATTTTTCTTTTTTTCCTATCTACTCTTTATTTTTGTTTAGTTTATATACTTTTATTGGATTATTTTTATTTAATTTAATTTCTATTTATAGCTTTTTATTCATTTTTGTATGTTTTTACTCTATTTTATTTTTGTCCTATATTTATTTTATTCATATTATCTTTTTTATTATTTTCTCTTGTTTTATATAATTTGTATTCTACCTTTCATTTGGTGTATGCATTATTTATTTGATTATATTTTATTGCATTATTGAGACTTTTTTATTTTTTATTTTTATTATGTGATTTTATTTTTGGCTATTAATCTTATTTTTCTTTATTATGTTTCTTTTTGGTGCAATAATTTATTTATTTCTTTTTATTTTAATATTAATTAATGGTGATTATGTTAATTAGAGGCATGTAAATTAAATAACTATTTGTTCTTTAATTAACTTAGTAAAGTTGGACTATTTAATTTTGTTAGATATTTTAGTTAATTTTAGTTTTTTTAGTTTTTTAGTTTTAGTCTCAAGAAGTAATGCAAATAAATCTTGTGAATAATATTTGTTAAATTATTAATTATTGAATAATTTATTTGATAGGATTTTTATATGATTTGTTTGATTTTAATTTAGTTTTTTATATTTTCTTCATGTTATATTATTTGTCATATAAATAATTTCATTTTTAATAAATTATTAAGTTGGTGATTCTAGTAAGATTATTATTTCATAATATATATACTTTTATACGTATTTGTGTTTATTGTTTAAAACTAACTTTATTTTATTTTTTTGCAGATCAAATTTTTATAACTAATTTGAGGCCATTCTTGTGTTAGATAGGATATTAGTGGAGAATTTAGAAATTGTTGTTTGGTTTTTATTTTGTTTTATTTTATTTTTACATGTTTAAAGGGTTGTAATCTTTTTTCCTCCCTCCTCTTTTTATATGTGCATTTATTTTTATTTATTTATTTATTTATTGTGTGTAAACATGATTGTATTCATTTTACCTCCCCACATTTTCTTTGCATGTGTGTTTTATTATTTTATATTTAAATTTTGTTTTTATTTATTTGTTATTGTAGTTTGAATGTATGGTGTGATGATTAATGCACTTAATTGCATGGAATTGGAATAATAAATAAATAATTAAATAAATAACTTGGACCAAATTGTAAAATTCAAAAAATATTTGAAGGTAATTGCAAATCTACATGTTAATAAAGAAATAATTTAATAATAAAAAGTAATAAATCACAAAACACAAATGGAAGCCAACTGCAAGATTGGGTGGGTATTCCCAAAGTCCATATCAAATTTTTAAACCTAACTCTGAGGATGGCTACGGGGGGCTCTTCATGAGATCCAATTGTTGTAAAGTGTGTTCTAAATTTAATCTAGATGACGACTCCCATATCTGATATGGGCTTAAAGCCTATGCTGTATTTCCTACTGAACCCTATGTCTGCACAATGTTATGGTTGCTAAACACTTGAATGTGCAATGAACCAAATTAAAATTGAATCGAACCGAGTAAACCGAACCAAATTTTTAGTTCAATTCAATTTTAATTTGGTTCAGTTTAGTTTTATATAAAGAAAATTTAGTTAACGAAATAAACCAAAATTATTTTTTTTATTTTTTTTAAATAGTATAATCATTTATTATAAAAATAATAAAATAATTGGAAAAATATTATATTTGGTTTGATCAGTTCGATTTTTTATTTAGTTTGGTTCGATTACTTTGATTCAATTTGATTTCTCATTTAGTTCAATTTGATTCAATTTTTATAGAGTTTAGTTTGATTAATTCAATTCAGTGAGAAAAATAGATGAAAACTAACCAAATGTTCACCCCTAAGTGGAAGCCCATAAAATATAAGTATGATTGCCTACAATATTGAATAAAATAGTTCAACACTAATAATTATAAATTACAACAATACCAACAAGTATAAAAATAATTAAAAAATCAAATTTAGATCAACATTAACTAATTTTTAAGCATATCATATATCAATTACATAAAAAATATTTTTAATATATTTGTTAAAATTTTTAATTTGATGTTGTAAATAAATTTTTGAATAAAAAGTATACTTTTCACTATTTTCAACTATTATTAAAAATATATATTAAATTTAAAAATAAATTAAAATTTTTTATTAATTGGAAATAAAAATATATATTTTTCACTTTAAATACATTAAAAGAATAAAATATAAATTTTTAATTGATTGAACTATTTTTAATAAAAAATATTTAATATCTTTTGAAGTGGTATTTAATCGGACGAAATTGACAAAAAAAAAAAACTTAGAATGCAGCTATTTGATTTATAAACACAAGTTTAGGGATGAAAATTTTCTAAAAGTTCTTAATGTGTGCAAATATCAAAATATGAGAGCTCAATGCAACACAACTAAAATTTAAGGCCTCGGTAGAACAAAACATCAAAATTGAAGGGTTTGAAAATGGATTTTGCCAAAAAAAAAAAGTTGAAACTAATCTAAAATTCTCTAACATGTAAAAAAGAATTTTTATTATTTTATTTATATGCAAGTTCTTAGGATAAATTAATTTCTTTGTATTTTTTTTGTTAAATTGCTTGCTCTTCTTAGAATTTCTACTTCTATGAATGAAATTTCTATCTTTGGTAAAAAATAAAAAATAAAAATAACAATGAGAGGTGTCATCAAGTGATGTCCTCTATCAACTGGACATTTGGAATGTTTAGTTTTTAAGTTGAGCTCACAAGTCAAACTTCAGCTTGTAGAAGTTTGACTCAGTAAAGCTCGAACTATAATAATCTTTAAAGAGCTCGGTTCTAATTTTTCAAAACTCAACTATTACACTTAGTTCTACTAGTCCAAAATAAGGGTAAACTGTGGATGCTCGGTTTGATCGGCCCACCATAAAGCCCAATGATGAGAAATGCAAGGTTTGAATGCAAGAAAGAAGCCCAAACCTTCTTGAAAATGAACCTAAAAGCTTAAAACCCAAAATCTCAGCCCAAACCCATTTAGAAGCAAGCCCAACTCACCTCAACCCATTTAGCCCAATGTAGAGCCGGGCCACAGAGGTGACGCCTCTTTAAAGAGGTGATCGCCTTTATGGCAGTAGGTGATGAGGTGATCGCCTCATCACAAAGGCACTGCCTCTATAGCAGCTACTTACCTCTACATTAAACGCAAAGGTGACAATGGCAATCAACTTAGTGGGCCCACCTTCCACTGAACTCAGCCTATTTCATGAAGAAGGGGATTTTTGAGAGAAGTGGAGAATTAGAAAGGGGCAATAATGAGTATAAAGGTAGGGGTATGGGCTAAGTATAGGATTAAAAGGGAAAATAAAAGAGAGAATAAGAGGGTGAGTAACCATAAAAAAAAAGCACTCTAAAAAAAGAACAAAAAAAAATGTTTGGCGAAGAAGATAAGGGATTAAACTTGAGGAGGGCCATTTCCAAATGAGAAGAAGGTAGAAACCTTGCATTCAAGTGAAGATCAATATTCGTATCTATCTTTAAAGGGCAACCATTTTGAGAAAAGCTCCCATTTCAGTAATGGTTCTTACTTCTTTTCAATATTAAAACTTTAGTGTATCAAACCCCTTATTTATTTGTTTAGTCACTCATTTCTCATGTTTATTGCTTATGTTACGCCATGCTCTTAACATGATTGACTGAAGCTTTAGGTGTAGTTGTAAGTCTTGTTCATTAATATCATTTATTGCTTGCTTGAAATCAAAGTCTACTGCTTTTGGAGAGTTTCTTGTAACTGTTGCAGAGGCACCATCTCTTTGCAGGCAATTGCCACTTTAACAGGGTCCTACATGACCTTGTCTCAATTTTCCTCATAAATCATGCATGATTCCATGAATGTCGATGCTTTAATATTCTTAAGTCTATATTGTATGATTATTTTGCTATTTTGTTCAATTAAAGTCTATATATTTATTATTTTTCATTTGTATTAAATTGAATTCACGAGTTGAATTGGTGGATTCTTTTGTAGGATCTTTATATATCTTAAGAACTGACATTTTTTCTATTGTAGGAATTTATTGATGATTTTTAATCATTAAATATTTTCCTTATTAATTAGTTCTTTAGAGGTTTTATTTGTCTAATTCAAGTAGTTTACTTTTGATTTATTTTTCATTTATTTTACCTTTTGTACAAAGTATTGTAATCCCTAATCCCTTCCCCATTCATTTAGAATGTATGGTTGTAAATTATTACTTGTTTTATTTATATTGAATGTGGGACTTAAGGCATGAAATGGGATTAATGTGCAAATTTGGACCTTAATGTAAAACTTGACCAATTGTTTGAAGGCAATTATAATTTACATTTTAACAAAGAAATAATTGAATAATTAAAGGTAATAAATTACAAAACACAAATAGAGGCCAACCGCAAGGTTGGTTGGGCATTCTAAAAGTCCATACCCAATTTTTGAACTTGTTCTGTAATGATAGCTTCTGGGAACCTCCATGGAATCCAGTTGCAGTATAGTGTGTCCCAACTTTTATCCAGGCGGCGACTCCATCTCTAATTAGGCTTTAAGACCTACTTCATATTTTCTAGTAGGCTTCAAGCCCACATAATGTCGTGGTCCTAAAACACTAGCATGCGTGCTAAGCCCCACCACCTACAGTGGTGACTCCACAGGGTTAGAGAAACTGATTCTAGTGTTTTGTGTTTTATCATTTTTAATTATTCTTTTATTTCTTTTTCATATTTTTCACTCACTACATATTTTCACACAATGAGCACCTCAGTCCCTAAATAACTTAATGATAGTCATTCCTTTGCTACTTGTCTTTCACTCAAACTTGGTGATGGAGTATTTGATTATTATCACTTATAGCACGTACTTATCCACATCATATAGACCCTTGAGTGGGGAGACATAATGGAGGTATATCATTATAGGAACCAAAGCCTTTTTCACCTAAAACTCAACTCATATAGTGACCTAGCAACTTCCTTTAGGATTTTCAAAATGCATGTGTTTAATGCTATATGGTGGACCTTGGTATAAAATCTAGGCCCATTGTAAATGGACTATGTCAAAGTAGGCCTTTCATGCCTCTATGACCTATTATAATGGACCTTTTTTTATGCAAGGGCCTGCTACTTGTTTATTCACTTTGAGAGTTATCTTGCCTACGTCAGTTTTGTTATCCCCCATTGATAATTGAAACCTAAAACAAAAATCATAAGACAAGAAATTCGCTATCGAATAAGTGTGTGGGAGGAATAAGGGCAAAAGTTATCATGCCTAAATTCATTATTTATTTGTTTCTTTATCCATTTCTATTGACATAAAAAAATTCTTACATTTCATGCATACATGACATTCATTTTAATTTTCAAAAAAAAATCTTATATTTCATGCATACATGACATTCATTGCAACTTTCAAAAATGCATTTTTCCTAGCCATAATCCTTTTCTTATTTGAAAGTAGATCAAGGGGATTTGGTCCACTAATAATAAGGATCCAATCAAATAGTTAAGATCACTTGAAAAAGAAAGCAAGATGGCAGGAACCTCTAATTTTGATGTTGAAGCTTTCAAAAAAGAACTATTGAAAGAGATTAGAGATGACATGCAACAAATGATTAAAGATATGTTTGTTAAGATAATAGGAAAGATTCTTATGGATAAAGAAGACTTTAAAACCAAAACTGTTGTTAGCGAGCCATTCAAAGAAAAATTAAAAGCATCGCTAGATCCAATAGAGTTAGAATGGATGAAAGACATGCAAAGGCAAATAGATCAACTGCAGATTGCACTAAAGAAGCATGGATTCAATCTTAACTTTTCCAAGCTAGATCTAGATTTGGAGAAGGAAGAACCTCTGCCCCAAAAATATAAATTCTCAAATATGAAGAAATACTTTAGTACTAATGATCCTTATCTGCATCTGAAGTAATACATCACCTATATGAAGGCCATTGGGTTTTCTAAAGCTCATATTGTCAAGAAATTTTCATTATCCTTGGAAGGAGTTGTTATCAATCAGTATCACACTCTAGATGCATAAGTCCAACAAGACTGGAAGGAGCTATGTTCAGTCTTCATCAAATAGTATGGGTTAAACTCTCAATTTGAAGTTTCTCTTTATGAGCTACATAATATAGTGCAAAGACCTAAAGAGTCCTTTGTGAGCATCTTAGATACGTGGAGAAGGAAGTTAGCTCAGATGAAGCATAGGCCTGTAGAATCAGACTAGCTGATTATAGCCATAGGGCCATAAAAGCCTACATTCCACCTATGGCTAACAAATTAAAGGACATGGGCATAAAGGACTCCAAAGAGTTATATCATTTTGGAGTACAAGTTGAAGTTGACTTGAATTTGGGCATTCATGAGTAGTTGTTTGTCAGTTGAGACTATATAACTTAGGACCATATTTTGTTGCACCATTTTATCTTTAGTGCTAATGAATGTTTGATTGTCTAATTTACAAGAGTATTAATTTGTTATAATTGTGCATATAATCATATGCTTGAATGAGAGAGAGATTTAAAAAAATCATAAAATAAGAGAACTAAAATGTTAGAATTAATTTTCAAACTTTTCCTTTAGGCACATTTAACCTCAGTTTTCCTTGAAATGAATTCCTCATATTCATCAAGAAAAAAAAAGAAAAAAAAGAAAAAGAAAACGAAAAAGAAAAAGAAAAGGAAGGAAAGTATGGGGAAAGAAAAAAGGAAATCTTTGTTTGTGCTACCAACATTTGAAAATTTGATTTTGAGCAATCCTTGTAAAGTCCTAATTCTTAAATAAAATTCTCGCCAATTATAAGCTGAAAAAATAATTGATCAGAAAACCCATATAGGGCTAATAAATAATAAGCATAATGTGGCATGCCTGACTCTAACAGAGGAGTAATCATGTGAAGATAGTCATGACTAATATATTAGTAGCAGGTGAAGTGTCAGATATGGACTCATCAGTTTCACAACAATCGACAGCATGAGTGAGGTCATTATTCGCAATTAGTAGCAAGAGTAGTTAGCAACTAAAGTGACAACATGAACATCGAACATAACAAAAGTGATCGACCATCACCATGAATTTGCAACCACCCAGCTAGGTTGAAAACTACTAGAAAGGGAGTGACCTAGGCAAAAGAGGAAAAATACAAAAGAAAGAAAATGAAACACCCAACTAGGTTTGAAAACTCCTAAAAAGGGAGTGACTTAGGCAAAAAAAGGGAATATAAAATAAAATTAGTCACATTTTCATTTTGAGAAGAGCAATTCAAGAAATTATAAGATTTTACTTGGTAGTGCGAAAGCGAGAAAGTCTATCAAGTCCTTAACTAGGAGGCAATTTTGAAGATGAGTTGAGCCTTATAAGTAATATAGTTTTCCAACAATTTCCTTCCACTAAGGGGCGAATAGAGTCTTTTTCACACTAAGGGCTAAGCACAACCGTCATATGACAATAAAGCATTCTAAGGAATTAACTAAACTGGGGGCATGTGTTATTATCATAATCCCAATTTGATCATGAGAGGGTCCTAATTGTTGTTCCATTTGGGTAGACTCAACTTTTGAATTCATGTTATTTGATATAACAAGGGCCAGTTCCCAAAGGTTAACTCTAAATAGAAAAAACATTTGGATATTGATTATTTTCTTGATTAGTTCATGCATACACAATATTTTTTTTACAAAAGACATCTTTGAACTTCATGCTTAAGTACATTAGAATAATGCATGTTTTCTATAAATATTACATACACCATACGAGCTTGTGTTGTCAAATTATTTTTGAGGATTTTTAGAGACCACGATCATGCATACATCAACAATGAATCTTTTTTATGTGTCTTTGGAGTGGGCTAGCTCTTATGCATAGGATACAATCCTGCTATATTGATTTCGTATGATGCTTGTGAGGCTACATGGATTGTTTTAGATTAATCTTGTTTGATTGTCTCCGCTTAATGCCCTAGAGGCTATATATGGCATCTTTAATTTGTCTTTGTTGATGCACATTTTGTTTATTATCTATTTAGTCTAATGCCCCTGAGGCTATAGTGGCATGTTTTGATTTCACCTAATGCCTTAGAGGCTACATGGCTTGTTTTGGTTCATTTTGCTTGACGCTCGTGTAGCTATATGGCCTATTATGATTTCATCTACCTACACCCTAAAGTCTGTATGGCATTTTCTGTTTGATATTATTTGATGCATGTTTTTTTATTTGTTGATCTTACCTTATGCCCCTGAGGCTATGCAGTATTCGCTATTATTGTTTTCACCTAACGCCTACATGGCTATACGAATTTTCTTTCTTGTTTTCACCTAATGCCTGCGTAGTTATACGACTTTTCTTTGCTATTATTTTGCCTAATGCCTGCAAGGCTATATGGTTTTTCTTTGTGTGCTCTCACTTGATGCCTGCGTGGCTATATAGCTTCTCTTATGTTTCTAGCCCGATGCCTACATGGCTATACGACTTCTCTTTTTGTGTTCTCGCCTGACGCCTATATGGCTATATGGCTTTCCTTATATTTTCCCACCTAACACTTGCGTGACTATATGGCTTCTCTTATGATTTCATTTGCCTAACACCTGCGTGGCTATATGGCTTTTCTTATGTGTTCTCGCCTAATGCCTGTATGGCTATATGTCTTCTTTTGTGTTTTTCCACCTGATGCCTACGTGGCTATAAGGCTTCCCTTATTGTTCTCTTCTTTTTTCCCATATTTGCTTATCAAAATATTAATTAGTGACTAGTCAAGTTTGAATCCCTGAAGTTCACAATTTCAGAAGTGACAAGTCGGGTTATATCCCTGAAGGCTATGTTTCAGATAAGGTACTGCCTCTCAGGCTAGGAAAACTTGAGGATGATGGCATGATTTTCCTGTTTCAGATAAGGGACTACCTCTCAGGCCAAGAAAACTTGAGGATGATGGCATGAGTTTCCCGTTTCAGATAAAGGACTGCCTTGGGCTAGGAAAACTCAAAGATGATGGTATGAGTTTCCCTCTTGTGATAAGGGACTGCCTCTCAGGCTAGGAAAACCCGAGGATGATAGCATGAGTTTCCCTCCTATGATAAGGGACTGCCTCTCAAGCCATGAATTAAAGGATGACACTATGAGTTTCTCGTTCCAGATAAAGGACTGCCTCTCAAGCGAGGAAAACCTAATGATGGCATGAGTTTCCCAATCCAAATAAAGGACTGCCTCTCAGTCTAGAAAAACCTAAGGATGATGGTGTGAGTTTCCCGCTTATGATAAGGGACTGCCTCTCGGGCTAGGAAAACTCGAGGATGATGGTGTCAGTTTCCTATTTCAGATGAGTGGTGTATTAGGCCAGGAAAACCTGTGAATTACATTTTGGATGAGTGGCTAATTGGACTAAGAAAACCCAAAGATCCAGTCATATTTCTAGATGATTTATCAAATATTAATGAGTGGCTTATCGGCCCAAGAAAACCAGAGGAACACGGTCACATTTTAGGGTAAAACTTTGAATTTTTGGGTTAGAATTCCCAAGGCTGACGACACGAGTAAAGCTTGAAAGTCAAGTACATCCCTTACTTTTGTTGTTTATGTCATTTTTTCAAAAAAAATTATCATTGCATGTGTTTGGTTTTTCAAAAAATCAGGCGACAAACTGTTGACACTTAGTTCGATCGGCCTAGGATAGAAGGCAAACATTGATGCTCGATTTGATCGAACCGCCATAAAGCCCAATGATGAGAAATGCAAGGCTTGAATGCAAGAAAGAAACCTAAACCTTCTTGAAAATGGACCTAAAAGCTTAAAACCCAAAATCTCAGCCCAACCCCATTCAGAAGCAGGCCCAACTCACCTCAGCCAATTTAGCCCAATGTAGAACCGGGCCATATAGGCGATGCCTCTTTGAAGAGGCAATCACCTCTATAGTAGTAGGTGATGAGGTGATCGCCTCATCACAAAGGTGCCGCCTCTGCAGTAGCCACTTGCCTCTATATTAAATACAAAGGTGACTATGGCAACCAACTTAGTGGGCCCACCTTCCACTGCACTCATCCTATTTTATGAAGAAGGGAATTTTTAGGAGAAGTGGAGAGCTAGAAAGGGCAATAATGAGTAAAAAGGTAAGGGTATGGGCTAGGAATGAGATTAAAAAGGAAAAGAAAAGAGAGAAGAAAAGGGGGAGCAACCATAAAAAAAATTTTAAAAAAAAGGAAAAGCTCTAAAAAAAGAACGGAAAAGAAATTCTTTGGGGAAGAAGAGACGGGATTAAGCTTAGAGAGGGTCATTTCCAAGGAAGAAGAAGGTAGAAACCTTGCATTCAAGTAAAAATCAATATCCAAATCTATCTCTGAGGGGCAATCATTTTGAGGAAAGCTCTTATTTCAATAATGGTTCTTACTTCTTTTCAATATTGAAATTTTAGTGTATCAAACCCTTTGTTTATGTGTTTAGTCATTCATTTCTTATGCTTATTGCCTATATTATGTCACTCTCTTAACATGATTAACTGAGGCTTCAGGTGTAATTATAAGTCTTGTTCATTTATATCATTTATTAGTTGCTTGAAATCGAAGTCTACTGCTTTTGGAGAGTCGCACGTGCCTATTGGTCAAGCGACTCCTCTGCAAAGAGGAGTCGTCTCTTTACCATAAGGCAGAGGTGATCGCCTCATAACAAAGGCGATCGCCACTACAACAGGGTCTTACGTGACCTTGTCTCAGTTTTCCTTGTAAACCTTGCATGATTCCATGAATGTTTGTGCTTTAATAGTCCTAAGTCTATGCTACATTATTATTTTGCTATTTTGTTCAATTAAAGTCTATATATTTGTTATTTTTCATTTGTATTAAATCGAATTCAAGAGTTTACTTAGTAGATTCTTTTGTAGGATCTTTATATATCTTGGGAACTGACTTTTTGTCTATTTTAGGAATTTATTGGTGATTTCTAATCATAAAATATTTGTCCTATTAATTAGTTTTTAAGAGGTTTTATTTGTCTAATTCAACTAGTTTACTTTCAATTTATTTATGGTTTATTTTCTATTTATTTTACCTCTTTGTACAAAGTATTCTAATCCCTAATTCCTTCCCCATTAATTTGGAATGTATGGTTGTTTTACTTGTTTTATTTATATTGAACGTGGGACTTAAGGCATGAAATGGAATTAATATGTAAATTTGGACTTTAATATAAAACTTGACCAATTGTTTGAAGGCAATTGTAATTTGCATGTTAATAAATAAATAATTGAATAATTAAAGATAATAAATTACGAAACTTAAACGGAGATCAACCGTAAGGTTGGGTGGACATCCCAAAAGCACATTTCCAGTTTCTGAACCTGTTCTATGATGACGGCTTCTAGGAATTTCCGTGAAATCCAATTACCATACAGTGTGTCCTGCCTTTTATCCAATTGGCGATTTTATCTCCGATTATATTTTAAAACTTAGTTCGTATTTTTTAATGGGTTTCGAATCCACATAGTATCATAATCGTCAAATACTTGAGCGCACGCAAAACCCAACTGCGTACATCAACTCAATTGCATCCTTATAGTTATTTGATTTCTATGAGAAGATACCGAAGAAAAGATAGATATAAAAACCATAAACTCTTAATATCTTAAAACAAATCTCTTACATTATTAAATTATTCAAGTTTCAACACGCACAAGTATTGCTGCAAAGAATTAAGAGAAAGAGAGTCAATTGGTAACAACAATAAACGAGGAAAGTATCTTACAACTGAATTTTGAGTTTGCCGAATGACATAAAATTGATTTTCCTATACTCTACTGGTGGAAGTAACTTTCGGTCTAATTTCCAACATTAGCAACTTTCTTTTTTTCACAAACCAAATTACAACAATTAAATGAATCAACCACGATAATCAAAAACTCCATTAATACACCAATTTGAAGGTTAAATGGTCAAATTGAACCCTCAATTATACATTGAATTCAACACTGAACATTTATATTTTTTGGTATTAATAAGAATTTGTTTTCTTAAATTAGATTATATTAGTCTTTATCTTTAAAAAATTTACAATTAAGTCCTATAATTGAAAAAAAAAAATAATTTTAATAGTTAATTAACAAAAAATTATTTAGACTAATAAATAAAACTGATAATCTTTATATATATATATATATATATATCACCTAATCATAATTTTTTAAAAAAAAATTATGTCTACATACAAATTTTTTAACTTTTTTTAATTTATTTAAATTTCACTTACAATTTTTATTAACGTAATAATGTTTAAAACTTTATAATTAAGTTATATGCATTTAAAAAGAATTTCATTAACTTTAATTCTTAGTTTAAATAATTGTTTGTTAATCAACTACTGAAATTAAATTGGGGAATAAAATTTTATTGTTCAACTAGTAAAATTAAAATTCTTGATGAATTTTTTATATGTATATCACTTGACTTTAAAGTTTCCAAAATTTTTAAGTTTATAAAAATTTTCAAAAATGCAAAATAGTGCTAAAAGAATTTTGAATTGTTTTTAAAAAATTATTATATAGGCTTAAAATTTTTTATAAAACTTTATAATTAGGTGATATAGTTTTAAAAAAAATTATAACTTTTATTCATTAGCCTAAATATTATTTTGTTAGTTAGCCATTTAAATTAAGAATTTTATTAATTTATATAACGCAATTGTATAACTTTTTAAGAAAATGTCTAATATGATTTAAAGAAAAAATTTCCATTAGAACAAGAAAAACATTAAAGTTCAATATTGACTTCAAGGCATAGTTAAAAGTCCAATTTAATCCTTTGACCCCAATTTGAACCAATAACCTTTAGCATGCACCTCAATGTGGAGATGTTTTGCCATCAAATTTAGAGGAAATTTCATTGGATAATCCATTCAATGCCATTTATTTCCTTCGTAGTTGGCCTTTTATTTTTCTTTCACTTTGTTTTCTTTGACTTCAGTTATAGCCCCTTTATGGTATATTTTTTAAAGGTTGTGCATAGGCATCTTCCTTTTTTTCCTTTCTTTTCTCTTTTTTTTAAAAAAAAAAATTCTGTAATTCTTTTTTACTTACATATTATTTTTGAAGTCATTTTTTTTAATTTAAGGTAATTATATTTATTTATTTATTTTGTAAATTTTAAGTAATTTAATTTTATATTCTAAATAACAATTTTTTTAATTTTGAAACTTACTGTTATTTAGAATATAAAAATAAAGCCAATTAAACAAAGATTACCCATAGTTTTCAATAATTATTTTTTTATAATTATTTAGAACTTAAAAATTAAACTAATTAAATTAAAAATTACTCATGGTATTCAATAATTATTTTTTCAATAAAAATAACAAAAAAAATTATGAAATATATCAAAGAAATCATTTTTTTATTATTGATATTAACAAAAGTAAAAATTATGTTTATAATCTTAATTTTATTATTAATGATAAAATAACTGAAAAAACAATAAACATCAACAAAAATCAACAACTACAATTTTTTGTTGTTTTTGTTGATTTTATTATTTCAGTTTCTCTTTGTTTATATTTGTTGGATTTTAAAAACTAAAAAAATAAAAATTATGAGATATACAAAATAATCCTGATTTTTATCATTACTACTAATAAAAGTAAAAAAGTATTTATAGCCTTAATTTTGTCATTAATAATGAAAAAATAATTAAAAATCAACAAAAATAAACAACAATTAACAACTGAAAATCAACAACATAAATTTTGTTGATTTTTGTTATTTGTTGTTTTAACTCTTGTTTTTAGTTTTTTTTTTTCAACTTTTTTTTTTGTTGATGTTACAAATACATAATAAGAATTATAAACTTATTACATATTGATGATTAATAAGTATCAAATAATTTTTTCAAAAAAATTTAAAACATTTTAATAAAAAAAATTAAAGTAAAAAAATCATTATTTTTAAGAATATAAAAAGAGAAAATTTTGTTTATTTATTGCTGTTACAGCAGTTGAAAATATTTATTGTTTGGTTTAATAACAATTGAAGATAGTTAGTTCATAATTATTTATTTAAAAGAAGTCTTAAAAGAAAAAAATTTATTGAGAAAAAAAAATATTGAATATAAAATTGAAGACAATAACTTAAAAAAAATTTTAAAAAAATGTTGAGAAAAAATATACATCACTATAAAAATAGAAAAAAAATATTGAGAAAAAAATGAAGAACATTAGAAAAAAATGTTGAGCAAAAACATTGAGAAAAAATAGATGAAGACATAAAAAAAATATTGAGAAAAAAATGAAAACAGTATAAAAAAATTGTTAAATAAAAAAAATGTTAAAAAAATCAGCAAAGAGAAAAAAATGTTTAGAAAAAAAAAAGACAATCATAAAAATAAGAGTGGCAAAAAAAATGAATTATATATTTAAAAGAAAAATTTGAAAAAAAAAAAATAGTTTTTAAAACCAATTATTTTTTGAAAGATTATATATATATATATATGTAAAAACCCCTTAAATCTATGCATCATAGGCCTATTTTTAGCAACTATTGCTGGAGAAAATTCTAGTTTCTGATCCCATCTCTACAGTTACCATAGAGCAAGCGTTTAGTACTTTTGGAGGTAGAACCTTGTGAAACTGGTTGGTGTAAGAGTCCAGAACTATTGGAGGCCCAAATATGTGTTGGTGATTGGACTGGACCTCGGCGATGCATAAACAAGAAAACCAGGAAGAGATGGCATAAAAACAACTGAAGTAACTGAAACATCAGCTGGAACAGGTGATAATATGATTGAGGTAGCACATAAGCAATTTAGCTGTCTAGTTTAAGCTCTGGACAATGTTTTTTATTTTTAAAAAGAATTTTTTTTTTGGAACAACCATTTACATATTACAACCAAACAATATATACATATATATATAAAATAAGGGATATTACATAAAAAAATCTCAACTTTTAAGGATATTTTTAAATAAAACTCAATCCAATTTTTCTTTTTAAATCAAATCACAACCTTTAAAATATTATAAAAAAACCCTCTTTGGATGATTGTACTGATAACAGAAAATAAAACTATTTTTTCTGATCTATAGGTCCATTTGGATAACTGTACTAGTAATACGAGATAAAATCAATGGATTTGCCCCTAAATTAGTATTTTTATCTGTCTAAACAGCTTACTAATCCAAAATGAAATACTTAATTGGAGGGGAAAACAAATTAATTTGGCAACAAATGCATTGGTTTAATCTTCTATTAATAGTACAGTCATTCAAGTGGGCTCTATAGATCATAAAAAAAATGTCATCTTTTATTATCACTTCAGTCATTCAAAGAAGGCTTTTTTTTTATAACGATTTAAAGATTGTAATTTGATTTTAAATGAAAAATTAAATTTAGTTTTACTTGAAAATATCCTTAAAAATTGAGATATATATATATACACATATATATATCCCCGGCCCTTATCTTAGGGGTTAAAGACTGACGATTCAATTTACCTCTGATTAAAAAAAAAAAAACATATCTAATATCTATTACGTCTTATTAATATTTTTATATATATAGTGTCAAACTTTTTTTATCTAGTATGCATAAAAAAACAAGCCTTGATGTTGTCGTAATTAAGACTTAAACCAATGACTTTAAGATTATGGGTACTTCCACTTGACCAACAGAGCCAAACTTTATTAGAAATTTTCAAAAAGAAGTTGATAATATTATTTTTAAAATGAAGTATAATTCGGACAGTCTACACTAACTATTTTGCAGGCCACAAAAAATTGTTCGGTTGGTGAAGCGTAAATAACAAAATTTATCCCTTAAAAGTGGTTCGGAATAATCGAATTACCTTGAAATTATTGGTTCAGGTTATATGAGAATGGAACGTCCAGAAAACTCATAAACACAAAATAAATAAAAATAAAATGAATTTTGATGTTGAAGCTAAACATGTGCCAACCATGTCATTTTTGAGGCTGTAGGTGCCACCAAGTTCCATCATCAAGGATAACAAGTACCACCAGAGGCACTGAAATTAGTGGTCCCTAAATCTAATATATAATGAGTGTCTGCATATTTACATGTTTAAAGTTAAAAAAAATAAATAAAAAAAATGCCAACGTACTAGTTATGGATATATAACTAATTAAATGTAGTTAATGAAATAGCATTTAATTTAACTTATATATATACACACTTTAGTAGTTTTGCTTCCATTGGTGATTAATGCAATATTATAAGATAAGCTTTTTAGAAAAATAACAATATATTGGCTAAAATGTGATCATTTATTCCTTAAATTTGATAATTAAAATATAGTGGAATTTATAGTATTATGATCTTTAGATGTAACCAAGAAATGTCTAAAATTTTATGCATTATAATATTATAAATGGAAAACCTACTGAGATTTATGAATCAAAAGTAATGAATTTTCCTTTCTAAAGTATGAAAAAAAAAAAAAAAAAAAAAAAAAAAAAAAAAAAAAGCAAAGAATTTTGAAAAGGGCTCACATGCACCCAATAACTCACTTGAATCATTTTGGCATTATTTATTTATGGCCTGATATTTGCAAGTTCATTAAAATTGTGGCCTGGGAAAGGGACCGTTGGCTGGCTTGTAGTGCATTCTAGCCTTTGAATTTGAAAGCATTATCCATCTTTAGCTCGTCAAAAATAACAAAGGGAGTTTTTTTGTTCACTCACTAGTCTTCGCGGATGGATTGAGAAAGTTCTGGTTCTTACTTCCATGTGATCCAACAACAATTGAGTTGGAAGAAAAAAAATTTTAAAAATATAAAATTTCCCTTTTTTTAATAACCTATTAAATTCATCAACCAAAAACGAAAATTCATTAAAAAAAAAAACAGATGCATAAATGACCAGAAATTTTAATACCTAATTTTGAGGTGTTGTTGAATACAAGCGGGTGGCCATTCTTCCCGCAACCTTTGATATTACAGCTTTTGTTAGTTATTACTTGCATTCATTACATCTGCCTATGGACTTGGAATGAGTGAGAAATTTTAAGTTTGGTATTCCATATTTGAAAAAAATTAGATTAATGATAATATAAATTTTTATTTTCATCCATGAATTTTAATGATAATTTACTATTTTTATGATAAATAATCAAAAATAATTATCACTTATTGCATAACACACTGTTCATTAGATGTCCAGTAAATAATATATATATATATATATTACTCTAAAATGAAGTGAAAATGGACATGTAAATTCAAAATATTTCATTGTAAATATTTTAAAATAAGAAAAACCATATTTAACGATATTCAAACAATATATTATATAAAAAAAATTGTTAAAAATTTAAGTATTTCAATGTAAAAAAATATATATCATAAAACATTTGAAATATTCATTTTCCAAACTAAAACTCGGATGGGTTTGGAATTTGAATATCCAATTCTTGAGGATATGAAACGTGCCCTTAAGATGATGATTTTTGGATGGTTTTGGAATACAAGTTGATTACTAAAAGTGCAAAATAGTGTGGTCTCTACACTTTTATTCTTCAAACATTGAGATACAATCTGTATGTTAAAATAGGGCAAGTGTCAATAACTGCAAAATATCAAACAAATTTTTTTCTTTTAAATTAAATAAAAATTATTTTTAAAGATTAAAGATAATACATATTAACAATAATAACATGATTCAAATTCATAAATTATAATATCTTTAAAGAAAAATAAATAATATATCACTTATTTACTGCCAAATTTTTTAAATATAATTGAAATTTTTTCACTATATACGACAAAATAAAAAAAACAACCTATTTATTCTCATATCAAAAATTTGGATGTCGTAATTTACGATATCCAACAGTGAAATCATGGGATCATTTTATAAAAATAACTTTCACTCAAATAAATAGAGTTTTCAATATTTGAAATAAAAATAAAAATAAAAATAATTTATAAAAATTTAGCCGATGATTTTATAAAAACTTAAAAAATTATTTATTACGAATTATGATATCGCAACACGATTTTACTTTTCATATTTTTTACCATGCAACGAAACAGAAATCATTACAGCTTTGCAAGCACACGTTTGGTAACTTTAATTCATTAAATAAATAACCAAAAATAAAATGAAAGTGGCATAAATGAGTATATGTGCCAAATGTGAAAGCTTTGATTTCTAGATCTCTACAGCAAGGGATGTGAGATGAACTTTTTTATGGCTGAGTGGGAAGCAAGAAATAACTCATTTTTTAGGGAATACTTTTTGAGACAACGTACACACAAATAAACCTGACAGACATTTCAAAGGTGATAATTGAATCTTAGCTTGGAATTTACTTTTGGTTTCATGTGTTCTATGGGTGGTATTATGTTTGCATTCTGGAGCAAATCTTTATAAAATTGCTAAAAATGTAATTAATGGGATACCCACATTAACCAACTTCCAACATTTTCATTGACATATTACCTTATGAAAAAATATATAGTTTAATTCTCCACCATCATTAAATAAAATAACTTCTAATTAGAGAAACCTTTTTTAATCCCTTGATTTCAAGAGGAGCTGAAATAATCCAAAAATTCATCTTGTCTCCGTTGAAAACTAGTAAGTACCGAAGAATATGTTGTTTATATATATATATATAAACTAAATTATTGATTGATTTTTATTTTTTTTTAACAAATAGAATTATCTAAATTATCTATTTATTTCTTTTTATACTAAAACATACACACACAAAAGAACTTTTAGGTGGTATAGGAAATAAAAATAAATTACAAATCTTGAATATGTCGAGTTTAAATAATTTTTTAATTTTTTTAAAAAAAAAAAGTATTTAAATATGAACCTAATATTTATCTCAATTCTCAGTTTCATACTTTACAATTCTTTTTAAAATGTAATTATATCCCCACTTTACACGATCTCGGACGATGTTAAATTTTTTCATTATAACGTAGGACAACATTAAACATTGAACATGTTGAGTTTTACAATTTTTTAAATTTTTTTTAAAAAAATTGTTCAAATATGACACTAATATTTATCTTAATTCTCAATTCCATACTTTACATTTCTAATTATATCCCTACTTTACACAACCTCGGACAATGTTAAATTTTTTCATCATAACTTAGGACAACATTAAACATACACTCATTTTACTTATGGACAATATTAAACAAACCCTCATTTTTTATTTTGATATTTTTGTATTTAAAAAAAATAAAAACTTATTCTAACAGTCCCAACAAGCCATGGGGTACACAACCCTTTATTATTCCTTTAATACTCATCGGTGATAACCTCTACCAGTATTAGTGACTAATAGCTCTAGCGACTTCAACTTGAGAACTGCACAATTTTTATAAGTGAAAATACAAATCATACTATCCTGATTGGGAAAAATATTAATTTAGTATTTTAATAATTTGTCTTTACTTTTAAATTTTAAGAATAAATTATTTGAAATTAAAGTTTTAATTTAATTAAAGTTCTTAATTAAAATAAGAATTATAAGTATATAAATCTTTTTTACTATTAAGTACTTGAATTTTTTATATTTTTTATATTAGTTTATAATCTTTTATAAGGTATTAGACGCATAGATTATACTTTAATTCTAAATAAATAAATTAAAATGTATATTATTTATATTACGTGATTTTACTTAAATATGTAATTATTTTTCTACACTTTTGTAATAACTAGTATACACTACATGTGTTTTTGCTCATGAATGTTTATTATTATTGGACTCGTTTCTTATAGATTAAACTTTTAATTTTGAAATAAATATTTTATGTGAT
Source organism: Mallotus nudiflorus (assembly GCA_947683625.1). Taxonomy (NCBI): domain Eukaryota; kingdom Viridiplantae; phylum Streptophyta; class Magnoliopsida; order Malpighiales; family Euphorbiaceae; genus Mallotus; species Mallotus nudiflorus. The sequence goes on from CANTUR010000274.1 coordinate 2,745,816, forward strand.
TACTAATTATTTGAAAGTATAATTTTAAAAAATGAAAATTATCAAAATACATATTTTATTTTATTCAAGTAAAAATGTTGTTTTTAATTCAATGTTATAATATTAGTAATTTTTTAATTGTAAAAACTATAATTCTATCTTTTCACCTTTACATTATAATTAGTTAATTATTATGCAAATAAAAAAATTGATAAATGTAATTTTTCTTATCAAATTTTAATAAAAATTTTTAAAATAATAAAAATATTCTTTATTTAATAACTAACAATCCAATGTTACGACATTAATATAGTTTAATTTATTACAAATTATAATAACCTTTTCACTTTAACAATTATACATTTATTTTTTAAAATTTTTTTAACATTAATAATTTTTAAAATAAATTGATAAACTTTGTAATTTAAAATCTTATCTCTACTATTAAATTTTAATATTTTTAAATATAACAAATGAAAAGTATTAAAACTATTTTCTTAAATTTTAATAAAATATGTGAAGATAATAAAATTATTATTTTGTTTAATATAACGTAAATGCTACCCTCAAAAAATTTTCAATTCCATGCACTATTTTTATTAAAAATATTATGGTTGTGTTAATTATTAGACAAATAAAAATTTTATTTTTATTTTATTAGAAATAAAATAGTTTATAATATCTATCAACTATAATATAAAATAAAAATTAATTTAATTAGAATAGAAAATATTCTTTCAATTAAATTAGAATTTTAATTAATTTAATTTTTATTAAAGACAAAAGAAAAGTTAAACTAATTAGAATAGGAAATAAATTTTCAATTAAATTAGAAGTGTGTTTTCCAAAACCCTTAAGCTGGAACCCTGCAAGTGATCAACAAAGAGTAAGGTGAGAGGTGGGGAGAATCCTCACAAATCCTTCGATGCCTAAGTCAGGAGATGTAAAGAGAGTCTAGAGAGAGAAAGAGAACAATGAAAATATAAGAGAATAGAATAAATGAGAATGAGAGATATGAGGTTCTATTTATAAGGACAATGATGCTCAAACCTGAGAGGAATAAGATTCCTCTTTAATGAGAGTCTTATGTCAATTAGGAGAGTGTTCCTTTCTCTTTAGGAATCTCCTTATCAGAAATCTTTTTCTATTTGCCTTGGATGTCCTTCCTCCTCAAGTAACCTTGTATAAGAAAATATAGATCTTATATAAATAGGAACATGTATGTTAGGGTATAAAGAGTCCCTCGGGAGTATATTCGGATCTTTATGTCTGATGTTCTAAGTTCGCAAGGTGGATATAGATGTTATTGTCTTGATTGAATCACAATGTTTAATATGGAAAGGTGAGCTGAGGTGGCCAGCCTCAATCGCAAAAAGATACAAAGCTCGATACCGAGTCTTGAAACCATCATGTAAGAACATCATAAAAGTGCCACTGGACTTAGGTGCCTAAAACCTGTAATAAAAATGTTGCATAAGGGATTAACCCACCACTATGAAGATAACTTGGTTGAACCAGTCGTCACTAGAGTTTTGATGCTCGGTGCGTTAAAAGCATGGCCCGAGTGCCAGATAATCTCGGTGCATTAAAAGCATGGCTCGAGTGCCAGATAATCTCGATGCATTAAAAGCATGGCTTAAGTGCTAGATAATCTCAGTGCATTAAAAGCGTGGCCTGAGTGTCAAATAATCTAGGTGCTTTAAAAGCACGACCCGAGTGCTAAACCTCAATAATATAGAAGCGACTTGAGGGTGTCAGCTTCAGTCACTAGACTTAGATGCTCGGTGCTATGACTTAAGGCTTACATGCTCAAAACCTCAGTACTATAGAAGCAACTTAAGGATGTCAGCTTCAGTCATTGGACTTAGATTCTTGGTACATTAAAAGCTCGACCTAAGTGCCATATATTCTCGGTGCATTAAAAGTGTGGCCCAAGTGTTGAACCTCAGTACTATCAAAACGACCTAAGGGTGCCAACTTTAATTATTGGACATTGATGCTCGATTCTTAGATGTTTAGTGCACATGACAGCTAGCAACGATGTGTGTGGGGTTAGTAACAACTATGTCATTTCAATGACTTTTTGAAATTTGAATTGCTGAACTGTCATGTTTGTTCGTGTGTCAAAAGATAAAACATTTCCGCTGCCATAATAATGACTGTTTGATTAGTGGGTCTTTTCCACTTCCCAGACTGCCCTTAATGGTGTAGGAGAGATTAATAACATTTATAAGGGTAGTAATGGTTATTCCAAATCCTTCCACTATCCTATAAGTGTACTATATCTTTTGATTTGTTGAATTTTTTGCTTCTTGCTATCTTCTTTTCTTCTTCTTCATTTGTTGCGCATGCATTCTGTCATTAGGCTCTTCCGGAGCAAGCTTACATTCTGCATTCAGGTGAAGCCTTCTTCTTTCCTACCTTTTCTTTTTTGTTTATTAGATAAATTTTATGGCACCAAGGGAACAAATTAGCTCCGATCTATTTATCTCTAGGATAGAGGACATGTTAAAATGGTATCATAGATGTTTTAACATTCCTTCTTATTTCACTTTACATACTATAGATAAGAGATTTAGAGCCCATACTCCTATGTTAGACTTCGATAGATTAGTCATGTATTTTGACCAGTTAGAAGGGGGTTTGAAGTTCATTTTGGACCCATTCATGAAGGAGCTCTTAAATAGATAGAATATAGCTCCTGGGCAACTCCATCCCAACAGCTATCGGATTCTAACGAGTTTATAGAATTGATGCACAAGGAGGGTAAAGAGTCAGACTTGGATGTCTTGTGATACTTTTACAGTCTAAATAAGAAAAAAGGGAAGCTTATGTTCTTTTTATCGATCATCCCTAACTAAATCCTTTTTGTGAAACTTTCAGATCTCCATAAGAAGTGGAGTCATAAATTTTTTATTATCGAACACCCTTTAGACTTTATGGATGTCTGGCAGATGTGGTCCGATAAGTGTCATAGGGTGAAACATCCTCCAAAATTATCTTACCAAGATATAAAGATGGTTGTAAGACTTCACCTTTATGGCATAGCTGATGCCGATCTGTGGAAAATTTGTCTATAAGATATCTTTGGAGAGTCTGCCCTAATTGTGTACAACCCACTGGTATGTTTTAATCTTCGGAAGGTATCGTTCTAACTCTTATATTTTCATTTTTATTTGTAAATAGCTAACTTTTTTGCCTTTGCAGACGGGATTCAGCTTGTAGATGATGAGCCAGAGGCACAAGAGGATGTTCAGATATCCTCTCCTTCGCCCAAGCCTACAACACCAGCGGTCCCAACTTAAAAGGAAAGACTGTGGCTGGGCCTTCTTAGGCTGACAAGGCTGAGGGGTAGAAGAGGCGAGTCCTAGATAGAGACTCGAATCCTAAGGAATTGTGTGAGGAAATCTTCATTAAGTGACCGAAGCTATCTGGATGTCCGCATATGAAGTCTTAAATCCTTAACAAAATAAAGTTGTCGAGTGTCTCAAACACTCAGGTGAGAGACTAATATACAGAGTCTCTAAAGTTGCTAGTTGATATGCAGTGCTTGATGGATGAGGATAGTGAGGAGTTATACAACTCCATGATCGGGCATTCATTAGAGGTAAATACCTTATTTTGTTAATTTTATGTTTTCATGCTTTAAGGCAATAACATTCGTTCTTATTTTCAAATGACTCAGGCTTTGATGTTAGTAAAGGATAATTACTACTACCTAAAGAGTCAATATAGCCTGAAAGAGATAGAGGTGGGCACCATAGCTATTGACTTTGAGAAGAAGTTAAATAAGGTGAAGGCAATATTGAAGCTCTTTTAAACTAAACATGCAGAAGCTAGGTCTGAGGTAGAGGCAAGTTAGAAGAAGGTGGCTAATCTAAAGCATAGTCAAGCTCAATTGATGACTAAGATCAAAGAGCAAGACTCATGGATTGCTAACCTGGAGAAGAAGCTGGGTAAGGCCGAGAAATCTCATGAAAATGATAAAAGGATCTACCAGAACATGGTTGGGGGGTTTCTCAAGGTGTATAAATTTAAGTGCTGGAAGGTCTTACTTGCACAGAATCTGGATCTTGACTTCTCAGACTTGGATAAAATAACATCGGCTGAACTAGCTAGGATCGCCTCTGAAGAAGATGCTCAAAGCAAAGCCTCTGAAGAAGATGCTCAAAGACAAGCCTCTTTCCAACATGCAAAGAATCATTAGAAATCTACCAAGTCTTCAGTTGGAGGACTGTCTTTTGAGCCACTTGTGCCTACCGACACTGTTAGTATTGTCCCCACATCTGGCTCTGAGTCTCCCCTTCCGAGTGTCCTTTCATTTGAGTTTCTCAATGCTCAGTTGTTACATTGAGAATTTTTTTTAACATTTTGTAATGTAACCTTTCTTATGAATGAGAATATTTTATTTGATAAATTTCAAGTACATTTATTGATAATATTTTCAGAGACAATCCGAGTTCCAATATCCTTATAACTCCTTCCCCTGCTTGTCTCTGATTTTGTATGCCCTTTTAGATGTTTTCTTTATGATTTGATAGGGACCTTCCCAATTACGTCCGAGCTTGCCTATACCAGGCCTTTGCCAATTTCTACCCTTTTGAGTACCTAATCTCTAGCTTTGAAATGTCTTGGTCAGATGTGCTAATAGTGATATTCAACTACCTTTTGTCTTTATTCCTCCGCAACAACGGATGCCCGTTCTTGTCTCTCCTCCAATAGATCCAGACATATCTGAGTGTTAATGTTATTGGCTTCTTGATCTAATTCCTTGCTAACCCTGTAACTTAGTGACCCAATGTCCACCAGTATCACTGTGTCCATTTCGTAGGTTAGTATAAACAGCGTCTCTCATATGGAGGTTCTGGGTTTAGTCTTATAAGCCTAGATGATGTTGTTGAGCTTCTCAACTTAGTTTCCCTTCTTTTCATCAAACCTTTTCTTTAGCCCTTATATGATAATTCTATTGGTGACCTCTATTTGTTTGTTTGTTTATATATGAGCTATTGAGGTAAATCAGAGCTTTATTCTGAGATCGGAACAAAAATTTCTAAATTTTTCATTATCGAACTGCTTTCCATTATCTATGATCAAGGTATACGGTATTTCGAATCTGCAGATGATTTCTTTCCAAAAGAAGTACTATACCAGGCTTCTGTAATGGTCGTATAACTTTTACTTCTACCCATTTAGTGAAATAGTCTATAACCATAATCAAGAATTTCTTCTGGGATGTTGAGGTAGGGAAGGGACCTAGGATGTCCATTCCCTATATGGTAAAAGGTTAAGGGCTCCCAATTGGATGTTGAGGATTAGAGGGCTTATGGCTGAGGTAGGCAAACTGCTAACACTTGTGGCATTCTTGAGTCAGTTTTTGAGCGTCTTAGGACATGGTGGGCCAGTAGTATCCTTGCAGCAATGCTTTCTTGGTTAATGAATGATATGATTCATATGCTCCATAAATTCCTTCATGGATCTCCTTGAGTATACAATTCCCTTCTTCTGAAGGCACACACTTAGACCATGGATGTGAAAGAGATCTTCTATAGAGTTTCCCATGGTGGATGGAGTAGTGTGCAGCCTTTATCTTTAATTTTCAAGATTTTTGTTTATCTTCTGGAAGTGTCCCCTTCTCCATATATTAAATGATTAATTTCATCCATTCTAGGGCTTCTCGTACATCCATGATTTCTAAATCCTGAATGCTTAGCTTTGTCAGCGCTTCAGTGAGCTCAAGTCCTCTGAATATTTAATTGTCCTCAATTACTGACTTGGTTAATAGGTCAGCCTCTAAATTTTTGCTTCTGGAGATTTGGATGATTTCCTACTATTCCCCCTCTTGCTCGAGCTTCTTTAGGAGCCACCTTACTTTGCCGACATATCTGTCAATGCTCGAATCTTTTATTTGGAATGTCCTTTTGACTTGGTTTACCACTAGTTAAGAACCCAAGTATATTATAAGATACTCAGCTTTGACTTCTACAATTAACTTCAAACTTATGATGAGTGCTTTATATTTTGCTGCGTTATTAGTGGCATTATATTCTATTCGGATGACATATCTAATGAAGACTTTGTGTGGCCTTTAAGAATAATCCTTGCACTGGAACCTCAGATGGACGATGCCCCATCAACATAGAGCCTTTATCCTGAGCTTTCAGAGGGGGTAACATCTTTTAGTGTCTTCTTTTGTACAAAGTCTGTCAGGGCCTAAGCTTTTACCTGTTACCGAGGTTCGTAATCAATGTCAAATTCTTCTAGCAAGATTGACCATTGAACTAATCTGCCAGATGTCTCAGGTCTTTGTAAGATTTTTCTTCAGGGAAAGCTGCATCTTACAATGATGGAATGAGCTTAGAAATAATGCCTAAGCTTTCGAGATGTGTGGATGATGGCCATGGCTAATTTATCTAGTGTTGAGTATCGAATCTCGGATCCTTAGAGTACTTTTCTAACATAGTACATTGGGCTTTGCTAACTTCTTTCCTCTTTCACTAGTATCGAAGCTATTGACTCTCGGCCAATGGAAAGGTATAAGTATAGTGTTTCCCTAAGGACTGGCTTGTTGAGTAGTGGTGGTGAGGATATGAATTTTTTTATATCTTTAAAGGTCTTTAGTCCATACAAATTACTTGGAATTCTTCAGGGCTCAAAATAGTGGCAGACACTGTTTAGCCAAACAAGAGAAAAATGCCCTAAAGTTATGATCCTTCCATTCAGGTTTTGTAGCTTGTTAATTATTATAGGGGTTTTCATATTGAGAATGGCCTCCATCTTTTCCTGGTTGGCTTTGATTCCTCTATATGATATTATGAATCCTAGGAACTTACCTACCTTTACTCTGAAAATGCACTTCTCCAAGTTTACTTAATCTAAGACAGGCTCAGTAATTAGAGGATTTGGTCGAGGTCTGTGGGGTACTACTCTGCATGCTTACTCTTGATAATGATATCATCCATGTATACCTCCATATTTTTTCTGATAACTCCAAAGTACATGGTTCATCATCTTTTAATAAGTTGCCCTAGCATTATTTAGCCTAAAGGGCATTACTTTGTGGTAGTAAAGACCTTCGTGGGTGATGAAAAAAGTTTTTTCTTGATCTTCTTTCTTTATTAGTATATGGTGATACCCCTGTACTGTGTCCACAAAGCTATACAAATCGTGGTCGGCAATGGAGTCTACGAGTTTATCTATCGTCAATAGTAGATAACTATCTTTGGGGCATGCCCAGTTAAGGTCAGTGTAATCTACACACATTCTGTATTTGCTATTAGACTTCTTTATGAGCACCACATTGGCTACCCATTTTAGGTGGGTGACTTCTTTGATAAATCTAGCCTCTAGTAGCTTTCTTATTTCTTCAATGATTATCTTCTGTCTCTCATATACGAAGGTCCTCTTCTTATGAACCACTAGCTTTACCCCAGGTTTAATGTTCAAACTGTGCAAGGTGATTCGAGGGTCTACTCTAATAATCTCAGATGTTCGAGAGGCAAAGTCGCCTGAGTGTTTAATGAGGACTTCACTTATACCTTGTTTAGTGTCACTGTCAATCTCATTACCGATCCTTATTATTTCCCCGTCATCAATTTATAGTGTCTAAACCTCATCGATTGGTTCGAGGCCGACTCCTTATTTCTTCCCTTCCCAGGATTCTAGGGGGAATGCCTCTATCTGAGATTTAACTGTCATCTAGTAGCATTATCTGGCTATGTATTGATCCCCACAAATTGTCAGGATTCGACCTTCAATAGGAATCTTCATGGTCAGATGTCGAATGCTTGTGACCGCATTAGTTACAAGCATTCGACAATTTGTCTTAGATTAAGTAAACTTGGAGAAGTGCATCTTCGGAGTAAAGTCATCTTACCTATCTAAGAAGGTATAAACCTTATTTTCCTATTTATAGGCATTGTAGATTTGAATATCTTCAGCACACTTTATTGGATTCAGTCACTGAAAGTCAATCTCCTTCCATAATCCTTTAAGATTACTGTAATGACTCAATGGATCCTCCAGCCTGCCTCATCTGAGCTACATGCCTTTTTGGCTAATACACTTATGATGTGTCTAATCCATTAAAAAAGGTTATGACAATTGAATCCTATACCTATTCAGTAGTAGGGTAACGAATGAAATTATCAATTAGTGATGGTTCCATATAATTTGTTTGTCATTTCTTTACGATGGCATTCTTTTATCTTCATTTTCTGAAGGTTGGATCTACTTGCTCAGGTTATGAAATGTCTCTAGTGATATATTCAAGTTTATACTTATCTATAATGTACATCTCTATCATTTGAGACCATAGGGCTTAAGTGGTCCCATATAATCTCATGTCGATCTAAGTATTGAAGGTGTTGTGGCTTGTGGTCACTAAGGTTTGAATTAGGTTATGGGCAAATACTTGTTACATCTTGGTCATTAGGTCTTCTAAGATGATAGTAGTGGGTTTTTCACTAAATGCCACCATAACTGTTTGTTCTTCTATAATTTATAATATTTGGGTCCTTAGGATTACTGCCCTCATACTATGACAACAAGCTTTATTGGAAGTAAATTCTAATCTTTTATTTTTGTATGCTCAAATGTGTTTTTTAATATAGGGTACAAGTTTATATAGTATTTATATAAAAGCTATTTTTGATTATAAAATCACTAATCCAAGCTATCATTATGTCTTGAGTTTCTCGCTAATTTTCTTCTTTAATTACTCACTCCAATTCCTCTATTCCTCTAGTTACTCACTCCAATATATATAATTTTATGAGATAATATTGTTGTATTTATGTTTAGAGAGAAAAATTATTATCATGGGTACTTGAATTGGATTTGTCCCTGACAATGGACATAGACACTTATTGAAATGTATTTATATGCATGTCATTTTAATTTTTTATTATAAATTTTTGAAAAACCCATTATGTGACTCTTGAACTTATGTGATTTATTTTATTGAGCTCTTATATATTTATTGTATTTGAAAAGCCACTAAACATTTATTTGATATAACATCAAATCCTTAAACATTTATTTGATACAACATCGAACTCTTTTTTGAAGGAGAGTACTCTCCTTCAAAAAAGAGTTCGATGTTGTATCAAATAAATGTTTAAGAGCTTTTTAAAACATAATAAACATATAAATCACAAAAGTTTGAAAGCCATTTAATGAGTTTTTCCTAGATTTTTTTTACACTTGAAACCCTGCATCCAATTTTAAAATGCCTAACATATATTTTAAATATATATATTCACTTATAAAAATTGTGAAGGTTTTGAATATAAATTTCTACAATTATCACCCATTAATATTAATAGAAATATATCATTTTTATGATAAACATTAAAATAATAGTCGTTTATGTGGTAAAGCTCATAGTCTATCAGCCTTTATGGTATTAAAAATATAATATACTTAAAATAAATAAAAAATTTTATTTTATTGAATAATTGAAGATCTACTTAACGTAATATTTGAATGAAGACTTTTATATGTAAATACAATAATCTTATTGTAACCAAAGAATCATAAAATTCTGTTATAAAAGGAATTATAAAATCGTGTGACATTATCTAAACTGAACATTCTCCCGACCCCCGTAATGGCAAGCCACTCAGGTTACAACACTAATTATCAAGTAATTAACTATTTGAAAATATAGAATTTCAGATTTGGTCACATAGTGCCACCCTATCAATGGAGGATTTGGGCAAAAGCATCTATTAAAAAAATAATAATAAAAGAATAAAACAACTCAACTATCCCAGCTGCTTATCAAATTCAATCGCTATAAAATCTTAAACAAATGGTTTTCTTTAGCACATGGAAGCACATGCATATTTTTTGAGTGCATGTACTAAAGAAGCAACTATTTTCCCATTTGTGTACTAAAATAACTTGGAATTTATACCTTTTGATAAAATTATTAAATATAAGGTACAGCCTTTTGTTGGGCTTAAAAAAGAGAACAGGCTACTAGGAGGGTTTTTTTTTTTTTTTTTTTTTTTCTTTAACATAAAATTGAATTTATTAAAATAAAAAATTACAGGAGATCAATAAAATCCAATTAAATTTTTTAGGTCTGATTTTCCTATTTTATTAAAATTTCAAACCAAATCGTAAATTATATTTTTGTATGGTTATATATGTTTTAATATGTCTAAAATATATGCATTATTATCAATTAAAAAAAATGATTTAGCAATTATTTTTTTCAAAAGTATGATATGATATAGGTTTCTAATTCTATCTTTCTTAATTTATAAAATTATTTTTCAGTTGACTTAGAAGATTAGAACTATATATATATATAGCTTTTTTGTGATTTCAAAGAGTGAGTTGAGAATTTTAATTTTAGTATGATTTTTCAATTTATAGAACATTTTTTTAAAATTTTTTATTAAACTTTAGTTTTAATTTTATTATTGCAATTAATTTTAATTTTATTTTTAAATTTTATAATTAATTTTACATTTATTATTATAAATAAATTTGTAGTCCTATGTAATTAATTGGTAACTTATTTCCAAGTTGCGTTTTTTAAAAACATTTAACTAATAACCAATTTATTTTTATATGTTACATTCATGGTATTTATTATAATTAATTACTCAATTATTAATTCAATTACTTTTAATATTATAGTAATTAGTCACTTATTATCTAATTCATTTATGAATTCGTAATTGATGACCATTTCAATTTCGTAGGTTATTTTTATATTATTTTAGTCAATAATTAATTGGACATTTATTATTGTAATTAATTTAGTTTCAATTAATTAATTAGTCAATTACTATTTAATTTATCTTTAATTTATTGTAAATAAAATTTTCATAAAAATAATACAAATATGAAAATAGTTTTAAAGGCAACACAATATAAATAATTAGAAAAGTAATTTGGATAATAGGATTATGAGTGTTATAACTTTGTGATTTTAACTACTAAGTTCTAAAAGGAAATTCATTAATAAGTGAGTACTATAAGATTCAAAAATTATTTTTATTAGTTGGATCCAACAATCAACTAAATTTTCTTTTAGTCAACTAATTAATTTTTACATTTTAATTGTTAAAATTTTTTAAAAAATATTTAATTTCAAAATTTTAGAATTTATTTATTTTTTATCAATATTCTAGAAATATAATATTTTTTTATAATTAATTAAAAATTTTAAGCAATATATATTATTAAATTATTATTTAACAGTAATTTTATCAAATTAAAATCAAAACTAAAGCTATTTAACTTAAGTTATTTTTATTAAAAATTGAAAATCAAAATTAAAATTATTTAGCTTTAACTATTCGGATAAAATGATTTAACTTAAATTAATAAAATAAATATATGATTATTTTAATACATAACAAGTTACAATTTTAATGAAACGTTAAGTGTAAAATTTTTATATTAAATTTTAGTTCAATTACAATTTATATTTTAAAATTATTAGTTTTATATAATTTTAAAGAATATTATATTTTTAAAATATTAATAAAAATTAAGTTCTAAAACGTTGAAACTAAATGTAAAAATTTAAAAATCGATTAATAGAACATTTAAGTGACTGACAGGGATGACTAATGCAATTAAATTTTAAAATTTATATCACTTATTTGTCAACAAAATTTTTTAAGATTAAATTATTAAATAAAAATTTCATAGGACTCTTGATGCTATTATTGCAAAATAATTTATATAAAAATAGTTGTTTTATAGGTTAATTTGTGTGTATACATTGTAACAAATTTAAAATTACAACAGAAAAAGAAGAAAAATGTAAACTTTATCACGAACCAATTCTTATTATATAAACTCGTATATTAAATAGAAATGACTATAAAATAAAAATAAAAATAAAAATACTAAAAACTTTAAATAAAATAATAAATTTCAAGTCAAATAAATTAAAATAGAATCAATAAATTAAGATACTATCAAAATTAAAAATCCAGTGTAATAAATAGGAATCATTATAAAAAAGCATTTATCTTGTGGACATATAATATTGACATAAAAAGGAATATGTCACGAGTCGAAGCTAAAAGGGGTACGTGACCGGCATTAGAAAATGAAAATATATAAAGTATCTAAAATTCATAATAAGTTTTAACGAAAATTTAATAAAATAAAGACGATAATGAAATGACATAATTTAAATAAATATAAAAAAACACAAATGAATTAAAATCCAACATAAACTTAGATAATATATATAATAATAAATTTTAGTACATATACTTCATAAATATGGTAATTCAAAATACATCATAATAATTAATTCATTCATTACTACTGCGATGTTCTATATTTAAAATACGCACATGATAATAATATCTATCAAATAAACCTACATAATATAGTCGGAGAAGAAGAAACCTAGTGTATAGTAGGATGACCGACAGGCGACTCCTGAGATCCTGAAAAAAATATTGAAGGGAGTCAGACTTCACTGAGTAAGTTAATAAAAGAAATATATACAGGACAAAAGCCTCATTTAAAATATTTTTATGAAAATAAGAAATTTATAATTTAAACTATTTAAATTTTTATTGGAAACATGATTTACTGAAATAAAGTATTTTAAAATTATAAAATACTTTATAAAATACAAATCAACTTCTTAAATCATTTTATATAAAAAAAATTAGGTAGAATCCTAGTCCACAAATCTAATAGTCTTGTGGCTCTCTTATAATCCAAAAACTGTTGGTTCCTGAGAGTAAAACATCAACCGAGATACCAGCCACAGTCAATTCACTTAAACCAATATTTACTGGTGGTTTCCGAGAGCAAAGCATCACCGAGATACTAACTTCAGTAATAAATAATTCACGCGCAAGAGCAAAGTATCACAGAGCTTATATATATATATATATATATATATATATATATATATATATATATATATATATATATATATATATATATATATATATATATATTCTCACATAAAATCGTGCATGAGAGTAAAGCATCAACCGAACCTTATAACCACCTACACTCACTCTCAATCCTATCGATGCATACACGGTCATGACGAAACTCATCAGGTAACCTATTTTACCGTAGTTTAATTTTAAAATAAATAAATAAATAAAGATAAACAAGAAATTACAATAAAATAAAATTTACTAATCATGTGAAACTTAATATAGACATGTTGATATAGCTATATATATTTTCTTATACACAGTTCAGTTATTAACTTACAGTTGGAATGCGCTCTCCTACGCAATCGCGCTCGACCTCAACCAATCGACTCGGTTGGAGGCGCAGCTAAAGAAAAGAAATAAATAAAAATGGAATTCTTAAAAATCCTAGATTTCTAAAGAAAGACTCGACTAATATACGACTCTACTAAAATAGACACGATGTCACATTTTACAAGAAATCTACTGAAAATTTGGCAAAGTCTCCTCTGTAAAATAGACATCTGTCTACTAAAAGTAGAGCCGATCCTGCAAGAAAACATACTTCTAAAACACAGGTGCTCACCACCTCGAGTTGGAACCCCAAACTACACAAATTCCTAACCGAGGTTCACAATTTACAATAAAATAAATATTAAATAATAATATAATAAAATCATTAAAAATCCATAATCAACAATAATAAACTACAATATAATATTTAAACATCAAAACACTAAATATAATTATTTTCAAAATGATTAATAAAATCTCAAATATTTATATAATATTAATAAAAATCCCAATTTTACAAATATTCGACATAAAATAATACAATTCACAATTAATTACATAAGTATTTTAAATATATAATAAAAATAGTTAAAAACTCATTTAATCATAAAAATAGTAAATAATATTATTATTATTTGAATATAATTTCAAAAATTAGTATTAATTAGTTAAAAATACTAAATAATTTAAAAATTATTTTAATACCAATTATTATTCCAAAATTATTTAAAACATATAATTTAAGTATATTTTCAATAAAAACACACAATTAACCTATAAATCCAATATTCACATAATACTAAAAATATTCCCAAAAATTATATAAAATTACTAAAAATTATTTTCTCAATTCTAAACTTACTAACTTAAATTAATAACACTAATTAACCAAAATTTCCATTCAAAATAATTAAAGAACATAATTATCAAAAAATCCATTTTTAATATTAAAATATTCAAAAATACCCATTATTCAAAATAATTCAAAAGAAAATAAAGAAAAATATATTTGAGTAGATTAAGCTACATACAATAACAATATCAAAGCAAAAATTCATGGATCAAACCCAATAATTCAAAAAAAATTTGAAACCCTATTATCACCTAAACTAAAATTGGATTTAATTCACAAATGAGATAGTTTAAGCTCAAACAGAGCTTGGAATCCAACTCACAGGTGCTAAAACTTCCAAAAGAGACCGGAATGGAGGGCTGAGGTGGCCGAAAACTTCATAGGCTTCAATGGAGGTCATGGTGCTACACTCTCGGTCTCTGCATCTCCAACGATCTTCAGACACTCTAAAGGTGGTAGACAACGGTTAGAGGGAAGAGGCAAGTGATGATGGTTGGTGGTGGTGGCTGTGGCGGTCAGGCGACGGGTGGGTGGTTGCTGGTTCGTTGGGGAAGAAGGAAAAAAATGTAAAGGAAAGAAAAAAGAAAAATAAAGGGAAGAGAAACAATTGACTAACCTGTAAAAGTGTCCTAACTTACTTTTATTTATTTATTATATATATATATATATATATATATATTGACTAACCCACTAACATATATGCATACATATATACACACTAACACACATATAATACCAATAAAAATAATAACAATAATATTATTAAAAATAATATTAATAACAATAACTTTAATATTTTAAATAATAAAACTTCCAAAATAACTTATTTTACATAAATAAAATATTTTGAATGAAATAAATAAATAATATACACAAATAATGATAATATATAAATAAAATTTAAAATTTTATTAACACTGTATATGTAATAATAATTTTATATTATTTAAAATATCGGGTCATAACAATCTTCCCCCCTTACAAAAATTCATCCTCGAATTTTTAATAATAAAATACAGAATCTAATGGAAAAGATAAGGATAAGCCACCTGCATCGCTGCCTCTGTCTCCCACGTGCAGTCCTCAACTGTGTGGTTGCTCCATAACACCTTTACCATCGGGATCTTTTTGGTGCGAAGCTGACGAACTTGGCGATCCACAATCACTAAAAAATATTTCTCATATGACAAGTCTTCACTGAATTCCATTGTCTGAGGCTGAAGGATGAGAGAGGGATCAAGAATATATTTCCTTAGCATGGAAATATGAAACACCAGGTGAATTCGAGATACTTCAGGTGGCAATACCAATCTATAAGCCACCTCTCCAACTCTCAAACGTATCTCGAATGACCTAATATATCTCAGGGCTAATTTTCCTTTTTTACCAAACCTCATAACCCCCTTCATTGGATACACCTTTAGAAACACCATGTCTCCAACGAAAAAAGACACATCATTCCTCTTCGAGTCTGCATAGCTCTTTTGTCTGCTGAAGGTTGTCCTCAAATGTTGCTGAATAATGGGAACTTTCTCAAAAGTAATATGCACCAATTCTAGACCTATCAACTGTCTCTCTTCAACTTCCCAACACAATGGTGATCTACATTTCCTACCATATAGTGCTTCATATGGAGCCATCTCAATACTTACATGATAAGTATTGTTATATGCAAATTCTATTAATGGAAAATGAATGTCTCACTGACCACCAAAGTCGATCACATACATCCTCAACATATCCTAAAGGGTTTGTATGGTCCTTTTTGACTGACCATCTATCTGAGGATGAAATGCGATGCTGAAATCAAGTTGGGTACCTAATGCCTTATGCAACTATTGCTAAAAGACCGAGGTGAAAGTAGCTCCTCTGTTAGACATTATGCTCACTGGTACCCCATGAAGATAAATAATTTTATTAACATACAACCTTGCTAATTTCTCAGTAGAATATGTCTTCTTGATTGGCAAAAAGTGTGTTATCTTAGTCAGTCTATCAACTATCACCCAAACAACATAATAACCACCAGTAGTATGAGGTAATCTAGTCACAAAGTCCATAACAATCATATCCCACTTCCACTCTGGGATAGGCAATGGCTGTAACAACCCTGCAAGCCTCTGATGCTCTAGCTTCACCTGCTGAAAAGTGAGGCATTTAGATATAAATTTTGCTATATCCTTTTTCATTCCATTCTACCAATATGTATCCTTTAGGTCGCAATACATCTTGGTAGAACTTGGATGAACACTGTAAGTAGAAAAATATGCCTCTTCCATGATTTCTTTTCTTAGTTCATCCACATCTAGCACACATAATCGAGTACCCAAACACAACACCCACTCGCTATCAATCTCAAATCTAATGGACATGCCTTGTTGCACTTCAAATATGATCTTTTGCAACTGGGGGTCCCTTCTCTGTGTTGCCTTAACTTGATCCAAGTACATTGATAGTACACTGAACTGGGCAAAGATGCATTTTTTAGTCACTTTCAGCTGCATTCCTTGGTCAATCAACTCATGCATCTCCTTAATAATTGGTCTCCTCTTAGTACTGATGTGTGTAAGGCTGCCTGCGGACTTCTTGCTCAAAGCATCTACAACTACATTTGCCTTGCCTGGATGGTACATAATAGAACAATTATAGTCCTTAAGAAGCTTCATCCATCTCCTCTGCCTTAAATTCAAATCCCTCTGCTAAAAAATGTACTTCAGGCTCTTGTGGTTAGTGTATATCTCACAAGTCACACCATACAGGTAATGCCTCTAAATCTTTAGTGCAAACACCACTGCTGCCATCTCTAAGTCATGAGTAAGATAATTTTGCTCGTGCTTCTTTAACTATCTTGAAGCATAAGCAACCACTCAACCATTCTGTATTAGCACACAACCCAATCCTATTCGAGAAGCATCATAATACACAGTATAACCTTCATCCCTAGAAGGCAAAGTCAACACTGGAGCCGAAGTCAATAAATCCTTAAGTAATTAGAAGTGCTCCTCACATCTGTCTATCCATACAAACTTAGCATTATTCTGGGTCAACTTGGTCAAAGGTGCAGGTATCTCAGAGAAATCCTTCATAAATCTCCTATAATAGCTCGCTAAACATAGAAAGCTCCTCACTTTCATCATTGTCGTGGCCTCGACCACACTGTAATAGCTTCGATCTTCCTTAGATCCACTTGTATGCCATCACTAGACACCACGTGGCCTAAGAATGCCACCTAGTCCAACCAAAATTCACACTTCAAAAATTTGGCATACAACTGGTGCTCTCTCAAAGTCTGAAGCACCAATCTTAAATGCATCTCATGCTTGACCTTACTTCTGGAGTATACCAGAATATCATCAATGAACACAATCATAAATCAGTCTAAGAATGGCTGGAACACCCTATTCATCAAGTCCATAAAGACTACTGGGGCATTAGTCAACCCAAAGGACATCACCAAAAATTCTTAATGGCCATACCTTATCCAAAATGCAGTATTGGGTACATCTTCACCTCTAATTCTCAATTGATGGTACCCAGACCTTAAGTCAATCTTAGAGAAACACTGAGCTCCTTGTAACTGATCGAACAAATTATCAATCCTCAGGAGTGGATATTTATTCTTGATGGTAACCTTATTCAACTATATGTAGTTGAAGACTACCATCCTTCTTCTTCACAAACAACACAAGAGCACCTCAAGGAGATGTACTAGGCCGAATAAAATCCTTATCAAGTAATTCCTGAAACTGCTCTCTCAACTCCTTCAACTCGGCAAGAGTTATTCTATATGGTGGCATAGAGATAGAATCTATACCAGGCACTACATCGATACAAAATTCTATCTCCCTATCAGGTGGCAAGCCTAGCAATTCTTGAGGAAAAACATTTAAAAACTCACACACCACTGGCACCTTTTCAACTGCCCCACTATCTGCTTGTATATCTCTAACCACAGCTAAGTAGCCTTAACAACATCTTATAAGCATTTTCCTAGCCGTGATTGCAGAAATGATATTCTAAGGCATTGAACTCTTGTCACCTCTGAATTTGAATTCCTCATCAGATGGAATTCTAAAAATCAACCGTGGCATAATACTATACCAACCAATCCATCCCTAGAATAACATCAAAATCAATTACACTCTCTAGGTTGTAACCCCCTATCTAAATGCTAAAATAAGTGGGGCCTAATCCTATCACATGAAGCTCCACTACTTTTATCTCACCTTGCATCACATCCGTAACATGTCATGACAGTCTGAAAAACTCTCGAGTGTAGTCTCTAACTGACTGATATCCTCTGGCAATGTTTAGCAACTGCCATTTATAGTTCTCTCTCATCGATGCAGGGAAGAAAAACCTCATAAACCTCTCCTTAAAATCTAACCAGGTCATCGCAGTCATGTAGGGCTAGATAGACTGCATGAACCAATCCTAAGCTGCAGCTGACACAGATAACTCTATTATCATGATCCGTTGGTAGTCTGAGTATCTTGTCCTAGTCTTGACCTCGATGGTATTTATGAAATCCAAAGCATCCCTTGTACCATCAAAAGAAAATCGCCCGACTCTAATGTATAGTAGGGCGACACCAACATTTATCATCCTTTGAGTCCTCTACTGAAGCATCTACTATACAATGGCCATTGCTTGGTTGAGAGCTTCCAAGCCTTGATTAATTCCTGCTATACTCACTACAAAGGCTGTAGGATCCTCTACTAGAACTTCAGACTCTACCTGCGGTTGTTCCTGCCTCTGAGCTGCTGCTGCTCTAGCTCTACCTCTACTTCTGCCTCTACCTCTACATTGAGGAGCAGGAGGAAGAATCTCATCCTAAATAGATTGCTCATCATCATTGTCCTCAAAGGTTGCTTCTGCAGCAGGAGCAGTCTGTACTTGCCTCATTCTGAAAAAGACACAAATGAGTTCAGGACAAGATAAAAGTACTACGTAAGCATAGAATGCAAGAAATAAAGAAGACAACAAGTGACAATTATCAACCTATTACTATAGTAGCTCATGAAAAATAGACATTGACAACTAAAGACACATATTAAAAAGAACCAAAGCTTTGATACCAACTTTGTCATGAGTCGAACCCAAAAGGGGCATGTGACCGGCAGTAGGGAATGGGAATACGTAAAGTACCCTAAACCCATAGTAAGCCTTAACGAAAATTTAATAAAATAAAGATGGTAATGAAAGGACATAATTTAAATAAATTTAAAAAAAAGCACAAATGAATTAAATTCCAACACAAACTTAGATAATATATATAATAATAATCTTTAGTACATGTACTTCATACATATGGTAATTCAAAATACATCATAATAATTAATCAATCCATTACTACTGCGATGTTCTAGATTTAAAATATACACATGATAATAATATCTATTAGATAAACCTACATAAGACAACCAGAGAAGAAAAAACCCAGTAAAGTAGGCTGATCGACAGGTGACTACCGAGATCCTAAAAAAAAAATTGAGGGGAGTCAGATCTCACTAAGTAAGTTAATAAAATAAATGTATACAGTACAAAAGCCTCCTTTAAAATATCTTTATAAAAATAAGAAATTTATAATTTATAATTTAAACTATTTAAATTTTTATTAGAAACATGCTTTACCGAAATAAAGTATTTTAAAATCATAAAATACTTTATAAAATACAATAAGTTCCTTAAATCATTTTATATATAAAAACTAGGTAGAACCCTAGTCCACAAATCTAATAGACTTTTGGCTCTCTTATAATCCAAAGATTGCTGATTCTCGAGAACAAAGCATCAACCGAGCTACTAGCCACAGTCAATTCACTTAAACCAATATTTACTGGTGGTTTTCGAGAGTAAAGCATCACTGAGCTACCATCCCCAGTTATATATAATTCACGCCCGAGAGCAAAGCATCACTGAGCCTTATATATATATATTCTCATATAAAATCGTGCCTGAGAGCAAAGCATCAACCGAGCCTTATAACCAATAACAGTCACTCTCAATCCTACCGATACGCATACGGTCTTGATGAAACCCATAAGGTAGCCTATTCTACCGTAGTTTAATTTTAAAATAAATAAATAAAGATAAATAAGGAAGATTACAATAAAATAAAATTTACTAATCATGTGAAACTTAATATAAACATGCTGATATAGTTATATATATTTTTCTATACACAGTTCAATTATTAACTTACAGCTGGAATGTTCTCCTCTGCACAGTCGCACTCAACCCCAACTAGTTAACTCGGTTGAAGGTGCGGCTAAAGAGAAGAAATAAATAAAAATAGAATTCCTAAAAATTCTAGATTTCTAAAGAAAGACTCGACTAATATACGACTCTACTAAAATAGACACGATGTCACATTTTATAATCTACTGAGAATTCGGCAGAGTCTCCTTTGTAAAACGGACATCTCTCTACTAAAAGTAGAGTCAATCCTGCAAGAAAGCATATTTCTAAAACACAGGTGCTCACCACCTCGGGTCGAGACCCCGAACTACACAAATTTCCAATCGAGGTTCACAATTCACAATAAAATAAATATTAAATAATAATATAATAAAATTATTAAAAATCCATAATCAATAATAATAAACTACAATATAATATTTAAACATCAAAACACTAAATATAATTATTTTCACAATAATTGATAATATCTCAAATATTTATATAATATTAATAAAATCCCAATTTTACAAATATTCGACATAAAATAATACAATTCACAATTAATTACACAAATAGTTTAAATATATAATAAAAATAGTTAAAAACCCATTTAATCACAAAAATAGTAAATAATATTGTTATTATTTGAATATAATTTCAAAAATTAGTATTAATTATTTTAAAATAGTAAATAATTTGTAAAAATTATTTTAATATCAATTATTATTTCAAAATTATTTAAAACATATAATTTAAGTATATTTTCAATAAAAACACACAATTAACCTATAAATCCAATATTCACATAATACTAAAAATATTCCCAAAAATTGTATAAAATTACTAAAAATTATTTTCTCAATTCTAAAATTACTAACTTAAATTAATAACACTAATTAACCAAAATTTCCATTCAAAATAATTAAATAACATAATTATTAAAAATCCATTTTTAATATTAAAATATTCAAAAATACCCATTATTCAAAATAATTCAAAAAAAATAAAGAAAAATATAGTTGAGTAGATTAAGCTACATACAATAACAATATCAAAGAAAAAATTCATAGATCAAACCCAATAATTCAAAAAAAATTGAAACCCTAATATCACCTAAACTAAAAATGGATTTAATTCACAAATGAGATAGTTTAAGCTCAAACAGTGCTTGGAATCCAACTCACAGGTGCTAGAACTTCCAAAAGAGATCGGAATGGAGGGCTGAGGTGGTCAAAAATTTTGTCGACTTTAATGCAGGTCACGGTGTTGCACTCTCGGTCTCTGCGTCTTCGGTGAGCTTTAGACGCTTTGAAGGTGGTGGACAACAGTTGGAGGGAAGAGGGAAGTGATGATGGTTGGTGGTGGCAGCTGTGGCGGTCCGACGATGGATAGTTGGTTGTTGGTTCGATGGGGAATAAGGAAGAAAAAATGTAAAGGATGGAAAAAAGAGAAATAAAGGGAAGAGAAAGAATTTGTAATATCCTACGTTTTATTTAAATAAAGTAATAATTGAATTTGCATTATTAGCAATAATTTTTAAATTATATTAAATAATTTTTACTAGCTAGCTATATTATTGTGTTAGGGTTATATAATTAATATTTTAGTGAATTATATTTCCTATAGCACTAACTATTATTTGACTATTTTGTAAGCATAAATTATTGTATATTAATCATGTTTTTTTTTAGCCCTAATACATGTATTTTATATATATATATACATATATATATATATATATATATATATATATATATATATATATATATATAATATATATACAATGAGGATGAATACACACACATATGTTATATATATATATATATATATATATATATAAAAGAAAAAGAAAAAGATTAAGATTATAATATAAAGTATATTATGTATATATATATACATATATGTATATAGGTTCAGAGTGAAAGAAGAGCCCCGAAATCCCTCACCCCCACTGTCTTCTTCCTCCCCTCTCGCCATCCTCACGACCCACCCCTCTCTGTGCTGCTGCCTCCACCGCCAGGGACCTCATCTCCGCCGTGGTCGAGCGCTCATGGGTTGCTGGAGCTGCAGTTCTTCTTCTTCTTCTTCTCTTCTCGCCTGGCAGCCAACTCCCCTTCCTCGTGCGACAGCTGCTCTTCCAGCTCCACCCAGTTCCAGTTCCCCCTTCCGGTGTTGCCTTCTTGCTGCCTCCTCAGCCTCCCTCTCCGGTGACAGCGAGCCCCTCATTTCTTCTCTATTTCTACAGTTTGGTGGTGAGTGATGCTCACCCGATTTCCTCCTTTCCTTCCTTGATCTTGAGCATTTTTGGTAGATTGTTTAGTTAATTGATGTTTTTAGTGTATAATGAGGTTGATGTTGTCCATTTAGAATTTTTGGGGAATTACTTGATTTTTTTTCAGAATTTTATTTGATATTTAGTTAGTTTAATGGGTTGTTATTTGAGCTCAATTAATAATTAGAATAATTAAGGTTAATTTTTTTTTTGTATTGATTGTTTTTTTAGGTTTTAGGAAATTTTAATGTTAATTATAAGTTTTGTTAATTTTGGGTATTAATTAATATTTTTATTAATTTCAAAAATTTATTTGTAAAAATTTTAAAATTTTAATAATTGAGGTTATTATTAAATGTTATTAATTTTAGAACTCAAACTATAATTTTTGTGAATTTTTATACTATTTTTATAAATATTTTTTTGAGTGATGCCAAATATGAATTTAGTTTAAATAATATTTTTGGGAGAAAATTGTTGGTTGATTAAATATTTTAATTATATTAGGAAGATTTATCTTGAGAAAATGAATTTTTGGCATGATTAAATAATTTTAAGGAATTATTTTTGGTATTAATAGCACATTATGTAATTTATGTATTTTAGGGGGGTAAAAATGTAATTTTATGCTAAACATAGTTAAATATATATTTTAATTAGCTTTATTAAAATTTAGTGGGTTTAGACAATTTTTATAAATTAATTGGTATTTTTACTTATGTAGTGAAAATTTTAAATATTAAATTCCAAATATTATATATATATATATATATACACAAATAATACATTATAATGGTTTTAAATTGGGTCATAATTATATTTTGACGAAGGAATACAAATTTAGTTGTTAATTTTGAATAATTGAGATTTTATATATATTTTTGTCTATTTTTAGTATATGTGTATGTGAAATATGTGTTTGAGAAATAAATATTATTAATTCTCGATGTTCTGTTGAGTTGTGATCTCGGTCGAGGCTAAGTGTAGTTTTGGGAGCCCGACTCGAGTGTGGATGTTGTGGTTATTAGAAGTGCATTTTCTATGCAGGTCTGGCTCTACCTTTGGTAGAGAGATGTCCGTTTTACAGAGGAGACTCTGCCAAAATTTTAGTAGATTTTCTCGTAAAACGTGATATCTGTAAAATTTCTAACGTTAGTTAGGTTATATCCTGTCTAGCTAGTCTTATCGGGTTTTCCTTGAGTCAGCCCGAAATTTCATTATTTTATTGACTGTTGATTTTGATTCCATGGTCATGTTTTAAAAGTCGATTGTTATTTTCTTTTAGAGCATTTCGGAGCAGAAGCTGTGAGACCGAGGCTGACGCGTGGTCGTCAGCCTTTACATTCATCTTGTAAGTCAATAGAACGATTTGTGCGTGTGTTTATTTAAAGAATGCATGCACTCATATTTTTATTATATTGATTATATGATTTATTTACTTTAATGCTGTTATTTAAGATTTAAACGCATTTTATTTATTTATTTAAAAAAATCGATTTTGAGAAATTTTGGTAGAACGGGCTACCTGGTGGGCTTCACCAGGACTATGTGCACATCGTTGAGATTGAGAGATGGATCCGTAATATATATATGATTGGTGAATGCTAAACTGGGACGGGTGCCTCTGTAGAAGCCTTTGCTCTCGGGGACCGCTAGTGATTGTAAGGTTAATAATAGACTGGGATAAGTGCCTCGGTCGATGCCTTTGCTCTCAGGGACCGCCAGAGCCATATATTTAGATTAAGTGAATGACTACGGATTGGTGCCTCGGTTGATGCCTTTGCTCTCAAGGACCGGTAGTTTAGTTGGAATAAGTGGGCCCGGTTGGCCATTTAGATTTTTGGATTTAGGGTTCTACCGAGATTTTTCAAAAGCTATATTTATACATTATAAATTATTTTCACTACAAATATATATAGTTTTAAAAAAAAAAAGGTTTTCAAACCGTACAACTCTT
Source organism: Mallotus nudiflorus (assembly GCA_947683625.1). Lineage (NCBI taxonomy): Eukaryota > Viridiplantae > Streptophyta > Magnoliopsida > Malpighiales > Euphorbiaceae > Mallotus > Mallotus nudiflorus. The sequence goes on from CANTUR010000274.1 coordinate 2,770,274, forward strand.
TTTATTGACTTACTCAGTGTGGTCTGATTCCCCTCAATTTTTTTTAGGAGCTTGGGAGTTCGACCTCAGACTTCCTCCATGTCGGGTTTCTTCTTCACCGGCTATTTATGTAGGTCATTGTAAGCTATACAGCGTGATAATCTAGGTTGCTGCAGAAGTATATGTACTAAGGATTTGTATGGTTTAAATATAATCGTGTAATTTATTTATGTAAACCACACTTATGTATAATATTTAAATTTGATTTATAATATGAGACGTTGAAACATATTTTATTTAAGCAGTTAAATTTGTGTATTTTGAGAAAAATCAGTTTGATAATATGTTCTATTTTAAAATAAAGTTTTAAATTGTAAGGAGTTGTTCATCTTTTCTTTTAAGCTTACTACGGGTTTCGGGGGCCTTATGCCTACCCATTCCCTAGTGCCGGTCACGTGCCCTCAGGTTTGGGTCGTGACAAAGTTAGTATCAGAGCATAAGTTCGATTAATTATCCATGTCTGTCTTTCTATGTAACTACTGCAGCTTTAGGGTTGATAATTATCTTTGAGATGTTCTTATTTCTAATTTCGCGTTGCGTTAAATATTCTTACCCTGTTTTGAATTCAAATTTTTCTTTGTCTTCTTTCAGAATGAGGCATGTTCGTACCAACCCCGATGTCGATCCGACCCTTAGACTTGATGAGCAGTCTGTGCACGATGAGGCTCCCCCTCATGCTCCATGTCGTTGGGGCAGAGGTAGAGGTAGAGGTCGAGCTAGGGTAGCTGCAGCTGAGATTCCTGAGCAACAGCCAGTCGAGCTTGAAGCCCCAGTCATAGATCCCACAGCCTTTGCAGCTGGACTGGCAGGGATTAATCTGGGTCTAGCAACATTGAATCAGGTGATGCCCCTTGTACAGCAGATGCTTCAGCAGAGGAACCAGGGGATGACAGATACTGATGCAGCATTACTTTACTTGCGGATCGGTATAGTTTCTTTTGACGGTACGGGTGATGCCTTAGACTTCATTAATGCGATTGAGGCACGTACCAGGACGGGACATATAGGTTATCAGAGGATTATGATTGTGGAGTTGTCAGTTCAGGCGGTAGCTCAGGATTGGTTTATACAGTCGATTCAGCCATCGATGCACGAGCTGACTTGGCCAGAGTTTAAGGACCGCTTCTTGAAATTTTTATGTCCTCCAGGTGGCAGTTACCCCACATCACTAGAGGCAATAGATCAAGCTGTATGTTACTGGATTGGGACTCGCTTTTGTTGGTATACGAACCGAGGACCGTACTTTAGAGAGTATGATTAAGGAGGCCCGTTTGATTGAGAGGCGACATATTCGCCAGGGCACCATGGTAGATCCTTCTATGGTTAAGGGCAGTGGATATGGAGTAGCTCCTGGGTACCAGCAGCCACCATTTCACATCGGTAGTTCGAGTCAGCAAGTTGTGAGTAGTTCACAGCAGAGTGGTAGGAGGTCCAGGACCCACCGAGTTAGTCGTCATGGTTATACCACGAATAGGAGGAGTGGTAGAGGTCATAGATTCAGTACTGGAGTCAGCAACAGTAGTAGTGGGTAGAGTTCCGGGCAGAGTAGTTATGGGTCTAGAGCCAATGCATGTGCGAGTTATGGACGATTTCATCAGGGCCCGTGTCACCTGTTGTCGGGCTCTTGCTTCAGATATGGGCAGTTTGGACATCTTGCCAGAGCTTGTCCCCACTCCGGATACCAGCCATAGTACGTTCAGGGTTCATCTTCATCAGTGGCTCAGCCCTATTATTCGATGCCTCAGCAGTATCGAGCATCAGTACAGCCACAACAGAGACTGCCTCAGCCTATGAGTCAGTAGGGTCGAGGTTCAGTTGGTAGACCTAGCGGTCGTGGGTTTGCATAGCCTTCGACTTCTCAGCAGGCAGGTCGTGGTCAGGCTCGAGTGTTCACTTTGACACCACAGGATGCTCAGACTTTGAATGCAGTGGTAGCAGGTATTCTTTCAGTCTATGCATACGATGCTAGAGTGTTGTTTGACCCCGGTGCTTCACATTCCTTCGTTTCTCCTGTGTTCACTTTGAGAATCGAGTGGCAGCCTTCTAGGTTGTCCTTTCCTCTATCTGTGTCGACTCCTCTTAGTGATGAGTTAGAGACAGATGTCTTCTTTCCTTTGTGTCTGGTGATAGTAGATGGTAGAGAACTATTGGCGGACTTAGTATTGCTTGATGTGCTAGAATTCAACATCATTTTGGGCATGGATTGGTTGTCGAGGTATTATGCTTCGGTGAATTGTAAAGAGAAGGAAGTGGTGTTCAGGATTCCAGATGAAGAAGAATTTTGTTTCAAGGGTGAAAAGAGCTTCATACCTCATAATCTCATTTCTGCCATTACAGCCCGGAAGATGCTTAGAAGGGGTTGTCAGGGTTACTTGGCAGTGGTAAGAGATGTTGATCAAGAGAATGTGGCAACTGAGCAGGTGCCAGTGGTGTGTGAATTTCTGGATGTCTTTCTTAAAGAATTACTAGGATTACCACCAGACAGAGAGATAGAGTTCTATATCGATGTCATACCTGGTACGGATCCTATATCTATGCCACCCTACAGAATGGCACCAGCTAAACTACAGGAGCTGAAAGAGCAGTTGCAGGAGTTTCTTAATAAGGGTTTTATAAGGCCCAGTACATCACCTTGGGGTGCTCCGATGTTGTTCATAAAGAAGAAAAATAGTAGCCTTCGACTTTGTATTGATTACAGGCAGTTGAATAAGGTCACCATTAAGAACAAATACCCATTTCCAAGGATTGATGATCTGTTTGATCAACTTCAAGGTGCTACATGCTTCTCTAAAATAGATCTGAGATCTGGGTATCATCAGTTCAGGATCAGAAGAGGTGATGAGCCCAAGACAACCTTTCGAACAAGATATGGCCATTATGAGTTTTTAGTAATGTCCTTTGGGTTGACTAATGCTCCAGCAGCCTTTATGGACTTCATGAATCAGGTGTTCAGGCCATACTTGGACCAGTTTATGATAGTTTTCATTGATGATATCTTGGTTTATTCTAAGAGTGAGGCTGAGCATGTGATGCATCTGAGAAGGGTGCTTCAAACCTTAAGGGAGCACAGGTTGTATGCCAAATTCTCAAAGTGCAAGTTTTGGTTGCATCAAGTGGCATTTCTAGGCCATGTGGTTTCTCGAGATGGCATACAGGTGGACCCTAAGAAGATAGAGGCTATTACAGAGTGGCCGAGGCCAACTACAGTTAGAGAAGTACGGAGTTTCTTGGGCCTAGCAGGCTATTATAGAAGATTTGTGAAAGATTTCTCTAAAATTGCTGCACCTTTGACAAGGTTGACCCAGAAGAGTGCTAAGTTTGTATGGACAGACAAATGTGAAGAGCACTTTCAGTTATTGAAGGACTTGTTGACGTCGGCTCCAATTCTAACTTTACCCTCTGGGAATGAAGGTTATACAGTGTATTATGATGCTTCCAGAGTAGGATTGGGTTGTGTGTTAATGCAAAATGGTCAGGTGATTGCTTATGCTTTGAGGCAGTTGAAGAAGCACGAACAGAACTATCCTACTCACGATCTGGAGATGGCAGCCGTGGTGTTTGCTCTGAAAATATGGAGGCATTACTTATACAGAGTGACATGTGAGATATACACTGATCACAAGAGCTTGAAATATATTTTCCAGCGGAGGGACTTGAATCTGAGGCAGAGGAGATGGATGGAACTCCTTAAGGATTATGATTGTTCCATTTTATACCATCCAGGAAAAGCAAATTTTATCGCGGATGCCTTGAGTAGAAAATCAGTGGGCAGTCTTGCCCATATTAGCTCAGAGAGAAGGCCTATTATCAAGGAGTTGCATGGGTTGATTGATCAGGGGTTGCAGATGAAAGTTACCCGAAAGTGCCTTTTAGCTCATTTCAGTGTACAATCAGTATACTTGGATCGGGTTAAGGCAGCTCAGAGCAGAGACCCCCAGTTGCAGAAAATCATGTATAAAGTGCAACAAGGGCAATCACGGGACTTTATGATTAACAGAGAAGGTGTATTGCGGTTGGGCACTAGGATTTGTGTGCCCGATGTTGATGATTTGAGGAAGGAGATTATGGAAGAAGCACATTTTTCTGCATATAGTGTTCACCCAGGCTCTACCAAGATGTATCATAATCTGAAGGATACATATTGGTGGAATAGAATGAAGAGGGATATTGCAGAATTTGTATCCAGGTGCTTGACTTGCCAGCAAGTAAAGCTTGAACATCAGAGATCCTTGGGACTGTTACAGCCCATGCCAATTCTTAAGTGGAAAGGGGATATGATAGCCATGGATTTCATGACTGGGCTACCTCGGACTATTGGAGGTTCTGACGCTATTTGGGTGATTGTTGATAGGTTAACTAAGTCAGCACACTTTCTACCTATAAAGAAGACGTACTCTACTAATAGACTAGTAAGACTTTATGTCAATAGGATTGTTTGTCTACATGGAGTACCTGTGATCATAATGTCGGATAGAGGAGCCACTTTTACCTCGGTCTTTTAGCAAGAATTACATAAGACCTTGGGTACCAGATTGGATTTCAGTACGGCCTTCCACCCTCAGACAGATGGTCAGTCAGAGAGGACTATCCAGACATTGGAAGATATGTTGAGGATGTGTGTAATGGATTTTGGAGGACAATTGGATTCACATTTGCCATTGATTGAGTTTGCTTATAATAACAGCTATCATGCTAGCATCGAGATGGCTCCGTATGAGGCACTATATGGTAGGAGGTGTAGATGACCTTTGTGTTGGGAGATTGGTGAAAGGCAGTTAACGGGACCAGAGTTGGTGCAGATCACTTCAGAGAAAGTTCCCATTATACAGCAGCGATTGAAGACAGCCTTCAACAGGTAGAAGAGCTACGCTGACCCTAGGAGGAAGGATGTATCCTTCATGGTTGGAAACATGGTGTTCCTAAAGGTTTCTCCAATGAAAGGAGTTATAAGATTTGGCAAGAAGGGTAAGCTAGCTCCCAGATACATCCGATTATTTGAGATTCGGTCTAGAGTGGGTGAAGTAGCGTATAGGCTGGTGTTACCACCAGAACTATCGAGAATCCATCCTGTATTTCATGTATCCATGCTGAGGAAATACGTCCCTAATCCATCTCATGTGTTGCAACCTCAAGCCGTAGAGCTTAGCAACGATTTAACTTACGAGGAGTACCCGGGTGGCGATTGTGGATCGCCAAATCTGACAGCTGCGAACTAAGGAGATACCGATGGTGAAGGTGCTATAGAGTAACCATTCCACAGAGGATTGCACTTGGGAAACTGAAGTCAAGATGTGAGTTTCGTTCCCTTATCTCTTTTCTTCTTAGCCTTGTAATTCTTCTTCTCTTTCTTTTTCTTGAATTCAGGGACGAATTCATATAAGGAAGGGAGATTGTAATATCCTACGTTTTATTTAAATAAAGTAATAATTGAATTTGCATTATTAGCAATAATTTTTAAATTATATTAAATAATTTTTACTAGCTAGCTATATTATTGTGTTAGGGTTATATAATTAATATTTTAGTGAATTATATTTCCTATAACACTAACTATTATTTGACTATTTTGTAAGCATAAATTATTTTATACTAATCATGTTGTTTTTTTTTAGCCCTAATACATGTATTATATATATATATAAAAGAAAAAGAAAAAGATTAAGATTATAATATAAAGTATATTATATATATATATATATATATATATATATATATATATATATACATATATGTATATAGGTTCGAGTGAAAGGAGAGCCTCGAAATCCCTCACCCCTACTGTCTTCTTCCTCCCCTCTCACCATCCTCATGACCCACCCCTCTCTGTGCTGCTGCCTCCACCGCCAGGGACCTCATCTTCGCCATGGTCGAGCGCTCACGGGTTACTGGAGCTGTAGTTCTTCTTCTTTTTCTTCTCTTCTCGCCTGGCAGCCAACTCCCCTTCCTCGTGCAACAGCTGCTCTTCCAGCTCTGCCCAGTTCCACTTCCCCCTTCCGGTGCTGCCTTCGTGCTGCAACTTGCTGCCTCCTCAGCCTCCCTCTCCTGTGATAGCAAGCCCCTCATTTCTTCTCTATTTCTATAGCTTGGTGGTGAGTGATGCTCACCCGATTTCCTCCTTTCCTTCCTTGATCTTTAGCATTTTTGGTAGATTGTTTAGTTAATTGATGTTTTTAGTGTATAATGAGGTTGATGCTGTCCATTTAGAATTTTTGGGGAATTACTTGATTTTTTTTCAGAATTTTATTTGATATTTAGTTAGTTTAATGGGTTGTTATTTGAGCTCAATTAATAATTAGAATAATTAAAGTTAATTTTTTTTATGTATTGATTGTTTTTTTTAGGTTGTAGGAAATTTTAATGTTAATTATAAGTTTTGTTAATTTTGGGTATTAATTAATATTTTTATTAATTTCAAAAATTTATTTGTAAAAATTTTAAAATTTTAATAATTGAGGTTATTATTAAATGTTATTAATTTTAGAACTCAAACTATAATTTTTGTGAATTTTTATACTATTTTTATAAATATTTTTTTGAGTGATGTCAAATATGAATTTAGGTTAAATAATATTTTTGGGAGAAAATTGTTGGTTGATTAAATGTTTTAATTATATTAGATTTATCTTGAGAAAATGAATTTTTGGCATGATTAAATAATTTTAAGGAATTATTTTTGGTATTAATAGCACATTATGTAATTTATGTATTTTAGGGGGGTAAAAATGTAATTTTATGCTAAACATAGTTAAATATATATTTTAATTAGCTTTATTAAAATTTAGGGGGTTTAGACAATTTTTATAAATTAATTGGTATTTTTACTTATGTAGTGAAAATTTTAAATATTAAATTCCAAATATTATATATATATATATATATATATATATATATACACATTATAATGGTTTTAAATTGGGTCATAATTATATTTTGACGAAGGAATACAAATTTAGTTGTTAATTTTGAATAATTGAGATTTTATATATATTTTTGTCTATTTTTAGTATATGTGTATGTGAAATATATGTTTGAGAAATAAATATTATTAATTCTCAATATTCTGTTGAGTTGTGATCTCGGTCGAGACTAAGTGTAGTTTTGGGAGCCCGACTCGAGTGTGGATGTTGTGGTTATTAGAAGTGCATTTTCTATGCAGGTCTGGCTCTACCTTTGGTAGAGAGATGTCCGTTTTATAGAGGAGACTCTGTCAAAATTTTGATAGATTTTCTCGTAAAATGTGATATCCGTAAAATTTCTAACATTAGTTAGGTTATATCCTGTTTAGCAAGTCTTGCCGGGTTTTCCTCGAGTCAGCTCGAAATTTCATTGTTTTGTTGACTGTTGATTTTGATTTCGTGGTCATGTTTTAAAAGTCGATTGTTATTTTCTTTTAGAGCATTTCAGAGCAGAAGCTGTGAGACCGAGGCTGACGCGTGGTCGTCAGCCTTCACATTCATCATGTAAGTCAATAGAACGATCTGTGCATGTGTTTATTTAAAGAATGCATGCACTCATATTTTTATTATATTGATTATATGATTTATTTACTTTAATGTTGTTATTTAAGATTTAAATGCATTTTATTTATTTATTTAAAAAAAATCGATTTTGAGAAATTTTGGTAGAACGGGCTACCTGGTGGGCTTCACCAGGACTATGTGCACATGGTAGAGATTGAGAGATGGATCCGTAATATATATATGATTGGTGAATGCTAAACTGGGACGCGTGCCTCGATAGAAGCCTTTGCTCTCAGGGACCGCCAGTGATTGTAAGATTAATAATGGACTGGGATGGGTGCCTCGGTCGGTGCCTTTGCTCTTGGGGATCGCCAGAGCCATATATTTGGATTAAATGAATGACTACGGCTTGGTGCCTCGGTTGATGCCTTTACTCTCGGGGACCGGTAGTCTAGTTGGAATAAGTGGGCCCGATTGACCATTTAGATTTTTGGATTTAGGGTTCTACCGAGATTTTTCAAAAGCTATATTTATACATTATAAATTATTTTCACTATAAATATATATAGTTTTTTTTAAAAAAAAAGGTTTTCAAACCACACAGCTCTTTTTATTGACTTACTCAGTGAGGTCTGATTCCCCTCAATTTATTTTTTTTACAGGAGCTTGGGAGTTCGACCTCAGACTGCCTCCACGCCGGGTTTCTTCTTCACCGGCTATTTATGTAGGTCATTGTAAGTTGTACTGCGTGATAATCTAGGTTGTTGCAGTAGTATATGTACTAAGGATTTGTATGGTTTAAATATAATTGTGTAATTTATTTGTGTAAACCACATTTATGTATAATATTTAAATTCGATTTATAATATGAGACGTTGAAGCACATTTTATTTAAGCAGTTGAATTTGTGTATTTTGAGAAAAATCAGTTTGATAATGTGTTCCGTTTTAAAATAAAGTTTTAAATTGTAAGGAGTTATTTATCTTTTCTTTTAGGTTTACTACGGATTTCGGAGGCCTTATGCCTACCCATTCCCTAGTGCCGGTCATGTGCCCTCGGATTTGGATCGTGACAGAATTGACTAACCTGTAAAAGTGTCCTAAATTGCTTTTATTTATTATATATATATATTGACTAACCCATTAACATATATACATACATATACATATATATACACTGACACACACACATGCACATGCATAATAATAAATTATAACCCTAATATAAATAACAATAACAATAATCATAATAACATCAATAAAAATAATAACAATAATATTATTAAAAAATAATAGTAATAACAATAACTTTAATATTTTAAATAATAAAACTTCCAAAATAACTTATTTTATGTAAATAAAATATTTTGAATAAGATAAATAAATAATATACACAAATAAAGATAATATATAAATAAAATTTAAAATTTTATTAACATTGTATATATAATAATAATTTTATATTATTTAAAATATCATGTTATAACAGAATATAAATTTGGTTGATAGTTATAAATTAATAAAAATGGCAATCAAATATCTCAGATAAAAAATATGAATTTCTGGTCGAGTAAACACCAATAAAATCAATAGAATAAAATAACATTAAAATTGAAAATTTATTCTTACGAACAGAAATTGTTATAAAAGGAATAGTTTACCTTATAAATAGAGATGATTATGTATGGAAGAAAAAGAATAATTTTGTGTCAAATATGTTGTTTAACAAAAAAAAACAAATTAAAAATCAATCATTTTAAATAAAATTTATGAGCTTCAATATTTTTGAACTTATTGAAGTGATTTAATTTTCCATCACAAAAAAGCAAGTAATGAAGGTAAAATTTGAAATCTACTCTTCATATCTGAATGTTTACATCTTTAACTACTTAAACTGCTCATGTGAGCACCTTCAAGTTACATAAATGTAAAATAGAGAAAAATATATATATATACTCACCTTTTTATGATAAAGTTGTTAAAAATATAAAATATAACAAATGACATTATCTATAATTCAAAAGAAGAAGAAGAAAACATGAAAGTGCCATAAAAAAAGGAATAAAAATATTGAAAGTGTCATAAAAAATAAACATTTAATAATAGAGAGAAATTTGTAACCATTAAACTAAAAACATTAAATACTAATAACTTATCAAAAAATTAAAGTACCCATTTAAAATAATAATTTATTAAAAAATAAATTATTTTTATAAGTATAAAACTCCCAAATTAACCACAACACAAAGAAATGGATTAAAAAAACTAAGCTGTCATATAGGAGTGACAAATATATATATATATATATATTTTGTAAACCTTCTGAACAATTAAAAAAAATCTACCTACATAGATGGAAAAACACACAAAAAACATAACCATTTAACTAAAAAAAATACACCATTAAACTATTAACTTCTTATTTGATTTAATTTAATTGAGAAATTTGTTTCATTTTCAAACGAATTCTAAATAGAATTCATTTATTAATGAAATGGGTTTCTTTTAAGTGACTATATATATATATATATATATATATATATATATATATATATATATATATATATATATATATATATATAATTTTGTTAAACCTTCTGAACAATTAAAAAATTCTACATACATAGATGGAAAAACACACCAAAAAAATAACTATTTAACTAAAAAAATACACCATTAAACAATTAACTTCTTATTTCGTTCAATTTAATTGAGAAATTTATTTCATTTTTAAAAAATTTTAAATAAAATTCATTTATTAATGAAATTTGTTTCTTTTAAATGAATATATTGAAATTAATTTATTTGATCCGAAAGTTTGGTTCAATAATAAGTAATTCTACAAAATTAAAATGTTGGAATTAATAATGAAGTCAATAAAATTTTCATTTAAACTAAATACAATCACTTGAATTTACAAATAAATTTTATAAAATTTTTTGGCATTCATTCTCAATTTTAACCTTTTAAATTTGTGAAATTATTTATTAATAAACTAAATTTTAAAAAATTATTGTGATTTTCAACATTTATAAGATAATCATTTAAATTAAACATGTTTCATTAATGAAAAATTTAACTAGAATAAATTTTATTCAAAATTTATGTAAAAGTAAAATGAAATTTGTTTTGCGAAATTAAACCAATAACTAAAAAGGCATTAAAAAAAAATAAGGGATAGGATGATGGAATTTTACATAAGAAAAGCGGCTAGCTGTATTTGTGTATTTCGATCAACTTTTTGAAGGGGGCGGAGAAAGGCGGTGGCTGAGCCAGCCGCCCTGGATCCGTGAGTGCGTGGATGTGACAAACAACCTTGACTGTGTGACGGCGGCCTGTAGAATAAATTCATCATATGAACCCTAAAACCTGAAACGTAGGTACAATGGGGAGAAAATTTGGTGTAAGAATAATATATACAGCTACAAAATGTAGTAGTAAATCAATGTGACGGTAGTTGAAGAAAAACTAGTTGATGGTCGGTGGTCCATTGAATTTCTTTTTTGTTTTTTTTGGTAATTCATTCTCAATGTTGAATATCATGTCGAAGGAAATGGTCAATTTGTCTGCTCTATACATATGCATATGACGAGGTTGTTTCACTAGCAATTAGACAAATTACTGGATCTTTGATTTTCGGACTAAAAGATGAAAGAAATGATCTTTCATTCCCATAAAGTAAATTAATCAAAATTTTAAATATTTTCATATATTAATATAATTTATAAAATATAATCTCTTTTTTAAGTAATGAAATAAAATATATAAATTAATAATAATAATTCCTATTTAATAAATTTTCATATATAAATAAGATTGATTTTGACTTTGAATCCCTTATAAACCAAACACTTTGTTAACATTTTCATTCCACTTCTGATTTTCCTTTATTTTGTTTCTCATTTCAATTCTAATTCTAGAGTATGAACCAACTGCCTCCTAAAATTAATTTGGAAAAACCAATTATACAATAATTATAATTATAATAATTCTTCAAAATCCTAGTCCTCTCTTCTCTCTTTTCTCTAATGGGGCATTTGGTTCATATTCTAGAATTAGCATCAGAATGGAAAGAAATGAGAAAAAGAATGAAACTCTGAAGAAGATGTTTGGTTCTTTAGGGTGTGGAAATGGAATGAGAATCAATATCATTAACAACTAAAATTTTGTTTATGAAAAAATATTTTTGTAATTATTTTATATATGAAAAAGTAACATTATAATTATTTTTACAGGAAGTTTCATAAAATGGCCTATTTGACTTTGGTTCTTTCTTTTATAGTCCGGCCCATTTTGTTTTTTCAAATTTGGTTTTTACGTTTTCAATTTTGAGCTTGCATGTTTTTTGTTTTCATTTCAGCAGTGGTTTTTCATTAGTTTTTTTCTTTGATTTAACTTCCTTTTGGTGGTTTTTTTTTCTAGGGATTTAAAATCTGCAATTTCTTCTCATTCTTCATCTTGTCATTTTTTTCTTGTTTTCCTTTTTTTGAACTAGTGTTTGTTGTTCATTGGAGTTTAAGTTAGTAGTTATGGTAAAAGATAGTAATAATATTGTTTATAGAAGAATGTCTACTCGTTTGAGCTGTAGTATTGAAAAATTTGGTTCGAAGATAACTTTTTATGCTTTTTGTTCGTCAAGAAAGAAGAAGGCTATGTATTTTCCTTCATTTGTTAAGAAAAAGAATGATAGTGTTTCTAAGAAGAGGAAGTTATCCTTTTATGAAAGTGCTTTTAAAAAATTTGTAGGTTACTTTAAGGTATATTTGTTTTTCTTTTAAATATTTTTTAGAAATTATTTTTTATTAAATTGTTATTTTTTGTTGCTTCTTATTATTGTTTATGTTGTTTTACATTTGTTGCTTTTTTGAGTTTTTAATGTAATGTTTTTATTTATTTGAGGAATGAGAGTATTTCATGAAATCAAAAGACCATTTTAACAGTAGGGTTTCTAGTAGTATAAATAAGAATATTATTTCAAAACTGATGGAGAAATTGATTGAAAATCAATTGAATTTGTTTAGAAAAACTTGTTTTGGTTATTTTTTGGATATGAAGGATGTGAAGTTCTAGGCTCAGGTTGTTTATTACTTACTTTCAAAGGAAGTTAGTCAATTTAGGTCTAATGAAATTTGGTTTAACGTTTTTGGTTTTCTTTTGAAATTTTCTCTTGGTGAATTTGCTGTTGTTACTGGCCTGAAATGTTCTAGTGATTTTGAGAGAAAAAAATTGAAAAATCTATGAAGATCACGTTGGTTGATAAGTATTTTAATGGTTCTTAAAAAGTGAAGAAGAATTCTATTGAAGATTATTTCTTTCTCAAAAGGCAGATTATGATGAGGATGCTGTCAAGTTGGTTGTTCATTATTTTGTTATTTTGATTTTGTTTTCTTCTCCTAAGGAAAAATTTATTAATAAATATTATTTGGATATTATTGATGTTTATTTGTATAATTAGTATTCTTAGGGAAAAGATTTTTTTAGTTTTACTTTGGATTCTTTAAAGGGAAGGCTTTTAAGGGATGAGAAGAAAGGTGACAACTATTATTTTTATCGTTTTTTTGGTTTTGCAATTTTGATTTCATGAATGTTGCGGTTATTGTGTTTATATGTTTACTAGTAATGAGACGCCTATTGAATTAAAGTACATATATCATACTCAATTTCAAGAAGTTGAATTTAGAGATTATGAATTTATTTTCTTCTTAGGTAATTGCCTTTCATGTTTTCTACTTTTGTTGTTTGTTATTGCTTTTTTTTGCTTATTTTTTATTTATTGTTTTTGTAGTTGAAATTGAAAAATATTACTCATAATCTTATTGAAGAGGAGTTATTAGATTTGAATGATTTTTTTTTTAAGAAAAAGTTGAAAAAATGAATGTATCTTATATTCGCAATAAAAATATAGACAGTGGAAATGATTTTCAATCACCTATTTTGCAAAAATCTAAAAAATTTAAATCTGTTAGTTATAAAGAGGGATCAAGTGTCAGTTATGGTGATGGTGATATGGAGTCTTTGTTGATGAAAAATATTGCAAATATAGATAAAAGGTTTAATCAAGAATTTTCTTCTTTGAAAAATTTTATTGATGAGAGATTATGTATTTTGGAAGGGAAGTTAGATAGAATTCTTCAACAAAAATTTAATTATCTTTCTTCCAATGTTGATAAGAATGACAATAATGATAAATATGATGGAGTTGGTTCTAATGGTAAAAATAATAAGGATAGTGTTGTTGATAGAAATGATATTTTTAATTTTTTTATATTGTTGTTGTGGGTAACGAGAAAAATGAGTTTAATAAAGAGAAAAATAATGTTGATGAAGCGAATAGGAAAAATGATGAAGATAAGGAGAAAAATGAAGAAGAGCAGAAGAAAAATTATGTTTTTCTTAAATGATGTTTCAGGTATTGTTGGCATAAATACTAATTTTGAGGAATCTTATTCTTCTGATATTGATTCTGATAGTTTTTTTAAGAAGATAGATTCTATTGTGATGGGTTTTAGACCAATTAAAGTAAATGTTTTGTGCTTTTTGTTTCTTATTGTTGCTTTTTTATTTCTTTTTGTTGCTTATTATTTCTTTTTGTATTTATTTGTTTAATTTTTTTTAGGAAGCTACAACTAAACTTGTTAATCCATTTATTAATCCAGTGAGAGATATAGTTCCATAAATTGCACCTATATTAATGGTTTTTTTCTCCTAAAAGTTTGAAATATTCAAAGAGGGCTATTAAGCCTAGTATGCAACTTAAATCTCCATTTGTTAGGGAGTTTAATTCAAGAGAAAGTTTAAAGAAAGTTGTCAAGTCTTCTTCTTTTGATGATGATATATATAGTGCTCCTAAATTTGAAGATCTTGTTACTTTTAACAAATGGATGGATGAAGGAGTTTATAAGCACAAAGCAATTATTTTATTCTTTTATATTTGATTTTCATACATTATCTATTTTTTAATATTATTTTTTATTATTGTTAGGTCAAAATTCAAGTATTTTAAGAAATATGAGGTGCTAAATCTTGGATTTAACTATAATGTTGCTATAATTACTTCAAAACATGGTTTTATACCTTGTTTTTATTGGGTTTCATGATTCAAAAACATAGTGGAAATTAAAAATTTTAACCACAAACCCTAACCCAGATCCAAGTAATTCAATTAATTAATTTAAAACTAGGGTTTTCAAATCTTACCATAAACGTAGAATAGGCAAGACTGTTGGAAGGCAGAGAAGAGGTTCACTCTAATGACACCTTACCTTGAGCTTTTGATTTTAGTAGTTTGAATCAAGATGTCTCCAAAAGAATCCGTCCTCTACAAGCATCCACATGAACAACCCTTGATTAAAATGAAAACTTTGTGTGCTAGCACTTCTCTTGATTTCTCACAAATCAAGAAAAAAAACACTCTGTGTTTTAATTTTTCTAAAAGGAGAAAAATAAATTCTGGTGGCTAATAATTGAGTTAGTGAAACCCTAGAGAAAATAACATATTTATAGACCTCTAATTAGGGTTTTACTTACCAAAATAGCTTTTTGGTAATTTCTCAATTATTATTGCACTCATTTTATTTAAAATTAAATCAGAAATAATATTTTATTTATTTAAGATAACCTTTACCTTAAATAAATAAACTATTTATTTATTTTCATAAAGCATATTTGGGCTTCTCAAACCTATATCCGTTTTGGGGCCTGTTCTAAGTATGTGACCCTGTAGGTTCATATGACATTGGCAATGGGCCTTAAATCTCTATTTAGGCCTACAAGTCATAAGTGACCTCTAGCAAGACATTATGACTTGCAATAGTAAATACAATTTCAACAAAAAAATTATAAGAAAAATAAGAATAGGATGACAAACAATTGCAACAACAACAAAAACAATAACAATATTAGTAATAGTAATCAAAGAAGTAATAAACCTGCAACTTTAGGCTTTTCATGTAATTATCATTGATCATATCTTGTGGTCTTTTTGTAAGGTTGGTAAATGTAGATCATGTAATATTCCTATTTGTATAAGTCCATTATTATATTGAAGCATGCAAATACTATAATAATGTTATTATCGGTAGGTCTTTAGCTTTTTTATTACTGCATTCAATAATTCAATTGTATTTAAAGTCATTATTGAGTATCTATTATTGATTGAGAAAGGTCTAGCGCATTTATGGTACTTAATGTTTTTCAAGTATGGGGTTATCTTTTGATCAATCTTGTCCAAGTTGTTCATGTGGTACTCAAACTCTTCAACGGTGTATGCTTTTACTACTTGAAAAAAAAAGAATCTTTGATGCTTTTTGAGTTTTTTTTTTTTTAAGTTTTTCTTCAGGTTGTTTAAAAGGTAGTATATACAAATACCATGAGCAGCTTCAGGGTATGTTTCTTGTACTGCTTTTTTTTATATTTTCATGTCTATCAGAAACTATGGACATTCCTTTTCTATGACTAAAAACTTGTATAATTTTTCTAAAGAACCATTCCCAAGATTCATCATTTTTAGAGTCAACAATGGAGAAAGCAAGAGGAAAGATCTTACCACCATCATTTTATGTTATTGTTAAAAGTAGTGTACCACTAGATGTTCCCATTGGAAATGTGCCATCCACTAATATAATTGGTCTGTAATATTTCCATCCTTTTATTGATACATCAAGTGCCATGAACACATAGAGGAATAAACGCTCTTCTTTCATATTGAGGTCAATAACTAATCCTAGATTTGTTATTTTCACTATATATAGGAAGCTTGGTAGAAGTGCATAGGATTCATCTGGTTTACCTCTTAGCATTTAAAGTGCCTTTTCTCTTAATCTCCAAGCTTTTAAGAAGTTTATATTGATGCTATACAAAAATTTTATGTCTCTCATTATATCTGTTGGTGAGTATATGGTTTTGACACACTTTGATATTTTGATTTTATACAGTCAGCCACCAGAGATGTTGTTACTTATCTTTGGTATACTAATCAGATCTCTCTATTCTGTAGGTGTGGATGTTGTTGAATTTTTTGACAATAGATCTATCTATTTTTCCATTTTTTTGTAGTGATTATCACCTAGTTGCATTTTTCATCCAAGCATTTTACAACAAAGCTTAGACTCTTTATCTTAATTATTTTGTATTGGAAGTGATTCTTGATAGCACTGAATCTTATTACTTTTTTGAATTCTTCTTTGCTATTTTATATTACACCTTCTTTAGGTTTTTTTATTATTTTATTATAAATTATGGATGATTCTTCACTCCTATCTTCTTGTAGAAGCATGTTTATCATCATTTTTGCATAATTTAGAAAATTTAGATTTTGGTTATTTGCTTTTGTATTTGTTAAGCTGTGTTTAGAGAGTGATACTAGACCCTTTTGAGTTGTTGATTGTTGTTGAACCAACAACATGTTGTTGTTGAAGCTTATATCTACAAATTCCTTTTTATCAATAGTGATGCATAAAGGGATTTTTGTGAAATTAGACTCTTTCTTCTTTAGTTATAAATAGAAGAATAGTTTTGCATTGTCTTGTATTTTCTCTTACTTTGTATTGTATGATCATTTTTTAAGAATTTTTTTCAATTTAAAGCTGATCTGATAGTATTTTTAGCATTTCATCAAAGCTGCAAATTGTTTGTATAGTAATTCCAATCACATTAAAATCAACATAATGCATTGCTTCATTCCAGTTCCCATTGTGATGAATGAAAACATGTATCACTTCCATTGTACATGTAATTAAAAAAATTGAAAAAATTGGTTAGTCATTTTTATATTTGAAACATTATTACTTTTTGTTGCTTTTTTTTTCCTCACGTTTTTAGCTTTTATTGATTTTTTCCTCATGTTTTTAGCTTTCATTGTTTCTTGTTGCTTTTTTTTTTAAAGAAACTCAATGATGAATGTTATTTTTATTGCTTATAACTATTGAAACAATATTTATATTATTTAAATTAAGTTTAAACATTTATTGTAATTATGAGTTGTTGTTATTGAAAAATATATTGTAGATGGTGGGGTTTAGCACACGTCCAAGATTTTAGCAATCGTGACATTATTTGAACTCAGGGCTTTAGATAACACACTACTATATCATAAAGACATAGCGTGGAGATGAGAAGTCACCACCCAGGATAATAATTTGGATAATTCGAAGGTGGTGGTAACTCGATTCTCTAAAAAAAAGTTAGCACCACGACCAGGAGATTCTGGATACGAAATACTAACTTCTTTCAGCCTTATTTTTGTTTAGAATTACCTTATTAATTATTAATTTATTCTCTAATTACATAAAATTTCATATAAACCCTAATATATCATTCATCTAACTCCAAGGCAATTGATCATGAAAAGTACATATAAAAACTGCATTCATAAAGCGCAATGTCCCTAAATTACTCTAATCTACATTAATTTTAATTAAATGAGCAAAAACTATACATTTTATTTATAAGTGAAATAAGATAAAGGTGGTCCTACATTTTAAATTAATTAATGAGCCTATGTTTACTTATTTTAATTCTGAAAAGTGGGTCTTTACTTATTTTAATTCTGAAAAGTGGGTCTAACTTTATTGATTTTATGGACAATTTATTTGGATTGAATTGGATGGATTAGTGGGTGTAGTTCTAATTTAATTTTAATTTAAGTGAAAAATGGGCTTAAGGTTATTTATTTTAAGAAAAAGAAAAGATGCTTTAATGTATTGAACTATGTCTAAATTAATTTTAATAACTAAAAGGTAGGTCTAAGTCTAAATTAACCTAATGAGACTAAATTGATTTTAAAGTTAATTAAATCTAAATCCAATTTTAAAAGCCTATTAATTAAATGGATTAAAGCCTAAAGTGGGCTTAAGCCCAAAACACATAAAAATAAACAAACAATCCCAAAAACATAAAAAATATTAAAACAATCAAATAAAAAGATCAAATAACCAATTAAATTATTTTTTCTAAAAAAATCTAATTTGATTTCAAGCAACCTAAAAATTAATCTATTGTCATCATTGATTTTATTAAGATTTACTGAATGAACCCTAATTTACTAATCATTTTTAAAGTGTAGAAAAATAAAGATCTCATTACATTTCCTACTACTGGAGTTATTACAACATATGTAAATCAAAAGAAATAAATAAACAAAAATTTACAAACCCAATAAAAACAAATCTAACATAGAAAATAAAAAACATATAATGATAAAATAAAATGAATCCGAGAACTATGTGATTTATACAGAATTTAATCTATGGCATTCCATAGATCTTCACTGAGTTTTCCTTACTTCAATTACATCTCCACCAAATTTCCACCACAATCAAAGAAACACATGAATAATAAAAAAAATGTTTAGAAAGTAATATAAAAAATCAAAAGAAAAAGAAAAAGAAAAGAAGAAAAGGATGGAGTGTGATGATGTTTGATTGCTCTTCAAAATAGTAATCACTGTTGAGGATTGACCTTTGGTTGATTTTGGATGTCACTAGAACATACTATGTTTAAAACTAAAGAACGTTCTCTTTTAATTTGAAAGCTTTTTTTTTTTTTTTTTAACTCAACAGTGTTTTTTTCAACATCTTTTTTTTCTTTTCAAACAACCCTTTTCTTTCTTTCTTTCTTTTTTTTTTTTAAACAGCCTCCTCTCAAAACTCAGCAACATTCCTTGTTTAAATCCTAATCCCCTTCTACAGCTCATGATAAGATAATTTTTGTTGATAATTTTTGTGATTTAATCCAAGATAAATGAGCTATTTGATATGCGAAGAAAACACGTAAATGCGTAAAAAAAATATATTAAATTTATTTATACTTATTTATATTATTTTTTAACCAATCAAAAATTAATTAAATTATTTTTTTTCAAAAAATAAAATAAAATTGCGCCATTGAAATTATGGAAATCTAATCGAATTTCTATATTTTCGATTGAAAAATTTGTAATTTTAATTGGAATTACATATTCCTAATCAGAATTACAGAATTTTGATTGGTTTTCTGCAAAACCGATCAACCTTTTTTAAAAAACTTTTAATTATAAAAAGGACCATGAAGGAAATTCAATTTTATAATTAAACCCCAAAAAATTTGCAATTTAATCTTCAAAATCTATAGTTTTAGTCTTAAAAATCCAAAATCAATATCTAGAAATCAATTTCAATCAAATTTTCATCATAGGAGCTCTACTCGCATCTATGCATCAGTGCATCCTGAAATTGGATGGTTACATATATGATTTGAAAATTTTGTTTATTGTCGATTTTAGAAAAATATAAAACTATATCTAATATATTTATCAGCTATGTACCTGGTTTGTGAATGATTTTTGCTTTTGATCTTCAATGTTGTTTCAATTATTACTTTAATGTTATTTTAATTATTCTTTTAATGCTGATCTTTGTGATTTGTTGAACAAATTTAATGCAGATCTCATTTTTGCATATCAAGAAACTTGAGTTTGAGGTGATTGCAATCACAAAAATGAGAAGAATAAAGTGAAATTGATTTGAGAAAAAGTTTGAGCCGATCGTGATTTTGATGGATTAAAGAAAATAGTAAAATTAATTAAAGAAGAAGTTTAAGCTAATTGAATAGAGAAGAATACTCATTGAGGATAATCTTGTTTAGGAATCAATGTTTGTTTAGAAGATAGTTTTTGTGTATTTTGAAACCTTTTTCTTTTAGCTGAAAAATTGTGATCTTATATATGTTTTAGATTTGAAATAAAAAAAAAAGTTCCTTAAAGTTAGTTTTGAAAATATTTTTGGTCAATATGACTTTTGATAATATTTTGGGATTTTAGTTTATTTATAAAGAAATCCCATATTTTTATAGATTAAAAATTAAGGGAAAGGTTCATTTTTGCCCTTAACATTTTCAACAGGGCTTTGATAAGCCCTCTTCCTTTTTTTTGGCTATAAAAAGCACAACTTTTTAAAAAACCAATTATTTAAGGCCTTATTTTAATAAATACATTAAGTAGCCTTTAATGTTACTGCCATGGCTAACAGTGGACCCCATAAAATAAAACTAACTTTAATGGTAGACTCGCTAACAGTTGGCAGTAATCCCTCATAAAAGTCTAGCTTGATCAACAATGCCTCCTCATATTTCTCTCTGGCTAAAGAATATTTCTCCCTGACCTAGTCACAAGCTGGTTGAAGTTGTGATGTCACTACCTCTTTTCTAGAGGACTCATCCAAGGGATTTCATTTTCTCACTACACACATATGAATGTTCCACCAGTTGTAGAAAGCTAGAGCAGCTATTTCCTGGAGCTTTAAGGTGGCCTTATCAAAGAGACTTTAAGCTTCTTCACTTGTCATAGTCTCCTTAAAAGCCTTAGAATATAGTTCCATCCTAAGTTCATGTAAGTCAATATGTGCATTTGGATCGATACTAACATGAGTCCTGAAAAGTTAAGCAAACTTAAACAACTGATCATCTATTTATACTTCCCTACTCTCTAGACCTTCAGGAGTCCTTATTTTCTCCTTTAGAGCTTCTTTTTCTACCTTATCCATTTCAGTAATAACTACTTCTAGCATTGATTCACTATATGATGAACGAGACCCACTTTTATCTTCCTTTGCTTCTTTTCTCCTCCTCTTCTTTTAGCAAAGGTGGCTCTTGCTCTAGACTCACCTCAATAACATACAATCTTGACATTCCAATTGAATTAGCTTTATTTATGTCAGGATCCTTAGGCAATAAGCTAAAACATTAGCAAAGGAAAGTATGGTTTAGACATTTCTTCAAGCAAATTGAACATAAGTAGCTTAAAGAAATACCACTACCCTTGAATATGAAGGAAAATAACAAAATTCAAAGGTTATCATTATTACCCATTGCAAATTACAGAGGAAGACAATAAATAAATATAAGCCAATAATCAAAGTCAATTCCCTAGAATTTCAAAAAAAGCACATCATCATCGTTAATATACATAAGTCAAAATGAAGCCTAAAGTAATAAATTAATGTTTAAAAACATCAAACATAGACACTATCATTAACTCCACAAATTGATCACCAACAAATACCATTCCAACGAAAATAGAAATTAAAAGATGAAAATTTACCTTATTGCACGTCGACGAGTAGCTAGTGACAGTCGATGATGAGCTCAAGGAGAATCACATGGCGTGATGCAATAACTTTAATGGAAATCTTGGCAACTCCATGGGATTTATTTTGAATAATGGAGATCGGCATGAAATATGAGAAAAAAAAAAGAGTTTCTTTTCTTTAAGAAATGGTGTGTTTAAGATGTAGAAGGAGAGCTTTTTGTCAAATAAAAATAAAATACTTTAATATAATAAAGATTATATTTATATGGTAGGGCCACTTTTAGCCATGTTAGCCCTACCAACGGATGTTTAACATCTATGCTAGAAGGAGGGCTCAAATACTTTATTTTTTAAAAATTTATATTTTTTGAGCCAAAAAAAAAAAAAGAAAGAAGGCTTATTAGAGTCCCATTGAAAATGTTAGGGGAAAAAATGAACATTTTCCCAAAAATTAATATTATAATTATGTATAATAAAATATTTATTTATAAAAATATTATTAGAATTTTTAAAAAATTGGAAAAATTATTTATTTTTTGATAAATATTTCTTATTCAAACAATTAATGCATATTTTTATTAATTTATATATTTTATTTATAAATTTTAAAAAATAAATGTTAATAATTAAATGTTTGACTAATTTATAATTGATTTAACTTAATTTTTAACGGAATTAAAAGTCATTTTTAAAAACAAAAGAGGAATAGTGATATCCATTAATGAAAAAAATCATATTATCATTCCTATGTTGAATATTAGCAAACCAAATACTAGAAATCAAAATTATTCATTCCGCAACCCACCTTTTTTTTTACCAAATAAATGGCTCCTTAGTTTCTTCATGAAGTATTTTTATTTTTGGCGACCACTTATCATCTCATTTTAAATGAGAATTTATTTTGGTATTTCTTAATTATACTTTATTTATATTATTTTGTTCATCAAGACATATTTTTTATATGAAAATTGTCTTTTTTTTAAAACAAACAATACATGTATATGTATTATTCTAAATGAATGTAATTATATTTGTGTGATCAAGATGTATTTTTAGTATTTAATCAATGAAATATTTTTCTCAAAAAAAAAAATACATGTATATAAAGGTGTATGTATATCTATACTATATATAGAAGTATGAGTAGAGGGAAAATAATTTTTTTGATAAAAATGAATATGTTCTTTTTATGTATTAATAGTAATAGTTTTAATTTGATTTTTAGAAGTTTTTAAAATTGATGAGGATAGTTTTAGTTTGTATTTTAAAATTTAAAATTTTATGCATAAAAACTAGATAGATTTAAATAAAAAAAATAATATTATATTTATTGTCAAATTTAAGTAAATATACAAATAATGATATTAGTATAAGAATCATATATAAATATGTTACAATTTTTTTTTATAATGTAGTACATTTTGCATATTAATTATGATTACAAATTAAAATTAATGTCTTATTATTAGTTTAATTTATATAATTTTACACAATCTTTAATATATTGAGAAAAATAGTTTTAATTTGATTTCCAAAATTTTTAAAAAATGATGGGATAATTTTAGTTTGTATTTTAAAATTCAAATTTTTATGTTTAAAAATTAGAAAGATTTAAATAAAAATAGAATAATTGTATTATATATAATATCAAATTGAATTAATACATAAATTATTAAATTAGTGTAAAATTCATATTTATTTTAATTATATTATAGATAAAATAATATTGCTACTTTAAATACAATATTAATTTTATATAATATAACTATATTATATTTCTTATTTTTCATATGTGATGTTCAATATTATCACTATTATAAATATGTGAACATTTTTAAACAATTACTTTCATGTTGGTATTCATTTTTCATGATAACTTTTAAAACATGACATATATTTTATATAAATTAGTATTAACAACTTATTCTATTCACATTATAATAATCTAAACTTTTTTAATAAAAATTAAAATAAATTACATATTAATAAATTTTTTAACTATATACACTGTATATGTATATGTTCAATATGTTTAAGACTTGTCTAGACTTTTATATATATATATATATATATTAATAGTGATATGTCTTAGACCAATTATGTAATAATCATATTTTGATGTTGTCATATTTCTATTTTAATAATAAAAAGACATTTTTATTATTACTAACGAATTCTAATATTATCCTTGATTAATTAATTCTACTAAAATCATCAAGTACGTGACTTGATAGTAAAACTTTTAGGTGATACTTGAATTCTAATATAAATATCCCTAGTCGATTATTGTTGTAGGAATAACAATGAATAAAGACTAGTAAGAAGTTAACTAAATGATTAAGTTTTACTGATAATGTACATGAGATATCAAGTCAAACTCATAGGTACATATTTAAGGAAATGACGTACTGAATCAACCCACTATGAGAATATTACATGGATTATTGTCATAGGTAATTCTCATTACATTAGTATTATTTGAGTCCTCTGACCTAAGATCACCATGGTTTCCTGCATGATAAGTTATGTATTTTGACACATCCTTACACCATACTTTAACCGGATGGTAAAATAGGTTGTGATTGGATATAGAATGAGTTGTGTGAGGAATGTGAGTGGTGGATATAGAATGAGTTATGTGAGGACTGTGAGTGGTTAAGATGGAATTTGTCCCTTAGTTATTTTGAGAATATATCTGTTAGACTCCTCGATGAGTTAGACTAAAGAGAAATGCATGACCATGCTAGAATGATAAAGAGTTATCAGTGTCAGTCTACTTGGGTTCGAGAAATAATATGATTAAACAACGTAAGGATGAAATAATTCATGTCTTATGTTCAATTAAGATATCATGTGACCAAAGGACTATAGTACATATTGTGTATTAGGTTATGTCGAATTATCGACCTTTACACAACTTGGGTAGTTATAATGTCTTGTTAGAGACCAATTATGACTTATGAGCTAAAATGAGAATTTTAGGCCCATTGCCAATGTTGTATAAACCTACAGGGTCGCAAACTTAGAACAAGCCCAAAGTAGACTTAGGTTAATAAGCCCAATAATTATCTCTATATAAGATTAAATAAATAAATAAATATATATATATATATATATATATATATATATATATATATATATATAAGAGTTATCTAAAATAATAGGAAAGGATTCTAATTTGGAATTAGAATTAAAATAGAAAAAGAAGTTTAAACTTACCAAAAACTATTTTGGTAAATGGAGATGTATGAAACCCTAGAAAGGATGGCTATAAATATATCTTATTCTTTAAGGTTTTTGTAGAAGGTTAAGCCACCTTTTCTCCTTTTTCTTCCTATAATTCTTTTGTGAAAAGAAAAGACATAGAGAGAAAATGTGTTGTATGACAATAAAGGTTCTAGCAAACCTACTTTGCTTTGGATCATCTTGTTCGTGTGGATACCGTAAAGGACATGATCTTTTGGTGATGTCTTAATTCGATAAGAAGAGATGAAAAGCTTGAGGTAGGGTGTCACCAGAGTGAACCTCCTCTCTTTCTTCCAATATTCTTGTCTAGAAATCGTCTTGCTGAGTTTTAGAAAACCCTTTCAATCGATCTAATTTGAATTACATGGATTCAGGTTATGGGTTTTATGGATAATTTTTTTTGTTTTCCACTGCGGTATGGATCATGAAACATAACATTGGTATCAGAGCTGCCTGTAATTCGATTAGTCATAAGATGTGGAAATTAGTTTTTGTATATATATGTATATATATGTGATATATATGCATTTAATTTTGAAAAGTGTTTTTAGAATGTCAATTGAACGTTTTTATATAATGATTTAATTAAATCTACATTAAAAATAATTTTGTACATTAATTGGATTGATGTATATGGTTGTTTAACACGATTAACACCATTTATAGTATGAATTTTTATAAAATACATGCTATTTTTAAGTGTAGAAATTTGGATGTACAAGTTGCATGGCCATTTGGCTAAGGCACACGGCCGTGGACAAAATGACATCACAAAAATTTTTAACATTATACAGTGCACATGGCCATGCACATTTAGGCATGCAACCATGTGCACTGTGCAAATCTACAAAGTATAGATAGAATGGGGTTCTTGTTCAAGTGTTGAACAAAATTAACATATTATGAAAATATAGATTTAATGTAACATGATTACATATCGCCAAATGGATTCGTCACATAAATCGTTCTCATTATAATAATTAATTTTAATAAAAATTAATCTATCATGCTCAATTTGTTTAGTGTAGCATGGCATGGCCCTTAAGACCAATGTGATTGGATTTTTGTTATTCATTTTTATGGGTTGTAATTTATTAAATACAACGTGTGAGTCATTTTTCATTTGTTGGAATTTTATTTTATTGAGTAGTAATAGAATAGCATTTATTACAATTTGAAATGTAATGTAAACGAAGACCCAACATTGAGACACAAAAGGAGGCCAAGGATGGAGATCTAAGGTGGAAAGTCAAAGTGGATATCCAAAGTAAAAGGCTCATAATATAGGTAGTTTTATTACCTAGGATTAACCATTAATCTTCATATTGGCTTATAAAGATCAATATAGATTTAGGTCATACTATGTCATGTTTACTTTATTACTTTATTATTATGTTATGTATGAGATGTTTTGCATGTAATGTATGTTTATAACATAATAATATCTAAATAAAGTAAAATAAATGGGTGCCCTCATTTAATATTAAGTTACCATGATGTCTTCCACATGCTCAAACGCTTATCAAGCCTTAGATTATTATATATGGGTCTGCCACAGTAGGGTGTATTAAAACATTCGAGGAAGGCAAGTTGGAAAAGAGTGATTTCTAAAAATTTGTTATGGTTTAACTTAACTATGTCATCAAAAGGGTTTTGGACCTAGGGCATCAAATGAGATTTTTAGCCAGGACATGTGATGTCAAATCCCATAACCTTCCAAGAGTTACATAAGATGTAATTGGTAAGAGTTACCTACCTAAATAATCATATCTTTAGGCAATAAGCCAATGCTCACTTAGAGTATGGTGAAATATGGATCTTCGCCCATTAAAATTTACAAGTTAACTTAAGGGTCATTAATTTGAATAAATTTTTATAGGATTTATAATTTTGCCTCATTAAAATAACTTGATAAAATACTAAGTACACTACATATATATTTGTTGTAGATAATGACATCAAACACAACATCTAATTTGTCACTGCGATCGATCCTTGAGAAGGATAAACTTAATGGGACTAACTTCTTTGACTGGTATAAAAACTTAAGAATTATTCTTAATCAAGAAAGAAAGGAATATATCATTGATTAACCTATCCCTGATAACCTAGTTGTTAGTGCTCTTAGAGCTCAAAATAATGCTTATAATAAGCATCATAATGACTCTGTTGATGTCACTTACCTTATGCTTGGATGCATGGAATCAGAACTACAAAAGAAATTGATGGAAATGGATGCTTATACCATGATAGACCATCTGAAGGAAATATTCCAAAAGAAAGCTAGAATTGAAAGGTTTAGCACCATAAAGGCTTTGCTTTCTTACAAGTTTACTACTAATAGCTCCGTGGGTTCTTATGTTCTTAAGATGAAAGGTCATTTTTGTTAGGGTTTCATGATACAAATGCAACGAAAAATTAAAAAATTATCATGTTCCCAAACCTGGATCCATGTAATTCAACTATTTGATTAAATCTAGAGTTTCAAGAATCTCACCAAAATGCAGAAGAGACAAGATTTTCTGGAAGGATAAGAGGAGGTTCACACTGGTGACACCTTACCTCGAACTTTTTGCTTTGGTTGTTCGGATCAAGACGTCTCCAAAAGGATGCGTCCTCTATAGGTATGCACATGAACAACCCTTCATAAAATGAATTGGAGTGTGTGCTAACAACCTTCTTGATTATCTCATAAATCAAGAACAAAAAAAAACTTTATGTTTGTTTTCTAGGAAGAGAGAAAACCGTTTTTGGAGGCAGGGAAAATAAAAATATTAAACCCTAGAGAATATAACATATTTATAGACTCCAAATTAGGGTTTCACCTACCAAAAACCTTTTTGGTAATTTTCATTTATTACATTCTGATTTTTTTTAAAAACAAATCATAAATAATATTTTAATTATTTATTTATTTAAAATAACATTTATCTTAAATAAATAAACAAATAAATAAATAAATAAAAATACTTTAATTATTTATTTCCATAGAGTTTATTTTGGGCTTATTAAACCCATAATCGTTTTGGGCTTGTTCTAAATGTGTGACCCTGTAGGTTCACATAACATTAGCAGTGGGCCTAAATCTCTATTTAGGCCTACAAGTCATAAGTGGCCTCTAGCAAGACATTATGACTACTCAAGTCATGTGAAGTCAATAATCCGACATAACCTAATTACAGTGAATTTTATCATCCCTTTATCACATGATGTCTTAATTGAACATAAGGCATAAAATGTCATCCTTATATAGTTCAATATTCTGACTTGATTCTAAGTAGACTGAAAATGATAACTCTTTATCAATTCATTTCAGTATGGTCATGCATTTTCCTTTAGTCTATCTCATCAAGGGGCCCATAGATATCTTTCTCATATTAATGAGGGATAAATTCCTTCTAAATCACTCACATTCCTCACATAACTAATTTCATATCTAACAATATCCTATCTAATCATCCGGTTAAAGACAATGTTAGAATGTGTCAAAACATAAAATAGCTATGTAGAACTCCATGATGATTTCAAGGTCAAAGGATCGAAATAAAATTACTATGATGAGAAATACTTATAATAATATTCTATGCAGTATTCTTATAGTGGGTCAATCCAGTACATGATCTCTCATCATGTACCTATGAGTTGACTTAATATCTCATATTCATGAATAGTAAAATATAACCATCAGTCAACATCATACTAGCTTTAATACTTTAATGGCTAGGGATAATTAGAATAGAACTCTTATTTTAATCTAAGGGTTTTACTATCAAGTCACATACTTGATGGCCTTAGTAAGAATTAACCATTCATATAATTATCATAAAATCAAATGATAATGAAATACCTCTTTATTAATAAAATAAGAAAGTCAATACATATTCAAATGATTGACCTAGTGCATATCACTAATAATTTTAAGATCTTGACAGACTTGGTCTTAAGATCGAGAAAGAATTGGCCATTGATATTATTCTCCATTCATTACCATAAACATATGATGATTTTATTATGAACTATAACATGCATGGCATGAACAAAACTATTTCTGAATTGCATTGGATGCTTAAGACTGCTGAGAAGAACATCAAGACTACTAAAGATGTTCTAATGATTAATAAAGGGAAAGGTTTGAAAAGGATGGGAAAAGGTAAAGGTAAAATTAAGGCTTCCAAAGGCTTTCAGAAGTTTAAACCCAAGCTTAAACCTGCACCCCAAGCAAAACCACATAAGGAATTTTTTTGCAATGAGCCAGGCCATTGGAAAGGAAATTGCAAAGTCTTTATGGATGATCTGGAGAAGAATTCTAGATCTCACATTTGTACTAATGTACAGGGTCTAAAAAGGAGTAGAATCTAGGCTAAAGGTGAAGTTAACCTACGAGTTGGAAATGGAGCAAGAGTTGTTGCATTAGCTATAGGAACTTATGAATTAACTTTACCTAGTGGACTTGTTTTGAGTTTGGAAAACTATTATTATGTACTTTCTATAAGTAGGAATATCATTTTTATTTCTTTTTTGGACAAGAATGATTTTGAATTTATTATTATAAATAATAAACGCTCAATTTATCATGATAACATTTTCTATGGATATCACAAAATCATAGTCTTTATATTTTAGACATATAAGACATTAATGAAAAGTCCATCTATAACATTAATACAAAGAAATTTAAATCTAATGATTTAAACACAACCTATCTTTGGCATTTTCATTTAGGCCATATAAATGAGAAACGCATTTTAAAACTCCATTAACATGGACTTTTGAAGTCATTTGATTTTGAATTATTTGAAACTTATAATTCTTATTTATTAGGAAAAATGACTAAGACACCTTTTACTGGACATAGTGAAAGGGCTAATGACTTATTAGGCCTTATATATTATGATGTGTGTGATCCATTAAGTTCCAATACTAGAGGAGTTTATTAGTACTTTATTACTTTCACAGATGATTTTAGTGGATATGGCTATGTCTATCTAATGAAGCACAAGTCTAAATCTTTTGAAATGTTCAAAATTTTCAAGAATGAAGTACAAAATCAACTTGGTAAGAATATTAAAGCACTAAGATCTTATCGAGGTGGTGAATATTTAAGCTAAGAGTTTATTGATTATCTTATAAAATGTGGAATAGTTTCACAATTGACTCTACCAGGAACACCATAATGGAATGGTGTATCTGAAAAAAGAAATCAAACTTTATTAGATATGGTTCAATCTATGATAAGTCAGTCAAATATTCCAATCTCCTTTTAGGGTGATGCTCTAGAAATTACTGCATTCCTTTTGAATAGAATTCCATTAAAGGCAGTTGAAAAGACTCCATATGAGATATGGAATGGGAAAACTCCTAATTTATTTTTTCTTAAGATTTAGGGATAGGAGGCTAATGTGAAGCGTCAAATTTTAGATAAATTAAAACCCATATCTAACAAGTGCCTTTTGGTGGGATATCCTAAAGAAACTAAAGGATACTACTTTTATAATGCTTCTGAGAACAAATTATTTATTGATCAGGATAGTGTCTTTTGGAAAGAAAATATATTTCCAAAGGAACTAGTGGGAGTAAAGTACAACTTAAAGAAATTCAAAACCACAAAATAACATTATACCATATATGGAACCTCAAATAAATCAACTAGTAAATGTTGAATCTACACTAGTACTACAAGGTCCTAGAAGGTTTGGTAGGACAGGTTATGATCTTGAGAGATATGTATTTCTCATAACAAAAAATAACGATGTAATGATTATAGATCAAAGAGAGCCCACAACCTACCAAAAGGCTATGGAAAGTCCAGACTTTAAGAAATGGTTAGAGGCCATGA
The DNA here is from genome assembly GCA_947683625.1 of Mallotus nudiflorus. Lineage (NCBI taxonomy): Eukaryota > Viridiplantae > Streptophyta > Magnoliopsida > Malpighiales > Euphorbiaceae > Mallotus > Mallotus nudiflorus. Next base: position 2,800,916 of record CANTUR010000274.1, read on the forward strand.
AATTAAAAACACAATCCATGTATGATCCATTGATCCACCATTTAAAATTATTAGGTGCAAATGGGTTTTCAAAATGAAAACTGACATGGATGACAATGTGCATACCTTTAAAGCAAAATTGGTTACAAAGGATTTTAAGCAAACACATGGTATAGACTATAATGAAACCTTTCCACTAGTTGTTATACTTAAGTTTATTCAAATTCTCCTTGCCATAACTATATACTATGATTATAAGATAAGGCAAATGGATGTCAAAACAACTTTCCTTAATGAAAACCTAATTAAGGATGTGTATATGACACAACTAAAGGGTTTTGTTAATCTTGAGAATTCTAGAAAGGTTTGCAACTTCAAAGATCCATTTATGGATTGAAGCAAGCTTCAAAGATCCATTTATAGATTGAAGCAAGCTTTAAAAATCCATTTATGGATTGAAGCAAGCTTTAAAGATCTATTTATGGATTGAAGCAACCTTCTCATAGTTGGAACCTTCATTTTGATGAAGCAATCAAAGAGTTTGGATTCATTAAGAATGAAGATGAACCTTATATTTATAAGAAGGTTTGTGGGAGAGCAATAGTTTTTCTAATGCTATATGTTAATGACATATTACTCATTGCAAATGATATTCCTACTCTGTGAAATGTTAAATCATGGTTAAAGAATTTTTTCTCAATGAAAGATTTAGATGAAGCCACCTATATTTTAGGCATCAAGATCTATAGAGATATATCTAAGAGGCTTATTGGCCTAAGGCAAAACACTTACATTGGTAAGGTACTGAATAGGTTTAGTATGCAAAACTCTAAGAGAGGATTCTTGCTAATGTCCCATAGTATTAGTCTTAGTAAGACTCAGTGTCCAATGACATAAGATTAGTGAGATCGTATAAGTAAAATTCCATGTGTTTTTACTATTAGATCCATCATGTATGCTATGTTATGCACTCGAGCAGATGTCTCATATGCTTTGAGTAAAATGAGCAAATACCAGTTAGACCCATATGGAAGTTACTTGAGAAGGAATTAAAAATATCCCTAAGTACTTGAGAAGGAATAAGTTCCATATAGGTCTGACTAGTATTTGCTCATTTTGCTCAAAGAATATGAGACATTTGGTATTATCCTTGATTAGTTAATTCTACTAAGATCATCAAGTACGTGACTTAATAGTAAAACTCTTAGGTGATGCTTGAATTCTAATATAAACATCCCTAGTCGATTATTATTATAGGAATAATAATGAATAAAGACTAGTATGAGGTTGACTGATAATTAAGTTTTACTAATAATGTATATGAGATATTAAGTCAAACTAATAGGTATATATTTAGGGAAATGATGTACTAGATCAACCGACTATGAGAATACCATATGGATTATTGTCATAGGTAATTCTCATCATAGTAATATTATTTGAGTCCTCTAACATGAGATCACTATAGTTTTCTGCATGATAGGTTCTGTATTTTAACACATCCCTACACCATATTTTAACCAGATGGTAAAACAGGTTGTGATTGGATATAAAAGAGTTGTGTGAGGAATGAGTGTGTCCCTAAGTTATTTTGAGAAGATACCTGTTGGGCTCCTCGATGAGTTAGACTAAAGAGAAATGCATAGCCATGCTAGAATGATAAAGAGGTATCAATGTTAGTCTACTTGGAATCAAGAAACAATATGATTGAACAATATAAGGATGACATAATCCATGCCTTATATTTAATCAGGATATCATATAACAAAAGGACTAAAGTACACGTTATGTATTAGGTTATGTTGGATTATCGATCTTCACAAAACTTGGATAGTCATAATATTTTTCTAGAGACCAATTATGACTCGTGAGCTAAAATGGAAATTTTAGGCCCATTGTAATATTGTGTGAACTTATAAAGTCGCACACTTAGAACAAGCTTAAAGCAGACTTGGGTTAATAAGCCCAATAATTATCTTTATGTAAGATTTTATATATATATATATATATATATATATATTAGTATTTTTTTTATGTATTTCCTAATTTATTTAAGGTAAGAGTTATCTAAAATAAATAGGAAAGGATTCTAATTTGGAATTAGAATCAAAATAGAAAGAGAAGATTAAACTTACCAAAAACTATTTTGGTAAGTGGAAATGTATGAAACCCTAGAAAGGATGGCTATAAATACATCTTATTCTTTAGGGTTTATGTAGAAGGTTAAGCCACCTTTTCTCCTTTTTCTTCCTACACTTCTTTTGTGAAAAGAAAAGACATAGAGAGAAAATGTGTTATAAGACAACAAAGGTTCTAGCAAACCTACTTTGCTTTGGATCATCTTGTTCATGTGGATACCGTAAAGGATGTGATCTTTTAGTGACATCTTAATCCAATAAAAAGACATGAAAAACTCAAGGTAGGGTGTCACCAGAGTGAACCCCCTCTCTTCCTTCCAATGTTCTTGCCTAGAAATCGTCTTAGTGAATGTTGAAAAACCCTTTTAATTGATTTAATTCAAATTACATGGATTTGGGTTATGGGTTTTGTGGTTAAAAGTTTTTTGTTTTCCACTGCATTATGGATCATGAAACCCAACACACACACACACACACACACACATATATATATATATATGTGTGTGTGTGTGTGTGTTCAATATATTTAAGACTTGTCTATATTCATACTTTATAGTTAAATTAATATGAACCTTAGCTATAACGAAGATAGAAGGTGCATCCAACTTTGAATATTAGCCCAAAAATATATGAGAAGCAAGTTTACACTTTTAGAAATCACTTAATTCAAGAGAATCAAATATCTCCTCTATTTGTTGCACCAATTCTAAGTAAACATAATGATCATCCTCACCAAGAAAATAAGGCATGTCCATACTAAAAAAAAATCATGTTTAAAAGGATATAGAAAAAAATCATCACAAAATAATCCCTTACGTGTTTACACTCAAGGATGTGAATGCCCTCTTGTTTCAGTTAAAGAAAAAAATTATTATTTTTTTAAATAGATGAAGAATTGAGATGAAGAAGTAGAAAAGATTATAAATAAAAAAATTAAAGGATACGTAACCAAACTTTGAAGTATGGCTTTGATACAAAACTGATACGAACCCTACCTATAATGGAGATAAAACGCATATCTAACTTTGAATATTAGCCCAAGGATCATCAAAGAAGGTTGTATTGATGGAGTTAGACCCCTTGCTTATTAAATTGAAGCAAGATACTTAGCTATTAAAAGATGAATGATCATATAATTCTAAGTCTAATCTAACCTAGCAATTGAAATGAAAGGTAGATGTGAAACAATTCAAGTAAACTTGCAAAGTTTCAAAAGAACAAAGTCAAGGGAAAACCTTACTTAATTGATTAAAATTGTCAAAAAATACATCCTAACTGTGTTTAGCCCTTATATAGGCATATAAACAACCTAACTCTTGAAGGAAAACATTTTCTTCCTTATTCCTAAAGATACCAATATAGAAAAATCCTTAATTAAGGAAGTTTCCTTAAAAAATAGGATAATTAATAACAACTCATCTCTAAAAAGTCAAAATTGACAACTTATAACAACTCATCTTTGAAAATTCAAAATTAATAACTTATGACAACTCATTACAACTAAACAAAATGACAATTTATGACAACTAAGCATTGAAGCATGCCATGTCACATGCCATGTAGAATGTTGACCATTGACCATTGACTTTGACTTAGAATATCCTTGAATCTGCTCACATCTTCCAGAATCTTCTCATATCTTCCTTATTAACTCCAAAATAGAAAAAACTCCAAAATTCACCCATATCAAGCTAATTAATTTCAAAATATGAAATTAAGCTAACAAGCTTGAATTCTTCATCATTTGGCTCCATGCTTGCATTGTGCAACCTTTTTAGGGTTCATATTATTCCTTCCCTCTTGAAGATAATTTACCCACAAATCACAGCAATCTTCTAAAGTTAATAAATTCATATATCCTCTAGGGTCAAACATAAGCACCTTTATTGAAAGCTTCTTCTTTAAAGTAAGGATCCACAAAAGTAGCTTCAACATATCTTGAACTTGATTGAACATAGAACTCTTATCCATGAACTTATAAGGATTGTATTTTTGTTGCTTCGGTCTAAACTTGAAAAAATGATTATCTCAAATTCTTCTTACTACAAATGAAGACTCTATAAATTTCTTTATGAGAAATAAAATTTTTCAACTCTTTCTTATACTTCACGCTAGGAATGAAATCTTCAAAGGTATTGTTGACATTGTAATGCATGCTAACATCATCAAATGCATCTTTATATGGCTCAATGATCTGCAAAATAAATTTTAAGTCACTGGGAAAAGAAATATTAAAATTATTAGTATAATCATGATGACTAATCATCTCCTTATCCTTTATGACACTGTTAATCTCTAGCTTCTTTTGTGCAAAAAATTCTAGTTTTTCCTCTCCATCATGCATTTACGCTTCACAATCATAAGGTACACTCTTACCACCTCCTTGAAATTCATGCATAAGTTCACTAGATTGCTTAATTATAAACACTCTTTATTTGCTTCAATGACTTCAACACTTTCATCATTCTTGGATTCACACACTATCATTGTCTCCCCATAAGTAACTACTTCCTTTTCATACTCCAAAGCAAGTTCAATTACAACCTTTAAAGAGATAGAAGGTTCTAATTGCATGTCTATCTTCAATCTTTTAGCAATCTTACACTTAAGCCCATTGATGAATTTTATAACTTTCCTCCTTTTAAATTCACCTACATCACTTGTAATTATAAAAAACTTAAACTTTTTAACATAATTATTAACACATAATTCATCACCTTGTTTAAGCCTTTGTAATTTAAGACGAAATTTATCTTTAACTTCAGAAGGAATAAAATGTCTAGTCATTAACCTCTTCATTATCTCCCAATTTTTAATTTTACTATGTCTATTCATTCTCCATGATGCCATCAAATCTTCCCATCATATAGCAGTATGACCTAAAAATTTATAAGAAGCAAGTTTACACTTTTAAAAATCACTTAATTTAAGAGAATCAAATATCTCCTTTATTTGTTGCACCCATTCCAAGTAAATATAATGATCATCCCTACCAAGAAAATAAGGCATGTCCATACTGAAAAAAATCACGTTTGAAAAGATATAGAAAAAAAATCCTAATAAAACACTCCCTTACTTATTTACACTCAAGGATGTGAATGCCCTCATGTTTCACTTAAAGAAAAAAATTATTTTTTTTAAATAGACGAAGAATTGAGAATAAAAAGTAAAAAAGATTATAAATAAAAAAATTAAAGGATATGTAATGAAACCTTAAAGTATGGCTTTGATACCAAACTGATATGAATCCTACCTACAACGGAGATAAAACACGTATCCAACTTTGAATATTAGCCCAAGGATCATCAAGGATAGGTTATGTTGATGGAGCTAAATCCCTTACTTATTAAATTGAAGAAAGATACTTAGTTATTAAAAGATGAACGATCACACAATTCTAAGTCTAATCTAACCTAACAATTGTAATGAAAGGTAGATGTGAAATAATTCAAATAAACTTGCAAAGTTTTAAAAGAACAAAGTCAAGGGAAAACTTCACTTAATTGATTAAATTGTCAAAAAATACATCCCAAATGTGTTTATCCCTTATATAGGCATATAAATAACCTAACCCTTGAAGGAAAAAGTTTTCTTCTTTATTCCCAAAGATACTTAAATAGAAAAATTCTTAATTAAGGAAGTTTCCTTCACAAAAAATGACAACTTATCTTTGAAAAGTCAAAATTGACAACTAATGACAACTCATTATAACTAAGCAAAATGACAACTTATGATAATTAAGAATTGAAGCATGTTATGTAGGATGTTGACCATTGAAGAAAAAACTCCAAAATTCATCCATATCAAGCTAATTAATTTCAAAATATGAAATCAAGCTAACTAGCTTGAATTCTTCATCATTTGGCTCTATGCTTGCACTTTGCAACCTTTTTAGGGTTTATATTATAAATATAAATAATTATAAATAATACAAAGTAATTATTTAAAATTATAGTTGAATTATTTTCAATAAATCAATAATAAGAATAATGAGTGTTTCTTTTGTTAAACGACCAAATTCTTACAATATAGAAGGCAATATTGGGTATTTATAAATCCATTTGTTAGTGTAATGATAGATAATAGATGTACTCTCTGTGTTCTCTTTTAAGTAGAACGGTTATCTCTAGAAACTAATCTTTAGATTTATAAACTCTTACCACTCCTCACCAAACTAGATCTCGTATTAACTCCTCTCATTAATGGCTTCTAGCAGTAAATAACTCTAGCCATTTAATAAAAAGACACTGAGTCTAAATGACCAAATCTGCATGGTTGAATTATCCTTAGTAGATGAACATTAAATTAAGCATCTTAAGAATATACTGGTAGGTAAGATCATTAGTACAAGAATCTATAAAGCTAACTTGGTAATGCATATTATATCATAGGTATAGAGTTGTGCTTCTAAGTTCTAAGTTCAAGATTTGAAGATAAAGAACAACTTTGTCTTCAAATTCTCAAGACAAGAAGATAAAAGCATATGAAGCATGAAGTCCCATAGTTAATACATAAGAACCTAATGATTATAATGAAATGGGATCCTAAACACTCAATTAAAGAATTGAATTTTTCATTTGAAAATTTTTGGGTTTAAGTATTAGGTCTTCTTTTGAACCAAATCACTATTGCAAATGCCAAAAAAATCTTAACAGCTCTGTTCAAATAACTCATCATTACATGAGGATTTTGACCATATTATAAGACTGAGGATCAAGCTCAGTATGAATAAGCCCCTTCTAAAAGGATTCATGAACAGAAGGAAAACTAAGAATTAATGGATCATCTTTCAATATGAACAACTCTTAAGCTTATGTTACCTTCATGGTTGAAGAAGCATTAGAAATTATAATATCTTCAAGATTGAGGAGGAGATCTCCCTTAGAGTGAGCAACCACCAAACTTATGGCTTATGGATATATGCATGGCCTCTAAACAAATCATAGTTTATATATTCCCAGAATCAATAATCAACCTGAATTTTGCTTCTCTATTATAGAAAATTGAGAAACTATCATTAAGCTCCAATAATATTCATGTGTGTCAACTTCATGTCATAGACTGTGAGCATAAGAATCTTTGTGCATTAGGAATGCCATTTTTACATGACGAGGAAGGAAGAATCATTGAGAACACACATCATGCCTCTATAGCCACTTACTACAATTAAGATGATAACAACAGAATATGCAAGCTGTGAGTCTTCTAAGAAAAAATTAATGATTATTGCATTGGGCCCTAAGGGAGGAGAAAAGAAATATTAATAGAGCCCAAAAGTGATAGACTTTTAACTAAAGGCCTTAGAAAAGAGTTCTATCCAAAAATCAAATAATGCAGGTCATTGATAGCCTAATCTCCCTCAAGCTAGATCTTATTATGAGCCCATTAGCTAACACTAACTCAGAAAAAAGTCTATAGAAAAAGTTTAGTAATATTACTTATGTCTCAAAGCTTAAAAAAATAATGCTAACTATGGAGTCCCTACTAGGGAAGAACCTATCCCCCACAGTCCTGGGGTCGGGTGATAAAGCATTTTCAAGAAAAATAAGAAAGTTTAAAATGAAGGAGCTAGAAAGATCCTCCCACTCTCTTATTAGCAACAATAAAGTCTCATTAGTTAATTCAACCAATTTCTCGGTAGCCTAAGGCATCTTACTTTTTTTTTTACAACGTATTTAAGTCCAAATTATTACTTATACCTTTATATTTGTAGGAGTAAACTGGGTAACTTACACTCATTAGGCTTATCTGCCTAGTCCTAATCTTAGTCTTCCTAAAGACTTATTATGTATCGGTTTCTCTGATAATGAAGTTCATATTCATGTTATTGAAAAAAAAAAGTTCTATTTTTCCTTCCCCTCCAATTTGTAATAAAACAACAACAATATAAGTGAATACATGGGCTTAATTGATTTACCTAAGTAGTTGTATGTAAATACAACTACAATATCTTACGCAAATTATATCATAGACCCTTGTCCATGATGCTTTGTGTGCCTCTTTAGGTTTCACATATGTGTTTTAAGCATCGCATTTTCTTTTTTTCTTCTGCACTTTCTTCTTCTTCTTCTTCTTCTTCTTCTTCTTTTTCTAAGTGTCATCTTCTTTTTCTTTCCTCACCATTGTTGCAATCTCTAGCCTTTTTTTTAATTTCATACGAATCAAATTTGAAGTTTTTTCTATTTTTATTCTCGATTATCATTCATGCGTCTTTTGTTCTTATTCTTCTTCTTCTTTTCTCACCGTTACTGCAATCCCTAGCCTCTCTATTTTCTCATTTAAATCAAATTTGAAAAGAACTAAGATCAAGAAACAAGAACAGAAAAGATAAGTTAAAAAATAATAACAAGACCAAGAACCAAAAAAAAGAACAAGAATAGGCCCTTGTCTTGTTGGAGGGTAAAAGAAAGGGAAAAATATGGAGGGAATAATCGTCGGAAGAATTCATTAGTTTGGGTGTGTTTTTTTTTATGTTTGTTTTTTTTAAAAAAAGTTATAACTTCATATAGATTAGTTTATGTATATAGATTCATTAGTTGTGATGTAGAGATTCATGTATTATTGATTGGAGGTTCATTTCTTATTAATAAAAAAAATACGTTTTCATTATTTAATGAGATTGAAAGTAAATTTGCAGATGAAGCAATGAGTCTGTAGGTGAAGGTTAATGAACATATAGATAAAAGTAAATGAACTTGTTGCAGTTTCATTGATTTTCACCTATATATTCATTGAGGATTAAAAGAATCTACAGGTAAAGGTTAATGAACCTGCAACAGGCTCATTCATCTTCATCTGTAAGTTCATTTAATTTTCAATAAACATGCAAATAAAGATCAATGAACCTACACAAAAAAAGAAAAGATGTTTGATGCGAGAAAAAAAAGGCACGAATTTTTTTTTTATCTTACACGTCTAATGACTTCTAATTCATATTGTAATATGAACAATGATCTATAATATAATAATTAAATATCTGACGGTCAAATTACATACCTTTGAAGCATATGAATACTTCAAATTACTTACCTATCATAATCAATTACATTAATTTTTTTATAATTAAATCAAATATTTTTTATGGTTGAATTATTCTCAAATCTAAATTTATCTATATATATATAATTTTTCTTGAACCCTACATCTCTTATTTTATCAATTTCATTCAATTTAATCTTAGAGATGTGTAAATTTTCACTAAAATAATAATTAAAATAAGAGTATTTTTCCGACTTGTTCCAAGTTGTTGATTAAATTAAAAATAGATTTGAGAAATGAAATTAAATACATGATTAGAATCTTCAATCAAGTACAGCTTAGTCTAAAAACAAATAAAATATTCTACAAAACCTGAAAATGAAACCTGCTTAAGCTCATTCCAAATTGAAGGCTAATCAAAAGCTTATCTTTGCATATTAACCCCCACCAGTCATGCGCCCCACAATTTGGCTAGCAGTGGCCCAATTTTTATGATACTTAAAATTTTGAGAAATGGATGCAACTGCCTGCCATATGAGCCAAGCACCAGCATCAGTTTTTAAATTTCAACCGCAACCAAAATGCCAAAACAAAACCATGTCTTTACAAAACAATAATTTAAATAAATAAATAAATTTCTGAGCCTAGTCAAGCCAAGCTAATGCTCTTGATATATATATATATATATATTCATTTTGGCTTTCGAAAAAAAAATTTTTAGCTAATTGAAACTTGGCTCCTTCTCTTGTGGAGCAGAATTGAGAGAAATCACTGTTTTCATTTACCTTTCATGAATTTAAATAAATGAATTAGAATAAAATATAAATTACAACTATATATTTCTTAAGTCATAAAATGGTAAAGTATTTATTCAAATTTTTTGGTATCATATTTAATATAATTTATGAGTTCAAAATAAATTTACAAAATTGACAAGTCAAATTTTATATATTATAATTTGGTTCATATGTTAACAAATTTTAGTACATAATGTTACAGGGTCATTACTCTTTCCCCTATAAGCTAATATAATGAGATGAGCGGTGTCAACATTTATAAGGTTAAAATTCCCTTTACAACTTTTCAATGTGAGATTTCACCTAATTGTGTAACGTCTTCGTTCTAGCTCCTTACAACTTTTCTAATGTGAGATCTCATTCAATTCGCCCTCGTTCCAGAATGAATCAGAGTGAAGAGAGGGACTATTGACTCTGATACCATTTGTCACAGACTATTATCCTTTCTCTAAAAAACTAATATAATGGGGTGTGCAACACCGACATTTATAAGTCTATAATTTCCTTTACAATTTTTCAATGTGGGTTGATGACAATCAACTCAAATTGAGTTTTAAAGAGAAAAATAAAAATTTTGATGATATATCCTTGATTTAGTGAAAAACATGATTCAATTTTATTAATTTTTTATAATACTTAAATTTTACTTGCATAGTCAATCAGTGCGTTTAAATTAGTTAAATGTATAAAATCAATTGGTTTTGTCTATATAGTGAAATTAAATCATATCAAATCGAATTTATATATAAATTGATAAAAATATTCCTATACAAAACTTATATTTTTTTATTAAAAATTAAAAAATAAAACCTGATGAATAAGTACAATAATATTTATAATATATTGGAAATTTTAGTCCTATGGCAGCATTTATAATCAGATGAAATGTAATTGTTAATATTCAAAATATAGAATCAGATATATTCATAAAAAATGTTAAATAGTTTAATTTACAAATCCCAAAATATCACATAGAACACATTTTACTAGGTCTAGTCACGGTTCATAAATTGGTGATTCACAGATCTAGGGTTAGTAAAATTGGATCGAAACCAAATATAAGACTGGTTCAAGGATCAACCAATTCCAATTTTGAATTGGTTCAATTTGGTATAATTTTTTTACAGTATAAAATTGAAATAAAAATTTATTATAACATTTTAATAAGTTATTTTTCTGTTAAAATTAAATATAAAATATAAAAAATAAAAAAAGTATACTTTATTTTGACTAGTTAACTTAAAATAAATTAACAAGTTAATTTTAGATAAAAAATTTAAAAAGATAGAAATAAAATTATTTTAGATTAGTTTTTATATAATATTAGTTGAAATAAAAAAATTTTACAATAATAAATTAATAAATTAAATTAAAAAATAAAATTAAAAAAAATTAAAGGAGTTGAACTTAATTTTTTTGCCTATATATCATCTTGAGATATAAAGAAATTAAAGTTTATATAGTTTTTTTACCTTTTTTAAAAAAATTAATCATTTCCAACATCAGGTGTTAAAATTCTCATTATATATATATATATATATATATATATATATATATATATATATATATATATATATATATATATATATAAAGTTTGAATTAAAAATTAAATTATAAAAATAAATTAAAAATTATAATTATTTATGATTTAAAATTAAAAAATTTAAAAAGAATTATATATATATATATATCTGTTGAGAACTATCAATTTATGATTTTATTTAGAGAGAAATCAACTTTAAATTGGTCTTCTTCACAATTTTGAGTCAGTTTTGATCTGATTAAAAACTAAATCGATTTTAATTTTGATTCAGAATCTGAACTAATATGTGGCCAGGTTACAATTTACCACAAAACTAAAAATTATATTTTTCTTCTGTTAATAAAAATTAGAGTAATCTAGAAGCGGCATGCGTAGTTGATTGGCGTGGGGAGAAATGATCCAACAGTGGAAAATAGAAAGCGGCGGCGTAAGAGCTGAATAAGAAAGAGCAGAGAAAGCCAAGCCGAAGACAGAGGAGAGGAGAAGGGGTGGGAAAAAGGCTGTCAGCCAGGTCAGCCTATCTTTTGTTCTGGTGGTCGAAATGATTGATTCCCCCTTCTCTCTTTTCTATTACAACTCATTCTTTTTAAATTTGGTCTAAATTTCATTTGCATTTCAAATTTTCTTTTTTTTTTTCTTGCAAAAAATTAATAATATAAATAAATAAATAAATAAAATCCCTCTCTCCCACTCCTTCACTTCCCCTCCCTCCTATATATATACACTCTCTTCTTCTCTTCTTTCCTCTGCTTTTCCTCCTCCTGCTGCGCTCGCAAAACTATCTTTGAAGAACACGAAAGCCCGCTGTCCTCCCTATACCCAGGCCACTTCTCTTTAGATTTGGCTTGGATTTTGATTTTTTCATCTCCTTCTTTTTGTTCATCTCAGGTCAGTTACTCTCGATCTTAATTTTCTTCTTCTTTTTTCTTTGCTTTTGGCTTGTATATATGGATCTATTTGTCTTTGTTTGCTTTATTTAGTTTCCGATCTGTGAATTCTCTTGCTTGTTTTTGTGTACGAAAGGTGAGATCTGGTGTTAGATTCACCTGTAAATTCAGTATCTATGATCCATGAATTAGTTTGTTGTCTGATCTGTTTTTTTTTTAACTAGATCTATGCTTTTTGACCATTCGTCCTGCTTCTTCATTTATTTCTTGAGATTGTTGGTTCTATCATTTTTTACTTTGCCTTTCGGTCTGGTTAAGAGTTGTTCAATTGTAACCTGTTTAGAACGCTAGTAAATCTAATAAAATTTTAGAGAATTAACTGGATTATAAACGATTCTATTAGCAGAATTAGCTTTAATAGATTTTTATATGATAATGGACATTTAATTTTGGCTTAATGTGTTATTGTATTGCACATATTGAATTCAAAATTGTACAGATACTATTTTAAATTGATTAAAAGAAATTCAAGATTTGGTATGAATGGTGCTTGCGAAGATTTTTAACATTGTTGAATACTTGGCTGATGGGTTATGTCTTGTATTTGGATTCTGTAAAGATGGCAGTAGGTTAAGAATGTTCTTGTGTGTGTGTGTGTGTGTGTTCTGTATTGTTTGCACTCATTGCTTTCTATCTTAATGCAGGTATTAGAAAATGGCCGATGCTGAGGATATTCAGCCCCTTGTTTGCGACAATGGAACTGGAATGGTGAAGGTGAGTTATATCTTTACTATTTTGAAAATTCAGTTGCATTTATTTTGTTGCTTCAATTTTGGATTGTTGATGAGGAGTTTCTTTTGCAGGCTGGGTTTGCTGGTGACGATGCTCCCAGGGCAGTGTTCCCTAGTATTGTTGGAAGACCCCGACACACTGGTGTCATGGTTGGTATGGGTCAGAAGGATGCTTATGTAGGTGATGAAGCACAATCTAAAAGAGGTATTCTTACCTTGAAATACCCCATTGAGCATGGTATTGTCAGCAACTGGGATGATATGGAAAAGATCTGGCATCACACCTTCTACAATGAGCTCCGTGTTGCTCCCGAGGAGCATCCAGTTCTTCTCACTGAGGCTCCTCTCAACCCTAAGGCTAACAGAGAGAAGATGACTCAGATCATGTTTGAGACATTTAATGTGCCAGCAATGTATGTTGCCATCCAGGCCGTTCTTTCCTTGTATGCCAGTGGTCGTACAACTGGTTAGTAACATTATCTGACACATTCTGAAGTCAATTTTTTTGTGAATGATTGTTGTGCTGAATGGCTTTTCATTTGTAACAGGTATTGTGCTTGATTCTGGTGATGGTGTGAGTCACACTGTGCCAATTTATGAAGGTTATGCTCTTCCACATGCCATTCTTCGTTTGGACCTTGCTGGTCGTGATCTCACTGATGCTTTGATGAAGATTCTCACTGAGAGAGGGTACATGTTCACCACCACTGCCGAACGGGAAATTGTTCGTGACATGAAGGAGAAACTTGCATATGTTGCACTTGACTATGAGCAAGAACTTGAGACCGCCAAGAGCAGCTCCTCTGTTGAGAAGAACTATGAGCTTCCTGATGGTCAGGTAATAACCATTGGAGCTGAGAGATTCCGTTGCCCAGAAGTACTCTTCCAGCCATCTCTCATTGGAATGGAAGCTGCAGGAATCCATGAGACTACATACAACTCTATCATGAAGTGTGATGTCGATATCAGGAAGGATCTTTATGGTAACATTGTGCTCAGTGGTGGTTCCACTATGTTCCCTGGTATTGCAGACCGTATGAGCAAGGAGATCACTGCTCTTGCTCCCAGCAGCATGAAGATTAAGGTGGTGGCACCACCAGAAAGAAAATACAGTGTCTGGATTGGAGGATCCATCCTTGCATCCCTCAGTACCTTCCAGCAGGTAATGTTTATTTTTTTAATACAGTTCAGTAGTTTTATTTGCATGTGGTACATTTGCACAAGGCTGACATACTTATTTTGTTTTTATCAGATGTGGATTTCCAAGGGTGAGTACGATGAGTCTGGTCCATCCATTGTTCACAGGAAGTGCTTCTAAGCTCTTCAAGTGCTTTGATGGTGAGTCCTTTTTTCCATTTAGTTGGCTTTTTCGTGTCAAGGTGTCATGCGAACTCAAGTATGGTTGATGTGGCGAGGTATTGATGTGGTGGGGTCAATGAAGGAGGGTTTGGTCTGATCTTGATGGACTGAATAGCTTTCCATCTCTTGCTGTTCATGTTGTCATTGCTGCAAGTGAGAGACTTTAACTCTAATGGTGAACAGACACTTTGGTAGTCAAGTCTTTATTTTCCTCCCAATCTTTTGTGGTTCAACCATATATCTTTTAGTAGGATGTTTGTAGCAGAAGAGTGATTGTGATGCTTTTTTTTTTTTTTTTCATTTTTTTTCTCATTTCAATATTTGAAGGGTTTTTTTCTCCTGGAAACAATTAATGTTAATAGTTATTGTATGAGAAATTTGATCTAGTGTCAGTTTGCGGTCATAAACTTCATGGAAATTATATCTATAATACTTTGTTTGAAAGGATCTTTCCTGCATATGCAGAGACATTTAATTTTGAAGTTTTTTCAATGAATGGTATTATGGTATTTCATTTGAATATGCTGCAAAGAGACTGGCATTATTGAACAACACTCTTTTATGGTTCTGAAACTGATATAATTATCCGCTCAAAAAAAGGTTGCTATAATTGTATTTTGTTGGTCGCACATCATTCAAAAAATACATGGACTTTCATTAGCTTAATTGATAATCTAGAAAGCTACACTCGGTGAATACTCAATTACATTGAAGTGCTGGCTGAGCTAACTTTGTGCCATTGATGGATTAGTGCTTCGTGCCACTCCAATGTCAGCGAATGTGATATATGTATCACATTGTTGCTCTTTATGTAAAAATAGAAAAAGAAAAAAAATTGAATTAAGCTCGGAGTTGCTTTTGCTTGGGTGCAAAATTTGGTAACAGCCATAGTGGAAGTTGTGAACTGCGTTTGCTACGCTGCTGCCGTCAAATTCCGTTAAGAAGGTGAAAACTGTACAAGAATCGTACCTTAAACCCTACCTGCTGTCTTTAAAAAGCCCTCGAATGGAGTGGATTTTTTTCGCTTGTTGGTAGGTTCTCACGTGGTTGGTTCGGTACCTACCCGAATCTTATGGGACAATGTAAAAGGAAATTGGCGGGACATGCATTGTTCCCCAAACTATGAGTTGGATTTGTTGATTAGCTTTTTTTTTTTTTCCTTATAAGAATGCATTAGCAAAGCAAGCATTCCACTATGTTACCTACCGGTCTACATGTTTAGTAGGATCCTATCTGTGCATTTGTTTAGCCAGATCAAACCAGCATAAGTCAAATAAGAATAGTTATGGATTTGTCTAAGAAAAAGAAAAACATTGATATGAATAAGCCATTGTGAATAAAGAGCTATGATCCCCATACAAGAAAATTGCCATTGTCTGGGGAAGACTGCCAAAAATTGCCTCAAGACTACTTCATTTGTTCATAAAGTAATTATAGACAGTGATACCCAAAAGAGAAGTTCATATCCCTAAAGAGGAAGTAAACTATTTTATCTCTAATAATGAAAATTATTTTATAAAGGAAATGTATTTCTTTTTTAGTCAAGAGAACCAATCCTACAAGATTTATTAATCGCAATACAACAGATTTGAGCTACACATTTATTATGTGGACCCCTCATACCTCTTATATGCATTCATTCTCTATTTAATGTTATTCTTATTGTGAACCTGAAGTTCCCACATCGCTCGCACACGAGATTGTGTGCGTGCTTATAAGCAGGGCCTGAAGCCTTTACTTGTAGACGCGTTTTAAAGCCGTGAGGTCCTGAAGTACCAAAGCGGACAATATCTACAAGCTGTTTATAACACGTTATCAGCACGATGCTCGCGATGGGAGGGTGTGTTGTGAACCTGAAGTTCCCACATCGCTCGCACACGAGATTGTGTGCGTGCTTATAAGCAGGGCCTGAAGCCTTTACTTGTAGACGCGTTTTAAAGCCGTGAGGTCTTGAAGTACCAAAGCGGACAATATCTACAAGCTGTTTATAACAATTCTCTATTATTTTCTCAATATTCTACACACTCTCTATATTCCCTACATTCTACTTTTTTTTTTATACAAATACTAACTTAATCATTAGAGAGTTTGTGGGAAAAGTCTCACTCATTCACTTAGCTCTTCTCGTCCTTGTAGGTTTCCCAACTAAGATCGATGTTGGAGTTATCTAGTGGCATCATCTATGGAAAACTGGCTCTTCTTATTTGCTTCAAAATAGGATAACCAAGATTTAAGCACAATCGAATCAAAATTCGAGTTACTGATACTTGCTTGGAACTAAGTCACCTCCCATTGCCATCACCACCATCAATATTCCATCTACGTCATCTATTGTATTATTCATAAGCATCTAGTTGTCCTAACTTTGTATGTGACAACTACTTATGAACAAGATTTGAAGTTATAGTATTTTATGATGTTTGAAAATTGCACGATAAAATTAGAAGGAACGGGTACTGAAGAATCAAAGAACGCAAACGGACATAGACAAATTGCTAAACTCTGAAAAAATGACTTTGAAGATGTATATGATTTTTCTACGTAAAATCTCCAATGCAAAACATGTATGCAGCTAGTGTGCCGAACCATTGTTGCAAAAGAGGCCAATTAACTGCTGTTCATAAAAGCATATTGGTTTTCTTCATATTTTATGAAGTTTAGGTAGCTTCAAGTTCCACCTTCTTAGCTAATAGTGCCTTCAAATCTTTTAAATTTCATCTCACCACCACAGCAAATCACATGATCTTGACATTGACGTCTAAAACAGTTTTCAACAACCTTCATATTCGAGAAATAGAGCTATAATTCAACTACGAAATATGCAAAGTAATGAATTAATTAGAAAATAAATGTGAACAAAATCAAATTATGAACATACATATTTTTCAATTATTTCAAGTTAAATGATTTTTCTATGTTTTTCTTGAATCTTATGAAACACTGTTACCATGTCAGATGAGTTACCATTTTTACTTTCCTACAAAAATATACATGAGAAAAGTGAACTAAAAGTGGAGCCATTTTGATGTAGCAATATATTAAAAATTACCATATAATATATGACCTCTCTAATAGGCTTGCTGCTAGTAGGATGAGACATTGTTAACTTGTTTCTAATAGTTGTATTTTGTTACTTCCCATATATTTTATATGCATAAAAATAATTACCTATGTCATTTCCTACTGTAGCATTGAGTTCCAATTCTTGAAGTGAAGGAGTTGCGTTAAACAATACTTTTTGATGACTAACAGCCATTTCAAAATTGTTTGTCGCACTTACAAAAGAACTTAGATGTGATGTGCTTGGAAAATCAAGAAGTACACAAAAATTAATAAGACAACAAGTCAATTCTAAACATAATATATGAAAGTTTCACTTCAAGTATATTTCTACATTTTAAATGAAAATACAAAAAATATAGATTTCGCATACTTAATAGTAATAACAATTTAAAAAAAAAAAGAATAGCCATATTATAAATTCTTTTAATGAAAATCTACATAACAAATAATAGATTCAATAGTATGGTATTATTCTAAAATCAATCAAAAGGTAAGTTTATATTTGGTACGCTCTTTACCATGCAAAATTTGCAAAAGAAATTTGTGAAAGAAGATGTATGTGCATTTGTATATAGTAATAAAAGAAAAAAAAAACTTAAAATTATAAATACTTATATATGGCAAATGACCTAAAAAGAAGTTAATATGCGTAGAAAGACCTTCAAAAAACTTTCAAATATGCATTCACTTACTTAAAAGTACTAAATCTTAAGCATAAAGCCTTACTTTGTCAAAATTCCCATTTCAGTTTCTAAGATGATAGACCTTTGAATTGAAAGTTGTTGGAGGCTCAACTTAACTAACTTTACCATCATCTTTAGGAGTTGGTAAATTGAGATTTGACAAGTTATCAACACTATATTTATATGATATTTTAAAATTTTCTACGTAAGAAAAGTGCACCTTTGGCACCCACCAAGTGCCTTCCAGGAATCAAACACCTTGACACAAAATGGAGACTTAAATATCCTATGATTAACAATTGTTGCAATGCAATTGCAATAGTTATTAAGAATAATATTTAATTTTGGAATAACCAATATATGCACTTTCATTCTTTTTCATTTATAAAACACATACTAAATAATTGTTTTTCAAGGTTATATACTTGTCAAGAATAACATGTACTACTTACATACATTATTACATGTTTGGAACTAGAAAGGATATATTTTGTATTCTATAGATTAATATGTGAAGCGCATACATGCATTGATCCAAGAAAATTAATAGAAGTACTTAAGTTTGCTTAAGACAAATACAATCATTTTTAACTTGGCTGGACTTGTCTCCCTAAAGCCCAATATTATTTATTTTTCTTTTATTTTCAGAGTACTCAAAATCAAATAAAGGCATTAAATTAATAAGTGACCAACAACATGTACACTTAATTCTATTTTTGTACATTCATATGTCTTGATGGACCCTTTTGAGAGTGGTCTTGAAGCAACAACAATATGTGCGTTTGATGAGCTGAATGTTGGAAGGACTAGTGATTAGTTTGTATTTATATTGGGTAGGCTGTAAATAGAGTAAAACATGGATTCTACAGTTGTTCAACTGAAATAATTTTATTTTCAATTTTTGTTATGCCTTCTTGTTAATGATCACAACATTGATGCATCTTCAATGAAGTAATTGATTACAATGATACTGTTTTAGAATGAATAACTGAAAGGCAATGTGAGTTAATAGGGCTAACTTAATTTAACCATAAGTTTAAGAAATAATAAGAAAATTAAAGTAAAATAAGATGAGAGATCAACATAAGAATTTAAGGAGTATGAATTATAACCAATCTAATGTCTCTATTTAACTGATCCCTAAGTTAGTATTTTCAATTATCCATACCAATCTTATTACCAAGATTATGTATAACAAAATTTTTTTATGGCTCAACACTAACCTTACAACAATGAGTTTTCTAGACTTACTCAAAACCTTTCACTAAGAGTTTTCTAGGTTCACGCTTAAACCTTTCCTTTAAGTATTTTTAGGGCTCACATTGAAACCTTCATAAATATTTTCAAGGTTCACATTTAAACCTTTACAATCAAGTGATCCTCAGTAATGTTGATTAGTCCTCACTACACACTTTTTAACTCCAAGAAAGTGTATATGAAAGAATTCTATCAATCAAACACATATCCAATTCTCACAAGAAGGGTAAATACAAACTTAATAAGAGTTTATTTACAATAAATGAAGATATGAAAAGAAACATGAAAAAAACTAAGTTTGACTCAACGAATTTTCAGAATAAATTTGCTCCACTCTGCTCTAACTCTTTAAATGAACTCTTGTGCTTGTTTTTATAGTGGAGCATGCAAAATATAGCTATTGAAGACTTAAAATTCATGCTCTACTCATCCTTCTCTCCATTAAATGTTCTTTTAACTTTTTATAGGATTTGACATGCTCATGATTGTAAAGATGCATATCATGATTATGAGGAATAAAATTGTAGTCATTTCTTGTACAAACCAACCACTTGGAATTGCAAAAAAGGGGTCATGAGCATGCTCAAAATCATGACTAACTCTATTTGAAATCCACTTGATCACAATCAATTTGCTTGCTCATGATCATGAGGAATTTGCTCATGGTCATGAGGATGTTACTCATGATCATGAGTGAGATTATGAGGAGGACTGGCCATTTCAATAACTTAATTTTAGTTCTCCTTTAACTTTAGACACTCCTCACGATCATGACCAAGTTTGTGAGGAGGCTTGTGACTTCCAAATAACTTTATTTTCACTCTTATGCATATTGATCATGGTTTTGAACTTGACTAAAGTACATACTTAAACACCTATATTAGCAATAAAAATTGATTATTAAAGTCAAAATTAAGGTTGATGTAAGATTGATCAACACAATAATCATACAAAAGGTTAACAGTCTCCCACTTTTTGACTTTAACAATCAATTTTTGAATGATAATTAAAAAATCACTAAGTGCATGTATGTGCACTTATTTTATAATACTCCCCCTCAATCATATACTAAGGAGTTTTGAAATTTCTTCCCCTCAATATATGTGGAGTTAACTTAGACATGATAAATATTATTCAATCACATCAAATATTTAGCTTCTCCCCTTTTTGGCACTCTATTTACAATTCAAGATATTCATTATTATTCAAAATGCCAAATTTCTCTCCCTTTTTTTCAATCTGAAAAAGGGAGAAAATCAAAAGGGAAAAATACTAGATGAAAATCAAGTGAAATAAAATGAAAGAAACTAAATGAACAATGAGGATTCCAATTAAGAAGGGAATAATATGATTAAAGATATCAATTAAAAATTGAAATAGATACCAAATGAATACTAAATGAAAATCAAGGATACCAATTGAAAAGTAAATGAACCAAGTGAAAAGAAATGATACCAATTGATACCCAATGACAAATTAAATGAAGAGTTAATTAAGAAAATTGAAACTTTTGCCATGTGTATTAAATATGGAAATGGAAATCATGATTCTCAATAGGTAGTTCAAAGAGGACTTTTAAAGAACAAGACATACCAAATACAAAATGAGGGATATCAAATAAAAAGTATTGAAAAATGATGAAAAAATATCATGTAAAAAATTATGCAATTTTTGAGAAGCATTTTGATCATTTGGACAATTTGATGTTTGAATATTTATTGATAAACTATAGAAATTAATTTTATTAGTTTATAAAAAATTAGCACAAAATAGCAAAATAATCATTAAACTATCTTTTAAACCTAAACCTTAATTTGTTTTTGTTTGTGACTCTCAAAGTAGTCCATAGGTAGCAGGTTGAGATAACATTTTTTATAGTTAACATACATTATTAGTATGTCCAATTTTCATGCAATAAAAATATTTAACATTAGAAAATCTATTTTGCCTACCAATATTTGCAAAATTAGCATGTTTATAATGGTTGGTGACTTTTCTAAATACAAATGGTCTAGGATGAGCATGCATTTCACAAATACAATAATGCATGAATTTTTGAGGCCTAATGTGCATATATATGTTCCTTTTATTGTAATACATGAATGCATGATGTGGTTAGTATTTCTTAGCGTTAGCCTTGAAACCTTGAGCCTTGGAAGGGTTGGCCTTTTGAGGCTTTAACTTGACATCAAGACTTTTAGTTTTTTTAACCTTTAAGTCTTAGATATATGGCTCACTTCATCATAATAGAAGATAAGGATAGGGAAGTCTTAACAAACTTAGAGGGACTTGATGATAAAGATGCTCTATTAAAATAACCAAGTCTGAACATCACACCATGGCACTTTCAATCTAAAAGATTATCAAGGGTCTTCCTTTCTTTGTGAAATTTGGAAATGAAATTCTTTAACTCTAAAATTTTTTTGAAAGAAATTCATTCTCCTTTTTAGTTTTATCAAATTCAACTTTTAAAATAAAAGAGGCTTTCAAATCATTAGAAAGTTGCTCATTAGAGGAATTCATTTCAGAAAATTATTGTTTCATCCTCAAAATCCTTTATTTATTTTAATATCAATTTTTAAAATTTTAAAATAAAATTTTCTATTAAAGAGTTTTCATCATCACAATCATAATAATCATTAAAGAGTGTGTAGATAAAGTAAGTACGCTATGTTTTGTCCTTTAAGGCCATGAAGAAAATGCTTGATGTCTCTTGTTGCTCCTCCTACATCTTATATTTGGATGAGTCATCCCAAGTGGACTTGAAAGCTTTAATACTTTTTTTTTGGTCCTTTATACTTGTGCTTAAACATGGGACATTCATTTTGGATATGATCGGGCCTTTTTATCACAACCTGAACCTGAAGGTATATAACCAGAACTAGGGAATGGAAAATGCAAAAATGCAACCAAAACCTATAGTAAACCTGCTCTATTTACGGTAAGTGCTCTGACCTTTGAGTTACAACTGCCTTTGACCTACCCCTATACTAGACAGGTGGAATAGGGGCTGATACTGGAATCAAAACTTCAACTTGAAAGGTTTGCTTATCATTATATGCAGTCTTTGTGGTAGAAGTAGTTTGCATTCACTTTATTTGAAAAAATGTAGAAGCCAACAAGATTCAAAACATGGAATATAAGTGAAAATGACATACATGCGAAATTTTAGAAACAACAATTGACATTTATCAACCTAATCATCGCAGTAGTTTGCAAAAAAAAAAAAGACATTTACAGCTAAAAACACATATAAAATGAGCCAAAGCTCTAATACCAACTTTGTCTCGACCTGAACCCTAAGGCATGTGACCGACACTAGGGAATGAGAAAACATAAGGCTTCCGAAACCATTAGTAAGCCTTAAAGAAAATTTACAATAAAATATAGGAAAATAAATTCAATGAAATGTTTAAATAAATAAATAACACAAATAACATGTCATCCAAAACAATCTTTGATAAAACATAATAATCAACATGAGTAAAATCTTTAATACAGGTAATAATCAATAAAATATAACATAACAGTTCATAATAATTTCAATTAAAATATAAGATTTCTAAATGTTTATGTCAAAAATGAATTTTGGGGAAAATTAGTAAATTTTATATTTTAATTAAAATTATTGTGAACTATTATGTTATATTTTATGGATTATTACATGTATTAAAGATTTGTACTAATGTTGATTATTATGTTTTATCAAAGATTATTTTGGATGACATGTTATTTGTGTTATTTATTTATTTAAATATTTTATTTAATTTATTTTCCTAGATTTTATCGTAAATTTTCTTTAAGGCTTACTATGGGTTTCAGAAGCCTTATACTTTCCCATTTCCTAGTGCCGGTCACGTGCCCTCAGGTTTAGGTCATGACAAGAACTTAGAGCATATGATTTTGTTTGCATTCTTGGAGCCACTTCTTGGATTCTATATGTTTTCTCAACTTTTTCTTTTCAATTACATAATGAAGCTTCTTATGAATAATGCAATATCATCTCACTTGAATCTTATAGACCATCTTCATCACTTGAGTCTTGTGATGTTTTGAAGGCAAGGCTATTCTTTTTCTCCTCTTTTCTTTCTCATTTCTCCTATATTTGCCTCAAGGTAAAATCATGAGTGAGAAACTTACTAATGAGGATGTCTATTGAAAGTTTATAAAGATCATGAGCTTCCTCAATAGAGGTTACCCTTGATTTCCAACTAATCTTGGGTAGCACCATCAAGATCTTGGTGTTAACTTCTTCTTTGGAATACTGTTTGCCAAACTTTCTCTAGATTGTTAAGAGGGAATTCAATTGATTTATCATTTTAGCGATGCTCTCAGGAGGCTTCACCTTAAAGAGTTTATACTAATACACATGAAGTTAAACCTTTTTTTATCTAACTTTAATATTGCCTTTATAGTGGTTCTCTAAGGGTTTCCACATCTTTGTAACCAAAATGCAATGTTTAACTTTTCCTCTTTTCTATCTTGACATGGAAGTAATAAGAACTGATATATCCTTTTTGTTCATATAGTTCTCTTCCTTTTCCTTTTGAGATAAATCCTTCCTTTCTTTAGGCACTTTAACATCATCAACCATTTCTATAGAAGGGTTTCACCCATCAAGGGTCACATCCTCTAGTCTTATGGAATCACTATCAAGATGAAGCTCTATTCTATGGTTCTAATAAGGATAAGCACTCCCATCAAAGAAGGGTATAAAGGTTTGGATCTAAAGGTTTAAAAAGAAAGAAATTCACTTCCTATGATCTTAAATTTTAGAAACTAAAGACCTAAAATTCGAGCTTTAATACTAATTAATTGAAATTTGCCTTTGAGGAGGTGAATAGGGCTAATTTAATTTAATTGGGAGTTTAAGAAGACTAATAAATAACAAGAAAATTAAGGTAAAACAAGTGGAGAGATCAATAAAAGAACTTAAGGAATTTGGATTATAGCTAATCCTATGTCTTCACTTAACTTATCCCCAAGAAAGAAATTCACTTACACCAATCATATTAACAAAAGTGTGTACAATAAGGTATTCAATGGCTCAACACTAACCTTTAAATAATGAGTTCTCTATGCTTACTCAAAAACTTTCACCAAGTATTTTTTTAGGCTCAACACTAACCTTCAAAAATGAGTTCTCTATGCTTACTCAAAAACTTTCACCAAGTATTTTTTTAGGCTCACACTTAACTGTTTTCCTAAGTATTTTTACAACTCACACTTAAACCTTTCAAAGTATTTTCAAGGCTCACACTTAAACATCTATAATAAAGGTTTTTTTCATAAGGTACAACACTAACCTAGTATTGATTGATACTCACTACCCACTTCTTAAGCCTAAGAAAGAGTATAGGAAAGAATGCTATCAACTAAACATATAGCCAACTCTCACAAGAAGGGTAAATGCAAACTCAACAAATTTTGTTTATATGAAATGAATATATAAAAAGAAATATGAAAGAAACTAAGTTTAATTCAATGAATTTTCATAATACATTTGCTCAACCAACTCTTTAACTCTTTAAATGAAGTCTTGAGCTTGTATTTATAATGGATTATGTAAAATATAACTATTGGAGGCTAAAAATTTATGTTATACTTATCCTTCTTTCCATTAAATGCTCCTTTAGCTTTTTACAGAATTTGGCATACCCATAATCGTGAGGATGCATATTACAATTGTGAGGAAAAAAATGTAATAATCACTTGTACAAAGCAATTAGGAGCTATAAAAGAGGGGTCACGATCATACTCATAGTCATTACTAGGATTGTAAAGAAGATTGCCTCAAAACTCCACTTAAAATCCACTTAATCACGATCAATTTTCTTGCTTATGATTGTAAGGAACATGCTCACAATTGTGAGTGTGCTGCTGATGGGCATGAGAGGGTCATAAAGATGACTGGCCATTTCAACAACTTGAGTTTGATTCTCTTTTGACTCGTGATGCTCCTTACGATCAGGACTAAGATCATAAAGAGTCTTGTGACTCCCAAACAAATTTATTTTCATACCAAATTAATGTATGTTGATAATGGTTTTGAATCTAACTAAATTACACACTTAAACACATATATTAGCAATAAAAATTTATTGTTAAAGTTAAAATCAAAGTTGATTTGAGTTTAATCAACACATTGATCATGCAAAGAGTGAACAATAATGTTGGTACTTTGTACATATAAACATTCACAATTAAAAAGTAGTATTTCTATAGGCAAAGCTATATAACAACTAATCTTAATTTAAAGAGTTAACTATAAATTCAACTTTACATTTGTCCAAGCATATGTCTGAGTTCATAATTTTTCGATATGAAATAGAAATTATAAAAACTATTAGTAGTTACGAGCAAAAAATGGTGGTAAAATAGTAAATATTTATATATAAAAAGAAGAAGATTATAACTTTAAGATGATGCGTACTTGCTCTATTCCTTAAACCTTTGAAATGGCTAGTTCCACTTGCATTTGCCTTAACTCCTATATTATCAATTGCAACAACACTTGATGTTATATGTTAAAAGGAAACATACAATAAAATACATTATTGTTAGGCATTTTTCACTTAAAGGGCAGTGGTATTTTTTGTAACATTTAAGGGTCTATGGTTTGATTCTACTTGCATTTTGGTATCCTACTCAGTAACATTGTTTAAACTATATGATACAATATTAAAATAATATGAATTTTTAATAGTAAAATTATTTATTAAATAGTATAGCATTCAGCTAACTAAAATAAATTCATAAGAAATAAAAATACAATGTATTTTTAATTTTATTATGAATAAAGAGAAATAATTTTTAAAATTAATTTGTAATACTTTTAAAAGTATCTAAGTAGTTATATTAAAATAATCATATCTTATTATAGTTTTAAAAATTTATACAAGATTTTTTCATTTTTTACAAGTCAATATGGCTATTCAAAATCCATTAAATTTTGCTTCTGTCCAATAGGCTCTAGTGGTATGCAATTATACTTTTCACCTTATAAAATCACTGAATTTAAAATATAACCGATATATGATTGATTATTTAATAGAAAAAATGTAAATGAAATTTTAGTGGGTCATAATAGTGTACAAATTTCATTTCTCAAAAAAAAAAAAAGTGTACAAATTTCAAAAACTTGAGAATAAGCACATTCATCCTTGAATAAGGTGTGAATTATGGAAACTGAAGATCATCTGCTATGGTCTAATGATAAATTGACTAATATAGCAACCATAAAATGGTGATATTTTTAACTTTAAAGTGGCTCTAAGAAAAGAAATCTTCTTTTGTGGTAATTCTTAGATGACCTTTTGCCAATTTTCTCATTCACTACTGAATTTTCACATGCATCAATAATGTAGCAGGTGATCAATTTCTGCATCTTTATGTGATATATATTATTGTCCTTTTCAATTTCATTGAAGTTTGAAGTGTAAATGAGTAAGAAGGTTAGTGTTGAATATTTCTTATACATTTTTAGTTAGTTTAATATGGCAAGAAATTATGAAACCTCCAATGCCTACACACTGTTTTTTTTGTTGATATTTAACCTGAGAATCTCTCTTATTTTTGCAAGATCCATATGCTCCTAGAAACAGTTATGAAATCTCTATTGAATAATCTTATATAACAATTTTGTTTTATTGATGGGGATGACGCAAGGACAATAATATATATCACTTAAAGATGGAAAAATTGATCACCTACTACACCATTGATGCATGTAAAAATTCAATAATGAATGAGAAAATTGGCAGAAGGTATCCAAGAATTACCACATAAAAAGATTTCTTTTCTCAGAGCTGCTTTGAAGTTAAAAATTATCACCATTTTTGTGGTTGTTGTGTTAGTCAATTTATCATTAGACTGTAGTACATGATCTTTAGTTTTCATAATTCACACCTTGTTCAAGGTTGAATGTGCTTATTCTCAAGGTTTTGAAATTTGTACACTATTTTTTTTTTTTTTTGAGAAATGAAATTTGTACACTATTATGACCCAATTTAAATTTTATTTGCCTTTTTTCTATTAAAAATTGAATCACATGTTGGTTATATTTGAAATTCAATGACTTTATAAGGTGAAAACTAGAATTGCATACTACTAAAGCCTATTGTGGATTTTGAAAAACCATATTAATTTGTAAAAAATGAAAAAGTCTTGTATTAATTTGTTAAAATTATAATAGGATATGATTGATTATATCTTACAAAATATATGTAAAATAATAATTTTTAAAATAATTTATTTAAAATATATGTAAAACATTTGTGTGATTGAAAGTGAGGGTTATATTGAAGTTCTATTACAAAATAATGACAATGTTAGTTGATAGGATATTAAAGTGTTAAAAAATGAAACCACATACTTCTAAATTTTATGAAAAAACCACAAGTCTTTAAGTGAAAATGCATATAAACAAAAGGTACTTTTGTTTTGTACTTATTTCTATTTTAAATGATTAGAGCATCAACATTTGTACTTTATGTACAAATGTTGTTGTTATTATTTTTTAATTTTTTTAAAAATATCTAAGTAGTTATGTTGATGGTAAATCACATGTAAACATTAGTGTGATTGAAAGTGAGTGTTATATTAAAGTTTTGTTACAAAATTATAATGATGTTAGTTAATAGGATATTAAAGTGTTAGAAAATAAAACAACATACCTCTAAATGTTACAAAAAAAACCACAAACCTTTATGTGAAAATGCATCTAAGTACAAGGTACTTTTGTTTTGTACTCATCTCTATTTTAAATGATTGGAGTATCAACATTTGTACTTTATGGAAAAATGTTGCTATTATTGTTTTTTTTTTTTGAAAATGTTTAAAAATATCTATGTAGTTATATTGATGATAAATCACATGTAAAACATTTGTGTAATTGAAAGTAATTGTTATATTACGGTTTTATTATAAAAAAATAATGATGGTAGTTGATAGGATATTAAAATTTTAGAAAATGAAATCACATACCTCTAAATGTTACCAAAAAAAAAAAAAAACCATAAGCTTTTAAGTGAAAATGTATCTAAACATAAGGTACTATTGTTTTGTACTTATCTTTATTTTAAATTATTGGAGCATCAACATTTGTAATTTATGGACAAATTTTGCTTTTATTATTATTTTTTTGAAAAAAAGATATTTCATTCCAACAAGCCAAAAGTTTGAAATAACAAAAAGGCACAAAGACCCCTAAACCATGGTTGACCATTATGGATGTCACTCACCTTACTCTTATAATACATAATCTACTAAGAGTAAACATACTTAACAAACACAAAAAAACCTAAAATATACCCATATATTATTCTGATGGAAGAAATAGAAGCAAAAAACTTAAGATAATTTTAGGATAAGCCATACAAAGTTAAATTCCCCCTAAGGGGACATTGTCATTCTTTAGATCTAAAGTTGTTTTGGCTTCCTTCATCTTTATTACCATTAGTGTAGGAAGCAAATCTTGGAATTATTCTTTTTGCCATCTCTTTAATTATGAATTCTTTATTTGTTTATATGTTACAGTAGCTTTTCCTCTTAATTCACCTATCAAAGCTTCTTTGGTGAATGGCTGATTTTTAATCTCTAAGATACGTTTAGACATCTTCCTATATGGGCTGCTATTACCTATGCTAAGGATTGGGCTTGATGGATTGGGTTTTTAGTACTTTTAAAACTCTTTGGTCCAGGCTTCTTACTTGCTAGGCTTATGTGCTCTAGGGGATTTGGTTTAGCTTTAGGTTATTGGGCTTTGTTTTCTTTTCTTATCTCTTCTTTTTCATATGGGGTTACTTGTGCCAAAGAGTTATTCCACTCAAGACTTATAAATTTGGCGACTTTTGCACCTACAAATGGCAAAGTACCTCCCTCTTCACCTTCTGATACGTTTGGTAAGCGTAAAGGTTTGTTCTAACCTACGTTCTTTAAACTTCCATGGTAGGTCGAGCCCCCTTCCCTTTCTTGAGTAGCTAGAATTTTGGATAGATTTTAATTCTTAGTAATGTCACTCCTTTGAGATTTGAATACATAGTTCAATTGTCTTTTGAGGAGAGTTCTAAGCCAAGGACTATAGGCTTAGTTGTTGTTGGCTCTTTAATCAGTTTCTTTTTGGATATTCTCATTCGTGTAATTATTAGTTAGGAGGTTAAAAGAACTACACAAATAATATAATAAGGGCAATCTCTCATATTAGAACTGAACCCAATCTTCTTTCACCTCCCTTCTGATCTTAAAGCCTTTCAAAAGAGGTTTTGATAGATTTAGTTTAACATGGATCTTTAGAATAGGATTCCAAGCTTCATCTTTCTTCATATGATCCTCTACTTAAACCAAGCCCACAAACACCAAATTTACAGTGTATTCAACATTTGTTTTTATTATATTGTTCAAAGATAAATTAGCAATCTGAACCCAGACATTCTCACAATTAAAATCAATTTCATCTAAGGTTTGTCTTAAGTTCCATTCTTTAACCATAAACATATAGCGGTTAACAGACCATGGTGTGCCATTAAGAACTTTTTTTTTTGTCATTAACAAACTCAAACTTAATAAGAAATACATTTTTAAAATTAAGATCTTGCACTTGATAACTGTCAGTAAAAAACCATACCTATTCTAGAATGAGAGTGAGCAAGTAGGATGAGTATTTCCTATTACTTAAAATCTTACTAACCAATGTAGATCTTCCTTTTGGCTCCTCCCTGGTAGGGTTGTCTTCTAGCTTAAGAACATTTGTTTGCTAGCTCTGTTTGTTGATATCTTCAATAAGTCTTAAGCTTGAATTGCTTGCTTGGCTATTAGTGGTTTTGTGTCGCTGGATTGAGGAGAGTATGATTTTAGTTTCTTGTATGATAACATTTAAGATGATGAAAAACAAACATGTGGAAGATTAAAAGCTTTAAGTTTTATGTTGAGGATTTGAATTGTTGATATCAAATGTCTTTGTATGACTTTTACTTAGTATACTAAAGACTTATGTAAGAGAGAGAAAAAGTATTCCTCTCATTTATTTTCTATGTGTAATGGGTAGTGAATAACAAATGTTGCTATTAGAAGGTTAGATGTCATAATTTGTGCATGTCCTTTTACTTAATTTATACCATTTTGAAACAATTTCATCTAGAAATATGTTTATTTTTAAGCATTTAATGAACTATAACAATAGCATAAATATTAAACTAAGTAGAATAATAAAAATTTAAAGTACTTGTTTATTAAAATTTATCATTGTGAATCACTATAATGATGCCTTCATCTATATTTGGTGTTTTAAATATATTAATTCTACATTGTGTTGCTATTGATCTTAACTCTTGTCCATGTCCCTAACCTACCATGCTTGGTCTTATGAAAATTGAATTGTTGGACTTTTTCACTTATGGGCCTGCGGTTTTTTTCGTGATACTTTAGTATCCTATTATATTTGCCATTAGCAAATTTATGACAAATTTACTAACACTATTAACTATGATGACATGAATATTGACGTGCTAATATAAATGCTAACGTAGATGTTAACATGTTAACTTAGATGCTAACATGGAGGCTAATATGTTGACGTGAATGTCGATGTCATCATTTACATCATCATCACAATTAGCGTGTTAATGAATTTGGCCTATATTTTTTAATATCAAATATCACAGGGTACTAAGTATTATTAAAAAAATCACAAGTCCATAAGTAAAAAAGCGTTAAACCACATTGTACTTTTTGTACTTATCCTAAAATTAAAATATAAAGTAACTTTTGCAGTTAGATTATAACAACCTCTTTTATAAAGAAAAATTTTAAACAAAAAATTAGAGAGTCAGCTGACATTTTTATAATTTACACCCTAATTATGTTAGTTTTCATTTTCATTTTCTTTTCTTTTATGATTTTGTTGTAGCTATAACTATCGACTTCAAATTACTTCTAGACCAATTGAATTCATCATCTATATCTAATAATGTGAATTAAACAAAATATAGATTAAATGATTCACCATATTATAAGCTTTTATTTCCAAGGTTTAAATGTTCATTGTCTTCTTCCTCTCGTGATGGCATTGCACATAAGTCACAAGATTAAGTCTTTTGCACAACATGCCATGCTTTGTTCTAATTATCAATGACATAGAGAAGTTGTAAAGCTTCGGTTGCTAACACAAATAGCTGATTTATTTTAAGAAATCTTTAAAAATTAACGTTAACAATACCATACTCTTCTACGTTCACTTATTTTGTCTATTATGTACATCCCACCATTTATTATGAAATAAAACCACTCATCTTCCTTTAAGATATTGCATTTCAAGAATCTCAATAAAAATCCCATATTCATTAATTTTTTTAGCATTTATGCCATTCTCATCAACCACAAGCATGCCACTGTTTTGACTCTTTAATCCTTTTCTTGTTCCTTTATATGAAATATATATCCATTTCAAATATAACCTTTAAACTTGTCATATACTATGAAGGACCACAAGACAAAAAAACAAAAGAAATTATGACATACTTTCACTTCTGTCATTATTATGGAATCTTGCTATATAAACAGAACACGTACATGAGCTCATGACTATAAAAAATACAAAAATGAAGGTATTAATTATACTGTCAACTTACTTTATTTTTTGAACAAATTAATGTTATAACCTATTTGCTTTGAAATGTGAATATTCTCTTAACTATATATAAAACTGCATATAATTTATATATATATATATAGTTATAATATAAAGTGAAAAAAAGCATTACTTTTATATTGGAAAGGAAATAAATTAGGAAATGCTGGGAATGAATAGTATATACTTACTAATGAAAATGTTGGATTTTGTCACAATTTTTTGAAACATAAATATCATCAGCTTGGTCTAAATAA
Source organism: Mallotus nudiflorus (assembly GCA_947683625.1). Lineage (NCBI taxonomy): Eukaryota > Viridiplantae > Streptophyta > Magnoliopsida > Malpighiales > Euphorbiaceae > Mallotus > Mallotus nudiflorus. The sequence continues at coordinate 2,833,273 of CANTUR010000274.1, forward strand.
TTTCCCTGTCTGTGTTGGATTGCAGTTATATGGAAGAATTTCGTATTACGATCATCCGCCTTAAGCCAAGAGATTATGAACCTTTGCTGTCAGTAAATTTCTTCCCTTTCCCAAGCCTCATTTAAATTCATCAATATGTCAGATTGCATTGCTAGATTCTCTTGAGTAGAACTACTCTTGCACTTGCAATTTTTCTAATTCATTCTTCAAAACAGCCATTAGCTATTTAGCATTATTTCCTCCACTTCTAGATACCCATGAAAGCATATGTCAATTACTTGCACCATTTAATTAGAATCAATAAGAGCAAATTTGAAACTTTTTTTTTTTCTTCTAAAGAGAAAAAGAAAATCATGACTTTAATTTCTCCTTCAAGTTACGAAGACTAGTGTTTTTTTTTTTTTTTTTTACATGTAATTAGTTAATTGTAAAACATTTTTTTCCCTGCATTTTTTTATGATGACCCCAAAAATTTAATTTCAACCTCGGATGTAGAGACCATTGTTTTTGGCATGTGTTGTCTTTCGGACTTTCTTTAGCCAAAGTCTCCACAAACATAAAAGAAGGAAAAAAAGAAAAAAAAAACATAGTACGGCAACATAAATGAAATTTAAAATTTTACAGATGTAATATAACTTCATTTTGGACTTTAAAATAATAAGCATAATTTTAGGCTGAAAAAAAAAGTAATCTCATAGATAATTTAAATTTAATTTAATTTAATTAGGGATAAATGTAAAAAAATATTTTTATTTAAAAATTTATGATTTTTTCATAACATTTATAGATATATATAATTTCATTTTCTAACACTGTATCAATAAATACTGTCATTATTTGCCATTATTTCTTTAGAAGCCTATCAAAATATTGCTGACAACTTCACTTGTACTTAAAAAACAAGCATGCATGAGTGAAAGAGCAGCAACTAAAATTTCCCAAGGAACCAAAATCTGTTTATATAGAAACAAAGTGCTAAATTCTGACAAAATGGTCATATGATAAACTCAAGCAGGACTGGAGGCTGCTTCTTTGTTTTCAGCATAAAATGGAATAGGTTTCGTTGGAGCAGGCAAGCGGCCAATGCTATCAACTTTTATCTTTAGCTTTGGCGGTGGCCTGGCTGGTTTTGGCAGCAACCTACCCTTCTTTTCAAACCACTCAGGTTTCAGCAGTGCTCGGAAGCCCAACTTGTTGTAATGCACTCGTCTTACAGATCCACCAGCAGCTTCGACCACTTCCTTTGCTCTAACTGTCACTCTTGATACCTGCAAACTTTCAGTTGTAAGCACCAGATTGAGGTGTTTGCAAAAAGCAAAGTAATTACGCTTTAAACAGTTCTAAATCCTTTTTTTCTGGCTTTGACAATCAGCAAGAAAGATACTGCAGCATATAACCAATAACAAAGACAATTATACATGTAACTCAGGCATACCAATCTTAAATTAGTAGCAGAAGATAACATATACTTTTTGCATCTGCAAATTTTAGTCAGAAGCAAACTTTCATGTCTATAATTTTTGGAAACTAAGATTAACAGCCTAATACTTGTTTCACACAATAAGATAATTATGCAATGATATAAATTCCTCTTATGTTTTGGCAGATGCTCACACGTTCCTATTTTTCAGTTGTAATTTGCAGATGCAAAAATTATATGTATATAATCAAGAGCATATTCTAACAATAAAATGAATATGAAATGACACATGTTCCTATTTTTGGTTATGCTTGGCTCTCTCCTTGTTTCAACAACCAAGAAAGGGAATATAAGATACAAAATTTATGAAGCACCATTCTAACTGCTTGTTTTGTATATCTGGTTGTCTATTAAACCATAAGTGACAACAAAACGAGGGAACTGGATAGAAGTCTAAATGGAAATATGAGGATGAAACTTTTTTACCCATCAGGAAAGTGAGGAAACCACCACCACAATCATCTTGAAAAACAAAAATTGTATCACTAGCAGGTCTCAAAGCAGTGAACCACTACTGCCAAGTCTATAACACCACCACTTGGGCAAAAAGAAATATACCAAATAGAATAGAAAATGTGATAATATAATTGCCAGAAAATGAGAACAGAAAAATAAATATGCCTTGGATTATAGCTAGTATTGCTGGAATCCAAAAATACAAATTGGGTTGAGTAGAGCACAAAAAGCAGAAATTGTCTAATAATATTTACCTCCAGATGAATAGGCCATTTAATTTGATCAGCACCACGTCCCATCAGTCTTACCCCATCTTTTATCTGCTTTCCTATGGCCCCAGTATCCTATTATAAGATCTGCAATGATCAACACAATCCAAAGTCCACCACAGCAGGTGGTTAAATTTGAAAATTATACAAGGATGACATTGTACCTTGAGAGTTTTCATGGTTATTAATTCATGAGAATCTATCTTCCCTTCGTTTATAAGTCTTGCAATCTTTCCCAACCCTACTGGCTGACAGATAAAATCAAGAGATTGAGAAAACAACCAAAATTAATGAAATAATTATAAGAATACTATAAGAAGGATAAAATTGATAACCTTTATCAAGTTTTCAACATTTTGCATTTCTTTAAGTTATGTAAGCAAGCATAGACTTACATCTAAACTAACTGTCAACTAAAGCAGAAAGAGTAAACAGAGAGAAAGGGATGTTGTGTTTGTTACTGAATGAATGAATGCTATACATCTTAGCTTCATCAGTTAAATGAATGCTATTTCTATACATCTTAGCTTCATCAGCTCATTAAGCTAAACTCATAGCTCTACTAAAACATTTACTATACAAGTTATGCGTTACATCTAACCAAACCAATTATACAAGGCATACTAGTTCACATAATGAGATGGCATTATTCTAAATAATTCTTCAAATCACATTAACTATTCTTTTACTAGACTTGAATAACATTACCGCTCCATTTGAAAATCGTCTTGATTGTATTTCACAAAAGGCAGCTATCAAAGCTGGAACAGAAAAACCTGGTCTACTGGTGACAATTGTTTAAAGTACAGGTACAAAGACGATCCATACATGCCTACAGTCCCGGGTCAGGAAAGAAAAAAAAAAAAGGGTGGTATAACTGCAGTCTGCAGACTAACAACTCAAAAGGGGCTTCCAAGCACAGTGAAATAAATGAAAATTGCCTCAATATCAGGGGCTTTGCACTTGATAAAACAATGCAACAAAAGGCGGACAGCCAAGTAATGAGAAGTTGGAAAACATATTTGAATTTGAGAGGATGGTCGTTCACACTCCAGAGCTTTTAAATGTCTGTGGTCCTAAACCGAAGACTTTGTAGCCATAATCCCTTCCTGGATTTAGTTCTTACTGCAAGTAATCTAAAATCAAGTGGTGATCTATAGGCTAATGTTTTATAGAGAAAAACAACTGGATGAGAGAAAGTCCAGACCTCTCTGGGTTATCTGCACTAGGTGCCCTCTTTTCGGGTGGTGATGGCAATCCTTGCTCAACCTAGTTATGGCAATAAATATAGAAGCCATGTCTGGAGGGAGAAACAATATACAGTTCTTGTCTACACCAGTGTTCTCTCTGCTTACATGTTCTATAACATCTTCTCCATCTCTTCTATAAAACAAACAGTAGCAACAAAAAACTGCTTTATTCGCTTAATAATTTATTTTTATTTTTGAAAAATCCTGATCTATTTTAAACACCATCGAGTGTCTAGTGAGATAAATGTTTATGTACTAGCTAGTACAAATAAAAAGCTTTTGCACTCCCATTCAGCTGTGGAATTGATCCAAACGTCAAATTGGGACTGACACATGAATGCATGTCATAGTATCAAAGTGTTTGTTTGTAGACTTTTGAGCACGTTTACAAAAGCTTTTCAATTCAATTTTCCTTCAGAATGAACTCGGAACGCGCAAGGATAAATGCTTCAATAGTTTTTTTTCTTGTACACGTCTCCAACTTGAAAATGCAGTTCCAGCAGATAAAAGGAAGAGATCTGGATCTCAGAATTGATGGTCTTGATACAGTCGGTGACTATATGGGCAAAAAGCAGTATGCATATTCAATCAGTTTCTATTGGGGATCAATGATGGTAATGGCTCATGCCTGTTCAGAGAAAATTGTTTCGCAAAATGTAGAAATAACATAAAACAATGTACACAATTTGGCTACATTCAATAAAATCAAATTTTGTAAAACAGAAAAAGCAAAAAATTCTGGACCTTCCAATTGCAGAGAAATAGAAGAAAACGCATGTAAGCAAATAATACCTGAAAAGTAAGGCTAAAAGGATTCTTAAACCCTCTCTTGGGCATGCGGCGTCGCATAGGTGTCTGGCCACCTTCAAAGCCAAACTTCATAGTCCCTCGAGCTTTCTGGCCTTTATGACCTCTCCCTGCAGTCTTCCCCTTCCCAGAACCAATCCCACGTCCTTTCCTTGTTTTAAGCTTTCTGGGTACTTTGTCCCTTAAATCGTTCAGACTCAAAAGGCTATAGCTCCTAATACCCACAAACCCAAATGCTCCATTTGCAGTATAATTGTTGGATTTCGGGTGTTGCAGGGAATGAAATGGTGATATTGGTGTGCAATATGGCTTTGGGATGATTTTGGAATTGAGTAGTGAAGCTGCAGATACAAATGAAGCAATTAATCTTCTTTTGAACATTTTTTTTTTCTGTGGATCAAATGAATAATAATATATAGAATAGGGCTTTTTGGGTTTAATTGTTCATTTTGAGATGCTTCTCTTCTTCCTCTTACTAGGGTTTAAGTTTCAGCCTATCATTAGTGGAAGCGGACAGGCAATCTCAATGTTCCCTTTTAACAAAGAGGGAAGGACGGAAAGTATTTTATTTGATCAACCTAGACCAGTTAATACTGTTTCAAATAAACTAGACCAGTTAATAAATTGTATCTTTTTTTCTAAAAAATAAATAAATAAATAAATTGTATCTTTCCTTCAAAATAAATAAATATATAAAATTGTATCTTAATATTTTTTTGAAAACAATAATTTTAATAATTTGCTGTGTATATGTGTATGTTCATACATAGATTAATTTCGATCTTATACTTTAATCAGTTAGTACTTTTTATCTAACTAAATTATTTAAATTTTAACTAAAATTTATTTTAATTTTATCGGTTGCTTTTATATTAATTTAATTTTTATTTGATCGTAAATTAATTGTTAAAAGTCAATTCACTGAGGGATTGACACCTAAGAGAAGAGGTTCTAATGTGTAAAACAAAAATTGTTAAAAAAATATGCAAATAATTTTGGAAACAACACAATATAAAATGATAAAATGATATTTGATGATGCATAAAAAATTTGGTCTATTATAAGTTGCAACGTAACACATTGACTACTGGCTATTGACGGAGAAAACATGTCATCACATTTATTGATGAATTGAATCAACCTTATATAAAATGAAAGTTCAATTGTAATTAATTTTAATCTTATATAAAAGTTTATTACTATAGTTAATGTTGAATTTATAACTTATTTTTGCAACTAATTTTAATTTTAAATAAATAAATAATTAATTACGTATTATCTAATTATTTTTTCATACTTGGCCAATAACCATTTTAATTTTGTAAATTATTTTAATACTGTTTTCATTTATGATTAATTAGGCATTTATAATTATAATTAATTTTAATTTCATGTAATTAATTAGTCACCTACTATCTAATTAATTTTAAATTTTTTATTAATAATTACTTTAATTTTTATACTTTTATAATATTATAATCTTTACTTAAATGTAAATAAGTGGTCAGTAAAAAATAAATAGATACAAATATTTTTAAAAAAGAAAAAGATAAACTATTCATTCATTAAAGAGTAAAACCATATCTTGATGAACAAACATTACAAATAAAATATTTAATTAATATTGATTTTTTTAATAAAAGAAAAATATATATTGTTAATTAAACTTTAAAGTACAAGGAAAAGAGTAAGATTTTACAATAAATACAATCGATAACACCTAATCTTGTTCTTAAAGGATAAATCGTAATAATGGAGAAGAAAATAACAACACATAAGAAATTAAATATAACCACAAAAATATTGGTATAACGGTGCCATATTAAGAGAATATTAACAGATAATAAGGCCAAAGCCTTAATCTGACCTAAAGAAATATGAATTCGAGATAGGAAACTAGAATAGTTCAAAATTCTCCGTGAAGTAATGGGTATGGTTAAACCTATTTTACAAATAATTAAGAAAACCTTAAATATTGGGTAAGCCAAATCAAGGAGCTTCTCAAATAGAATCATGTCTTCTTCTCCTTCTCTAGCATGAGCACAATCCATAAAGCTTCCTTACAAATTTAGAGAGAGCAAAAGTTCCAAAAGAGAAGAGCAAAATAGGGATAAATCCCTAAGAAATTTACTCATTATTTTAGTAGTATACATAAGCTATATAGAAAAGGAGAGAAAGGAACCATTTTTTGACAAAAAAATGGCTGGAAATTGGTGTTGAAATCAACAAGAAGAAGGAGGCTTAGCAAGGGAAGGAGAGCTCTAGAAGTTAGGAAAAAAAAACGAGAGTTGGTTTTAATTAATATTGATTTGATCTCCAGTTTGGTAAAAAATAAGTATGGAAGGGCTTAATTGGAAACAAATAAATAATTTGACAAAAATAAGAGAGAATAAATAAGGATTCAAGAAGGGAGAAAGAAAGAATTTAGGTAGTCAATTGGAGATTTTCATGATGAGGTGTCAATGGAAACATATGCGAAGAGGACATTTAAAAAGAAAAAAAATAGAGAGTTAGGGTTCTTAAAGAACGCAAAAGCGGGAAGCTTTTGCTTTTGTTTTACACACCTGAAGAAGGGGGGCAGGAGTTAGAGACTAGAGAATTTAAGCTGATTAAGGTAAATTATTCTTTACATGTCATTAATGTAGGAAGCTAATTCATTTATCTTGATCATGTAACTATAAAATCTAAGTTCTTATAAGTAATAGTTCATAGAGCTTTGTAAATTTCATAAGAAATTGTTCGATAGCTAAGGGAAAAGATTAAGGCCGGGTTTCGAATTTTGGTTGCTGAAAATTATGAATAAATTTTCTACTTTCTCGTCTTATCAATTCTTGATAAATTTCTCTTATAACTACTTAGTGAAATTTTGTTGTTCTTGAGCTTGATGATTGTTCAAACCTTTGTTAAACATTATTGTGAATCTGAGCTGTAAATTTCAGCTTTGTTGAGCTTCTATTTTCTTCTTTCATTCTAGATAAATAATTCTATTGAATCGGCTTTGATTTTCTTTGTGTGTTGTCTTCCACATGATTATTGTTTTAAGCTATTTTGGGTTGATTACAAAATTATAATGTGCCAAATTATGTGAGCAACACCTGCGAATGCATGAAACCTAAATATGAACATGCCACTACAAGTTATGAACTTAAATAAATTGATTTTGGGCTGAATTTAAGTATTGTTGAAGTTACAAAAGTATCTGCAGAACACTCAAGTGTGATTAGTAGCCAATAAGGTGCCGCTGCCTAATTGTACTGAGGTGACACCTCATTAATAAGGAGGCACCCTAGTGGCTTGCTCATGCACTCAAATCGTTTAAAATATAGAAAACAATAATGAAACTTCAACTAAAAATATATATACACTTATATTAACATTTAAATTAACTTCCAACTAAAAAGAGACCAATTGAGACATGTTTTATGAAAGAAATATGTAACTAAGTTTCATATATATATATATATATATATATTGCATCTTGAATTATTTGACATTTTAGTATATGACAAAAAAAATAAAAACTTTTTATTAAATAGGATCAAGACTGGAATACCATTGAAACGTTAAATTTAATTACCGTTTTAATGTAATGTATGTAAGGTGAAAATTTCACCACCATTCTGACCAAGGGACTAATTTTATGTAAAATGTTCAATTGAACCTAAATTTAATGAAATTTAAAAATCTAAATTGTGAATGTTCAACAACCAAAACTTTAACAATGATAGGAATTATCCATGTCACATTTGTGCTTGGTATTAACCTTAGATAAATTAAATTAAGTATGTGAATAATAAATTAAAATAAATATTTATGTGTGTATATATATAATGATAATAGTAAATTAAAGAAATAGATTAGGACTTAATTGTAATGAAATCAATTTTAGAAAAAGGACTTGATCATATAAGAAAAATTTAGAGGATCAAATTTTTCAAAAAAATATAGAAGGTAGTGTAGCTGTCGATCTCTTAATGGATTAAGGTATGACTTAACAAAAACTTGAGAAGGGATATCTTCCTCTAGGCTCCATCCTTTGCATTCTAAATAAATAATAAATAAATAAATGAAAATTGTGGAGAATAACATAAGGGAGAGGGCAGAAATTAGTGAGTGAATTCTTTCCCTCCCTTCATTGAAATGAGTCTTGAACTTTTGAGAATTAAATTTCATCTTATTTGTAAGTGAATTTCTATTATCCTTTGCCTTGATTGGATTTGAAATTTCTATAAAAGTTTCCTTGGTTTCTTTATCTCTTGCCCTTAAAATAGAATAAATTGTTTGTGCTTTATTCTTGCTATAGTTTGATTTTAATAACTGATGTGTTGTTAGGTAATCATTTATGATCTATCTTTGAATTGATCTTGAATCATTCCTGATACACTATGCTACTTTTTTACTTAATTTGGCTATGGTGAGTGAAATCATCTTTATCCTTTCTCAAATGTTCTGATATATTTTTCTTAAAGAACACCTACTATTTTTTTTTTTTTTGAAAATTTGCCCAATGTTGATTATAATTTTAAATGTCTAGTACTGGTCTTCTTGTATTCTTCGCATGCTGCCAGCACTTGAGTTTTTGCCATAATACTTTAAATTCTTATCAAATCATAGAAAATCATTGTTGTTAAGTTCTGATGTCTGCTATGGCTCAATTAGTTTACTGAACACTTTATAATATAGTGAATTTTCTCTTGATCTTTATCGCTTTATTTTGAATTTCTTTTAATTAGTTTCTTCATGGTTGTTGCTATGTAAGTCTTATAATTATTGTGCATTTCTTGTCATTGGTTCTATATCTTTGGCTTTCATATTATTGACTTCATTTAAAATGCTGAGTTATTCATTTGTTCTCTTTAATTTTCTAAGAATGTCTAACTTCAGCTATACAGAGACTTGTATTCTTTAATTAAAATAATTCTATAAACTTAAATAGAGATTTAGAACCCTTAAATATAAGAAATTTCATTCACATTTGAACAGTAAATTTGCACAAGCCATATCTTGAGTTTTGTAACTCTAAATAAGGTGATCTTTGTACAAACAAAAGCTTTACAGTGTCACCTACAAATTTGATAGAAACAGGAGAAACCTAATTCCATTGTTTTAATAGTCTTTGAGAGCTATATATTTAATTGCATAACTCCATTAATAGCTTGACCATACTGAACTAATTTTGATGTTTCTCCTTCCATACAAATTTAAATGATATGAAATTAGTTGCAATTTACTTTAGACACATAGGGTTAACAGTCTGGAGGAAATGGTTTAAAAATATAGTCCATAAAATTTTATGAATTTTTTTGTGTACCCTGCAAATTCTATTATATATATGTGTGTACGTGTGCACATGCATGCATGCGTGTGTGTGTGAGCGACTGGGTTTCTGAATGTGTGGGTGCATTTACTCTTTTATTGATGAAAGAGCTTTTTTGATGATTACTATCTTTGGAAAGTTTTGTGAGGATCTTTATGTTTTATTTTCAAGGAACATGACAATTTTAGCAAATAGGGACAAATGATTGGTCTCGAGAGGAATGAGACACTTTTTGATCTTGTTGAGTTGCCACCAAATTTTTAGAAAATTGGTAAAAGAAAGGTACAACATCGATCACTCAATTAGTATTGCTCCCAGCAAAGTTTTTCTAGTTCGGGGGATCACATCTACTGATAGTTTGTATAGCATTCACACAATACATCAGATAGTGGAAGATAATAAAGCTAAAATATCATTTTTACATCACTTTCTTAATAAAATACATATAAAAGGAAAAAGTAAAGGTTATGGAAAAGTAAATCTAGCTAGATATAATGAACTTGCAAGGTTAACATGACTATGCATGTAGCTTGCTTGATCACATGAATAATAGGATAAGCAATGAACAATCAATCACTTTAAAGAGTAAGCAAAAAGTGCACAATCATACATGTTTATAGTGATTATTTATATTATGATGACAATATTGGGATGCATAATGACATCATTGGATCGGGAACATAATGACTCTAGTATGGAATATGAACTTTTCACATTATTGATATTTATATCGTGATTTCATGTTTCAAAACTAAAGATGCAAAATGATGACATGAGACGAGCAAAATAAAGCATAAATTATTCATGTAGCATACAAATTGCCAGTCTCATTATGCAATCACAATAATATTCATAAATGCTAGTGATAAGAAAATAAAATGCGGTGCGATAAAATAAACATGCTAAAATGATTATGTGATCCTTAGATTCAACTGAGCTTGTGTGAGTTTTGAAGCTTTAGCTTTGAGGGATTATCAAGCTTTCCTTGTCAAGAGGTTCAAAATGACTTGTAGAATGATGCTAGTTTGTATACCTTTGAACCATGCTTTGAAAAATATAAGGCTAGGTTTGGTGGAAGGGAGGCCTAATAACCTAAGAAAAATGAAGTGAGAGAGCTAAAACTGTTTTGGAAGCAAGTTTCTAATGCCTTTAAGTGAACATATTTTTGAGTGTGTGTGTGTATGTTTTCTCTTACTCTCCTCCCTCTAAAATGGGGTGTGGGGACACCTATTTATAGTGCAAAATGTGAGGAAGAGGGGGGGGGGGGTATAGGCGTGGTCATGCAAGCTGTAGGCGACAGGGTTTGGTCGTGCACCTAAGTGTTGGTGACCACGGAATTGTGTGAGCTCGGGGCTCACTAGGAAATAGTGGGCTTGGGGCCAAAAATGGAGATGGAGTCACCACCCAGATGAAAGCCGGGACACACTATACAACAATTGGATTCCACGGAGGTTCCCAGAAGCCATCATCTGAGATCGGGTTCGGAAACTAGGTATGGGCAACCTTGCAGTTGGCCTCCGTGTGTGTTTTATATTTTATTACCTTTAATTATTAATTTATTTCCTTATTGATATACAAATTACGATTGGTTTCCAATTTTATATTTTATTCCAAGTTTGCACATTAGTCCCATTTCATGCTTATATTCTCGGTTTTCAATCATAAATAAATAAATAAAATAAATAAATAAAAATAATTTACAACCATTCATTCCAAATAAAAAGGGAGAGGGATTAAGGATTACAACTTTTGGTGCAAATAAATATATAAAAAATATTAAAAGCAAACCATACATAAACCAAAAATAAACTAATTAATTATACAAATTAATACTTTAAAAATGATAAATAAAGAAAACATCTAGTGATTAAAAATCACCAAATAGTTCTTGCAACACATACAAAATAATTCCATACAACAACAATAATAATATTTATAAATATTAACACATAATATGCACAAAAATAAATAAAAATAAGCTCATAAAATAGTTTGCTAAATAACACCAAAAAAACGAGAATAACCTAAAAACAGTGTTGATCAACACATGAATCATATATAATTGCAAGAAATATAACAAATTAAATAAGAAAATTATGTTAAACATGTAAAATACTAGTTGAAAATCAAGTCATGGATAAATAAAGTTATGTCAAAGAGGCAATGCCTCCATTGCCTCATCATGAAGGGGCGACGCCTCTACGAAGAGACGTCACCTCTTCAATAGAGGTGAGAACATTCTACATTTCTTATATTTTAAGAAACATGACAATTATATAAATAAGCAAGACACAAACACAAATATTAACTATCAATATTCAATGTCTCATGCAATCATGCTCCTCTATTACTTCACATGAGTAATATAACTCAAGAAAACACACAAAATAATAATGAATCAACACTTATAATAAAGGTAAAGAGTTTAAACTTAAAAATGAGGGGACTCACTGTCTTGGTTAAGCTAATGCTCCTAACTGAGCCCTTTGAGCTTGGTTGATGGAGGAGTGGTTTTGAAAATAAGAAGGCTCTTTCCTCTTCTTAAGAGTGAAGTCCTTTAATGCTTCAAAATCTCTTCCCCTTCTTCTCCTTTCTTTCTTTCTTTCTTTTTTCTGTCCTTTTTTCTTTTTATAGACATTCTTCTTTGTCCCTCTCAATTACCAAAATTTTGCCAACCCTTTCTCTCATGCCCCTACATTCCCTTTTAAAGCCTCTCACCCTATTTTTTGTTTCCAGATTCCTAAAAACCCATTCTCACCCTCTCCTCATTGCCTTTTTTTTCATTCCTTAGGCTTTTTCTTTCATTTTCCCTTTTCTTTTACATCTAAAAATGACCAAATCTCAGCAGGTGGACTTCCAACCACTGCCATTAATGGCATTTAATATTGCAGAGAGTGGGTGTGATGAGGCGACATCTCTTTAATGAGGCATCACCTCACCAATGCTTAGGGTAAAGGGGTGACGCCTCTTCGTTGAGGTGATCACCTCTTCACCTGGGCCCGATCAAGGCCTATCGGTCAAGAGGTGATGAGTTTGGGCTTTGGCTTAGTGTTTAGACTTAGACATGGTTTTTTATAGGCTTGGCTTAGTGTTTGGGCTTTCAGAGTCAATTTTAGAGAAGTCTCGGGCTCCCCTTGTATTTAAAACTCAAACTTTCTCATCATCGAGCTTTCATTATGGGCTGATCAAACTAATAGTGTCCACAGTTTACCCCCTTGGTTTTTTAAAAAATTAAATTATTTTAAAATAATTTTTTGATAAAGCAACATGCACATCAAATAGAGAATAAGAATGACATACCTAACCTACAAGCTTCACTCGGGCCATTAGTCTTGGGAATTTAAAGCCAAAAGCTTAAGCTTCTTCTCCAAAATATGATCGTGTTCCTTGAGTTTTCCTGGCCCGATCAGTCACTCATTAGTAAATTTGTCTTGAATCTTTAGCATGGCTCAATCTTCACTTAGTAAAGACAGAAGGGAAACATAACCGTGATCCTCGGGTTAAGCTAACTCAATTAACTACTCATTATAAAATTTCACATGATTCTTAAGTTTTCCTGGCTCGAGAAGTCACTTAGTAGAATAAATGAAGCATAACTATATTCCTCCAGTTTTCTTGGCCTGATCAGTTACTCATTATAATTTGGCATGAATCTTGAGCATGGCCCAGTCTCTACTTAGTAAAAAGAGATGAAATGTAACTGTGTTCCTCGAGTTTTCCTTGTTCGAAAAAAGAAGAATGCACTTCAAGGATTCAAACCTGACCAGACGCCTCCTAAAATGCGCACTTCGGGGATTCAAACCCTACTAGATGCTTGTTCTTTTATGCACTTTGGGGATTCAAACCCGACCAGACGCCTCCTAAAATGCGCACTTCGAGGATTCAAACCCTACTAGATGCTTGTTCTTTTGTGCACTTTAAGGATTCAAACCCGACTAGATACTTGTTCTTCCACACACTTTAGGGATTTAAACCTAACTAGACACTTGTTCATTTATGCACTTTGGGGATTCAAACCCGACCAGACACTTATTCTTTCATGCACTTTGGGGATTCAAACCCGATCAGACACTTGTTCTTTTATGCATTTAGGGATTCAAACCTGACCAGACGCTTGTTCTTTTATGCACTTTAGGGATTCAAACTTGACCAGACACTTGTTCTTCCATGCACTTCAGGGATTAAACATGACCTGATACTTGTTTTACCGCGTACTTTGGGGATTCAAACCCAACCAAACACTTGTTCCTTTTGATGCTTCAATTTGATTAGTGATGCAAAAATTCTCATTTCATTTTTTTAGTGGGCTTTGGGCCATTCGATGCTTTATTTCATAAAGTAGGCCCCACCCTCTTCTCCTTATCTTCTTTTAATTTTTCTCTTTCACCCTAACCATATAAATTCTCACTTTTCTTCTTCAAGGGTCACTTTCACCTTTTCAATCCTTTCTTTTGCCTCTTTTCCTCCCTTTTCTCTTTCTCTCTTATTCTCTGACATGGACGCCCCTAGATTTGCCCATGTGGGACCTAGTGACACCTATAGTGCACCCTTCTTAGAGTTTTAGACTTAGTATTAGAGATGAGATCCCCTATTTGTAGACGTGCGATCCCACATTTATGGCTTGGCCATGAGAGAGGTTAGTACCAATTTCTTTAATTTTTTCCTGTAAATATTATTAAATAGTATTGAATTATTATTCATATACATATATTTATGAATTTAACTGAAAGAAATCAAATTTTCTTAATAAAAAATTAAAATTTCAAATGATCCTATCAAATTGCCAACACAAAGAGGTGTTGCCTCTTCGATGAGGCGATTGCCTTATCAATAAGGCAATCTCTTCTTTGTGAAGAGGCATTCACCTCTTTGAGTTAGCCTTAATCTCAAAGAGGCAAATCACCTCTATGTAAAGAGGTGTTGCCTCATCACTGAGGCGATCGCCTCTTCGATAGAGGCATCACTTAAGTGACAGGATCCAGCAAAAATTTTGAGTTTTTATTACATAAAATAATGACTTTACTCCTTATTTTACTCCCTTAGCTTGATGCCCACACCCTTAAGGGTGCTGGGAACTTTAGCACTATATGGATATGGCATGATAAGTTCTTGAGGCCATACAGACTCAGATTCATGGCACTGGGTTCTCTAATTTTGTCCTGACACTCCCAGCACAGTGAGGGCATACAGATTATTAGCCCTTACATGCCCTGATGGAGAGGTGGTCTGACACCACCCACACTTTTCATCTTCCTTTCGAGGAGTTCACCCTGAATTTGGTGGCCTTCACTGCAGTTATTGGCATTACTTGTGTTGGAGATTTTATTCCCTTCGATGCCAGCCTTTATTAGTTATCTCTTGATAATCTCACTTTTATTGAGCATATACATAGGATGGTCCCATATATGAAGGGGACCCACACGGTGAGGATTGAGTCAATCAGGAGCTTCTACACCCGTGCTATAGTTAAGGTGACCATTACACCCCTACAGATTTATCCGGTGGTGCATGCTTTCCTTATTTATCTACTCGGTATTACTCTCTTTGCAAATACAGCCAACTTTATAGACCTGAGCTTCCTGATGCCTTTGAGAGACCTAGACTTAGTAGTGATCTACGATTGGGGCATCTATGCCTTAGCTTATATTTATAAGAGTATGGATGAGCTGGTGTGCGGAGCTAGATGACTTTGTGGTTTTTGGCATGCCATACTGGTATTTTATTTTCTCTTTTCTCTCTTTATATTCCATTCCAATTATTGTTGTTCAATCTTACTAACAACCCCTTTATTTCTCTTGCAGGACTGGTCTTTAGAGTTGGGGCTAATAATAGGGATCACCAGGGTCATTGACAATCCCTTCCATAAGATGGTGAGGCGGGGGTCCCAGCCGAGCTTGGAGGAGGCCTATGGCTCACATTCATATCCATCGTGAGCAGGAGAACACACTCACTTATTATGAGTTATGTACCCACAAATGTAACTAAAATTAGCAATAAACTCATCAAGCAAATTCACTTACTTGTTTATTCTTGTAGCTATGCCCGAACTTATAGGGCCCTTAGGCTGGGTGGACGTATGCCATGGTTTGCTCCATCCCTTTATCTAGGAAAAGGGTTTTGCTCAGAGGCCCTGATTATAGAGTTTGGTTCCTTAGGGAGAGGATACATCAGTGGTGGTTAGGTGTTCGAGTGAGGCGTCCACCTCTTGCTCCTCCCCGGTATATCTTATGGATGTACGAGTTAGAGGAAGATGAGCTCAATTATGCCTTACAGGGAGAGGATGCTGTAGACTATTACGAGTGAAGGAAGTCTCGCTATGTGGAATCTACATGAGCTTATCTTTTGTAGCGAGTGCCCCTTCTTGAGCCTGCACTTCAGGTAAGCATGCAATGTTTTATTTTATTTATTATTTTATATTTACTTATAGATGTTGTTCTCTGACTTATTTTTCATCTTTTAGGCAGTTACTGGGGCACTTGCTCCTCGCCCTAGGCCATTTGCACAGGAGAGGCCTTATCATTGCCCATACATCATTCATAGTGGTGAGGGTTCCTCCTCTAGCTCACCATCCTCGATAGACCCCTCTAGCTCTCGATCCCAGGTAGTGGTTGGCAGACTCACTGCCACTCCTGATCTGCTGACTCATTACTAGATGCCTTCTAGTGAGCTCTTTCATTAGTTTCTAATGCTAGATATGACTCTGGAGCCATCATTCTTCCCAGAGGCTACTACCCATGTAAGTTTCCTTCTCTGGCAACTATGTTCTTAAGTCTTATAACACACGGTTAATTCTAACATTATCAATGGAATAAATACCTCGAGATTAGGGAAAGTACATGTACCGGGTGGCTAAGGCCCATAAGGACTTCCTGATGTAGGTGATGCAGCAGTGGAGGGTGCACATAAAATATGCCCTATTTCTATATGTATACATGCTTTCATGATTTCTTACCTCTTATTGTGCTTCAACAGGATAGAGATGAGGCTAGTTAGGCTAGGATCACTGCCTTGGAGTGCCAGCTCACCATTCTTCAGGTCAAGGGCGATGAGGAGGAGGGGGCAGTCGAAGAAGAGTTCAAGGATAGCAGCGAGGATGGAGTAATCCCACTGATGCTTCTATGGATGAGCTAGATGATGAGCCTTTGGACTAGCCAACTAATGAGAGGTTAATGAGTCCAACAACGATGAGTGGAGAGGACCTATAAGCACCCAATTTTGGGATGCAATTGTGCACAATTGCGACGTAAGCCCCTATAATGAAATTTATTCAAAAATTGAACTTGGTTATTGATTTTTTAGACTTTAGGGACTAAATTGCAATATTTTTTAGGATTTGATTGCAAATAAGTCAAATTTTCAAGGGTCTTTCAATAATTTAAAGTTAAAAAAATAAATTAGAATCGGCATTGTGTAATGCTGATCGGCATTACACAATGCCGACGCGTAAAGTCCTATTTTTTTTGATTTTTTGCATATTTTTATAGATTTTTTTCAGTGTTTTGATTGGTTGAAAATTCAATTTTATCTTTATTATTATCTGATAAGGTTTTAAATGCGTAATTTTTTAAAATAAAAAACAAATGCTATCATCAGATCAGATGAGATGAGTTTGCTCCTCCTCCGAAGGAGGAAGTCAGTACCCAAGCAGACTTTGTATTTAAAAGTAGAGTTTGCATGCGTGTGAGGGAGGATTTTTTTATGGGGAGAGAACTTTTTTTTTTTGCTTTGGGGAGAGGATTTTCTCATAGTGAGAGACTCACGGAGAGATATAGAGACACACACTAAGAAAAAGATGAAAAAATAGAGAGAGTGCGAGCGCAAAAAACCCTAATTTTGGATACTGAAGTTTTTGAAAGCAATCAAATCCCAGTCTAGAATCAACAATAATCCAATATCAACGGTGATAATCCAATCTGAGGGGCTAAAAAAAGGGCATTTGCATAGCATCTAAATCTTCAGTGTTATTTTCTATTTCATTTTTTTACTCTTTTCTATTATTTTCTGTTTATGATTTTTCTTTTATTTTTGTTATTATTTTGATTATTTGATTTCATTGCTAATCTATTTATTTTTTTTAATGTCCGTATGTGGATTGAGGAGGAGGATGCCGTCTATGTTTAATTGAATAGAAGATCCGTGGAATGCCATGGATAAACCTGTATTGTTTTTAAATAGTTCTTAGGATTTTAATCTTTATTTTGCATTTATGTGTTCTGTGTGGTTATTTTAATTCATGGTGTATAATTGTTTAAATTTTGTACATAGTTTGTAATAGCCTTAGTAGAGGGAATAGTAAAAGATTTAATTTTCTGCACTTTAAAATTATTTAGTAAATCTAGGGTCACTGGGTAAAATTAATTAAAATTAATGGTGGCTTTAGTTAATTAGGGTTTATATGTAATTAAATTAGGTTTTTTTTAGAAATCATATGTGAATGTATTTTGATTTGATTTTGTGATGTTTTTTTAATGTTTTTTTATATTTTTATGTTTTTGGGCCCCAAGCCCCCCATTTATGTCTAACTCATTTAAATAAATAGGCTTAAAAATAGTTTAAGACTTTAAATAATTAAAATCAATTTAGGACCATTAGGTTAACTACATTTTAGGCCCACTTAGTTAATTAAAGCTTGTTTAGACTTAGCTCAGCCCACTTAATTTCATTTCTTTTAAAATAAATAGACCTAGCCCCACATTTCACTTAAAATAAAACCAAATTAGACTTAGGCTTATTAATTTAATTTTCCTTTAAAATTGAATAGACTTAAGCTCATTCCTTAAACAAATTAAAATAAACAGATATAGACTCACTAATTAATAAAAATGTAGGCCCACCTTTAGTTCATTTCTCACTTGTAAATAAAATGTAAATCTAGTTAACCTTTTAATAAAATTAACATAGTTTAGATTTAGGGACAATGTGATCTTGAGTGCATTTTTTATGTGCAATTTTATTGACTAAATGCCTAGGGTTAGATGGATGTCAAATAGGGTTTAATAAAATTGCATGTAATTAGAGGATGAAATAATCATTTATAAAATTATTCTAAATGAACACGAGACTAAGAGAAGTTAGTATTATGTATCAAAAATTTCCTGGTTATGGTGCTAGCTTTCTTTTAGAGAATTGAGTACCACCTTTTTGATTTGTCCTAGTTATTACCCTGGGTGGCGATTCCTCACTTGCATGCCATGCCTTTGTGACACTGGTTAGTGTGTTCTTTAAGGCCTTGAGCCTAAACAGTGTTGTGGTTACTAAAATCTTGGACACGCGCTGAACCCCGTCATCTATAGTGGTGACTCCACTAGGGATAAGAGATACTGATTCTACTTGTGTTCTTTAGAATTGTTTTATTGATTATTATTTCATTCTTGCATTCATTCTGTATGTCCCTACTGAACCGATGGCGTTGGTTTATGATTCCATGATTCCCTAGCTTCATGGAGTTGTAGATTGGCTAACCATCACTCTTAGCCTTAACTCAGTTTAAGAGCATCTGACTAGAGTCTATAACCCAAGTCCCTAAGGGGGGTAATCTTCTCTCAAGTTGGTAAAGGATGCTGGGCCCCTCTAACCTTGGCCTGAAACTCAAAGTCCATAATGGAGAGCATCTTGCTAAGAGAACCTTAACTTTTCACTAGACCCTAACCACATATAATGGCCTAGTTACTTCCCCTAGGATCTTCATCCAAAGTGCTTATTTGTTTGAATTACCATGAGGTATTTCTATTTATAAAAGCCTAGGCCTATACCTTTGAAGCTCATTCAAGCTAATAAAGATTAGGCTGGACCTTTATATTTAGAAACGCTGCTTCTATGTTTTTTTCTTTTAAGAGAGATTTAGCATGCGTGTCGGCTCTTAATATCCCTTGTTGATATGAAGGTCGAGACCAAAAACCCTAGGAAAAGAACTTTCCATTGAACACGTGTGTAGGAGGAATAAGGTTGGAAGGCTTATACTTGCATGTTGCTTGTTGATTGCTTCTTGATACTTGCTACTTACTAAGTGCTTGCCTACTATTTATTGCATAAGCATATGCATCATGCATACATGCATACATATAGTCCATGTATCATACTAATACCTTGTTTTGCAGGCATCATAGATTCATCTAGGTCTTCTCGTGTCTGGGAACGAAGAGGTGGCAGATTGACTAGAGTTGATTTAAGTCCGGAGTCCATAGCTCAAAGCATTTTTCACAAACTGGAGAGACTAGAGGGGAGTCCAATCAATCCACTATTCCTAGAAGCTGAATCAGCTCAGACTGAATAGATTGAAATGGAACCACAACTAGAGATGTGGGCCTTGGAGGACATTAAGGATGGATGACATGAGAGCTATGATGCAAGATGAACTGAGACAGGCTTTGGCCAGACTAGTGCAACCTGTTGTTAGATAACCACCTGCTGCTATTATTGAACAACCACTTGTTGTAGTAGCTCCACCTGTTGTTGTAGCTCCTCCACTTATTGCTAACAATGCTGGGGGGCAACCTGTTGCTAGAAATATGCCTGCTACTAATGTGAGAATGGAAGACATTAAAAACTACATGGTAGAAAAGGCGAAGAGAGAATCACTTGAATTGGTTCAAGACCTTAAGTCCAAGCAAATGCAAGCACTGACTCAAAAAATGTCCAAGATGAAATAGCTGATTAGAGGACAAGGAATAGGATATTCTTTTGACTTTGATGACATGCTGCAAATGGAGGGAGATAAGCTGCCTAAAAAATTCAAAATGCCTCAACTGTAGAAATTTGATGGGAGAGGAGACCTTAGAATTCATTTGAGTCAATACATCATAACCATGAGCACTACTAAAGCACCATTGTCAGTACTTGCTAGGCTGTTTGTACTGTCACTAGAGGGAATGGCTGTAAATTGGTACCATGGGTTAGAAAAGTCTATTAGTGTTGTCTGGAAGGAACTATGTATTGCATTCTTAAAACAATATGATTATAACACTCGATAGGAAGTGTCTATTAGGGATTTGGAGTTGGCTAAGCAAAAACCAAATGAGTCCTTTTCTGATTTCCTCACCAGATTCATGAATAAAGCAAAACTGATGAAAAATAATCTGGTAAAAAAGGATCAAGTTAGGATGATTGTTCATAATGTATCACCTAATTTGGTCAAAAGACTACAAATGATGAACCCAAAGACCTTTATAGATCTATATGATGATGGTCTACTAGCTGAAGAGATAGAGAATGAGAAAAAGAAGAGTTCTAGAGGCACAGTAACCTGAAATTACTTAACTGGGGGCACGTAACAGGGAAGTACTAGCCAAGTTGTGGAGGTGCGTACAATTTAGCAACCCCGAAGGTTCTTTAACTTCAACCAGCCACTCTCTAAAGTCCTAGAGAGGCTAATCCAAAAAGGCCTGCTCAAACCCCTAACCTTTTCTAAGCCACTAAACCCAAATGTCCCTGGTTTTAACCCTAACAGTTACTGTAAATTCCACCAAGCTGCGCCATCCCACAGAAAATTGTATCTGCCTAAAACATGAAATCCAAAACCTGATAGACTCTGGAAAAATCACTAACCCTGAGAAATCCAATTCCAAGCCAAACACTAGAAACAACCCTTTCCTAGACTCCCAAAATGTTCCACCACCAGCCACCATGATGATCAACTTAGGGGTTAGCGAAGAAGAAGTGTAAGCTCCTTCGAGGACCTTAACCTTATACCCAATGGAGAACCTTTCAGATAGCCATAGAGAGGAGTAAAAGATTTATTGGGCCAGCCTTCAGGCAAGTTTGATTACAGAGTATTTTACTTGAAACCACCCTTTGCTGATATCCCTATTGAATTAATTAAGCCCTCAAGTTAGGGAGATGAGTTTGACGATAAGCCAATAAAAGAAGAGCCTGAAATTCTCGAGTAGTCGCCAAGAGGAGTTAAAGATCTGTTGGGACAACCTTCGGGCAAGTTCGATTATAGAGTGTTCTATTCTAAACCCACTTTCGCTAACATCCCCATTGAATCGATTCTGCCTACAGGGTGGGGTGATGAATTTAAGGATGAACCTTTGGCTCTTAAATATTCTTAAGAAGGAGTTGAAGATTTATTGAATCAACATTTAGGTAAGCTCAATGTGGAAGATCTGTAAGGGAAAGAAACATGCATAATGGAAGTATGGAAAGATGGGAAAAGAGACTGAATCATTGGAGTTATTGACATATGGAATGACTTTGATGATGAAAGCCTAGGTGATATTGATGTCTGGAGTAATGATCCTAAAGTGAATCATGTCACTAGAAGTGGGAAGAATTATAAAGTAGCAGAAAATAAAATAGAAAGAGTAATAGAAAGAGAAGAAATAGAAGAAGCAGAGATAGAAGAAGAACAGAAGGATTTGATTTTAGAATAACTAAAGAAGGCTAAAGAAAATGTCAACATTTGGGAATTATTGATGCATTTAGGCAACCATAAAAGAGCTCTTGTCAAAGCTTTATTGAACATGAATATTGAAACGATAGTTATGCCTAAGGCTATGGTAGCAAAGGTGACAGAAAAGAAACATGGGCTGGTAATATTCTTAGATGATGACTTGCATTTAGAGGAAAGAAACCATAACAAGGCATTATTTATCCCAGCTGAAGTAAAAAGGAAGAGAACCAACTTCATAATGGTGGATGATGGTTCAACTATAAATGTATGTACGCTAAAAATTCTACCTAATTTGGGTCTGAAAGTAGATGACTTGATGACTTCAAACCTCATAATCAGAGCTTACGATGACAGTACCAAGAATGTGGAGGGAACATTTTAGGCTTTGGTCAAAATAAGGCCCGTAGAGTCGACTGTTGAATTTATTGTGCTAGACATCCCTGTCACCTATGCCCTATTGTTGGGAAGGCCATGGTTTCATATCCTGGGAGGAGTACCCTCAATTTTGCATTAAAAGATAAAATTCCCTTATGAAGGAGAAGTTATGACCATAAAAGCTGGGACTAATGCTGCTATGGCATCCATATTGGATAAACAGAAATAAGTGTGTGCACCCCCTGGTTTCTAGATTGCTAGGATATTTGATAGGACTGAAATGGATTCGAGAGTAGCAAAAATGATGGAGAACATGAATTACCGGTTTGGACGAGGACTGGGAAAGATTGAACAAGGAGAATTCTCAGGATTCAAAAATCATGATGACACAACAAGATTGGGTTTTATAGGGGAAGCAAAGCCAAAAGGTAGAAGGGCAAGGAAGAAATTCAATGTAGAAAAAAGGAAGCTTTATGAAAAATTTGGTCCTTTGAGTCAGAACTTCATTAGGCCAGGGGAAGACAAATACTATCTAAGAGCTAAGGAATCAGTCAGTGTTGTTGGAGCATATGTCCCTTGGTTTGAGATCTTCAAGGAGCAGATTGTGGAGGATATGATGAAGGACAACAAAGAGGAAGTGATGAAGCTGGCGGCTAAGAGGATGGGTAGTACTGTTGTTAAAGAGTTGTTATGTCAACCACCTCAAGGACAACCACTATGAGACTTAGTATCGCTAGCATCTAGAATAGGAAATAAAATTTCTCATTGTCTCATTGAATAAAATTTTAGTCTGTAGTGATCAATGATATAAATTCGGATTATGCTTTCTTATGTAATGTACATCCTAATGGTACTATGCATTATGATATTAATTACATTTGCTTGTTTGACATAAATTTAATTTAATTAAATTCATTCAGCATGGCATAAATGTAAATTCAAAGAACATACATATATCACATGATGTAACTTTTGAAGATAGGAAATGTGAGAGAAATAAAAATAAAAAAGAAAAAAGAAAAAACAAAGAGAGAATAAAGAGAGAAAAAAAAGAAGAGAAAGAAAGAACAATAAGGTAAAAATTAAAGAGGAAAATTCATGACTGACTGATAATAGGAGATATATCATGTGATGTAATGAATATTCTCATTTTTGCCCTAATGAATGATTAAAATTGAATTTTAATTTTTTTTTCAAACATCGCATATTGGTCTTTATCATATTGCATAAGTATCTGAATGGAAAAACGATACATGATGAAAGCTAAATAAGAACTATGAGATTACTATTTCAGTTAAGTTTTATTTTTGCCACTTCTTTTGTAATTTTCCTTGTAAGCCTAGCATCCCCTTATATCTTGAGAATCCTGGTCATTCAGTAACTTGCTTTTCAACCCACACATTATAATTGTCAACATCGAGTCTCATATTCTACTCAAGAATTCTTCAAAGTGCAAGTCCAATTGATTTCATTATCCAGAACTCACTTCAATCAGTTCACCCACTCCTATGCATCTTCAATACATAAGATTGCAGCTAATAAGGTTAGTAAGACAAAGGGCCAACAACAATAAATGACCAAACTGAGTCTCTTATTCACATGAAGAAAGTGATTGCTAGGATGAATTCAAAACAAAGATAGGGGTAAAATGTAACTTTGGGACAAGTTATGGGAAAAATGGTAAATACAACAGTAGAACTTCAAAGTTAGTGAAAATGATCTTAGGGCAGAAAGGATTATACTACAAGCATATAGATATAACAATTATCATACAACAGAAGCAGTAATAAAAAGAAAAGTTCAATAGTGCATCGGTCAATAATGAGCTCAAGTGTAAAGCCATAAATCCCACTCGCTCGCTTGGTTATTTGTCCAATAGGCTATATTAGAAGCTTAAACATTAGAAGTACCAACAATGAAGCATCTACAAGCTATTGATGGGGCACCTCATTCTCACACTCCAAGCTACGAACATAGCTTTGCTCCAAATAGAAGACCTATTAGGATCATGCATGTTATGCATAACATGCATACATTTGTTGTGAAATACTTTCTTTGCATAATAAAGTCTTTGAGCCTAGTCAAGATTGTCCAAACACTTAGCTACTAAAATTTGAGATTAGTGTTGTAAAAGTACAGGAAAGTAGTCAGAGTATTCACAGGTAAAGCATCTAAAGGAATGAAAATAAAAGGAGTAATATTACCAAGAAGCATTATCTTGGTGACCTCAAGAGGCTAGATAAGACTTTCAAGCTCTTTAAACTCAGTATCCATCTCCATAGTCTCACCAGGAGCATCATTTGGAATATCTCTCCATAACAATTAGACCATTGTAGGGTGTGGAATATGGTAACGAGAAGGTCCAACATGTCAGCGATACATACGCTTGGCCCTAAAAAGGGAAGAATGCACTCAAAACTTGAGACAAATGCACTCTGAAAAATTCTTTGATTATGAATAAAAAATCTCTAACTCCTAAATCTTTTCTTTTGCAGGAAACATTGGGAAAAGGAATGAGGCCTTCAACCATAGCATTAACATAATAAAGCCACAACTTCGATGGCAGAATATTGTGACCCTGCGACTAGAGACATCATCACCATAATCAAAAAGGGAAGAATGCAAAAGAATAACATTGCATTTTGGCCAAATTTCTTCATTTACAAATAAACCATCCTAACTTATGGTATTTTGTGTAGGGAAAATGAAAGAGAATGAAGAAGAGGAAAGGAATTGATACATCAATAAGAATGACTAGGATAGTAAATGCTAATCACTTGTCAAAATCTCACTTTGTGTGACAAACAGCCTGACAAATACCAAAGGGAAGTAGTATAACTCTATCTTTTTTTATTATGTAGTAAAGTAAAAATTGAAAGAAAATTTATAAAATTGAGAGGAAATTCATCCACTTCATGATGTCATATGCGAAAACTTATCTCATAACCTTTGATTTTAGTGGCTTTCTTTTATTAGCCTCTTAGAATTCAGATGTCTTGTTGATAGTTTTATGCTAAGAGTTTCTGAAAAATCTAATCAATCTAATGCTTACTTTACACCCCAATGAGGGGAAGAATATGCAAAGACAAAATCTATGGACTTGTAGTATAAATTGGTTGAATTTCGAAGTGTCATTTTAGTCTTTTGAATAATAAATGTGCATATAATCTACTCCAATGCTTAGAAATGAGTACGAGCACAAATCCCTCAATGGTATCCATACTGAGTAATACGAGAAAGGCGGGAGAATACTAAGAGGAGAATTAGAATAAGAGCAAGCATAATGTACTCCAATGCCCAAAAATGAGCAAGAGTATCAATGTGAACTTTTGGCGGTATCCACGCTGAGTAATACAAGAAAGGTAGGGGAATACTAAAAGAGGACCCATGTTAATTTTTTTTAAAAAAAAACTAGCTCTATTTACTCCAACGCTTTGTAAGAGTATGTGTATCCAATGAACCTTTCCAACGATATCCACGCTGAGTAATATGAGAAAGGCAGGGGAATACTTAGATAAGGAAGAAATGCATAAAAATAATTTAAAGACTATTTTGATACTCTGAATTCAATATTTTTATGATTAATTTCCATAAGTTTTAATAAATTCTCCCTAAAATTAGGTGTGGAAGTAAGCTCTTCACTTGGTAAATGCTATACTCTCAGCATAAGATGGTTAACAATGCCTCTGACCTTTGCAAATGGCAAATAAATGACAGTCATTAAAATAAAAAATAGTGAGATTCGTTAAGTACATCCTAAATTTTCAACATTATAATATACTTTTATACAATCATCGTGATTGAAACTAACTTCAATATGTTTGCAGGAATTATAAAACTAGAAGGTAGTGCACAGTGGAATTAAAATTAGTCAGCACAAAGAATTCAAAGCATTCAACTCAAACAACTAAAGATAAAAATCAACAAGCAGTTATGGACTATAACAATATCAAAGGCAAGAAATGAAAGGATTATGGTCAATTTGTAAGCAATTATAAATTGCATTATCATCAGCGAGTAGTTATAGACTGCAGTATCATTAGTGAGCAATGAAGGGTTACAACTAATCGCGAGTAGTTATGAACTGCAGTATCATCAATGAGCAATGAAGGGTTCCAGCTAATCGTGAGCAATTATGGATTGCGGCATAATCATATAGATCAACCAACACTACATAATCTAGTGTAGTGTATTCCACTTTAGTCTATTACTTTTGTGTGCATATGAATTCAAGTTCTTTCATTCCAATTTGGTCCATAATTGCATTTGGATTAGGAACATGTTCCTAATTGAATCATGACATTCATAAAATTAATAATTCATTGAATTATTAAAACTGCTTAATCAATTTGTGATTCTGAATTTTCTAGTCAAAGACAGAATACAGAACAAGATTATAAAATTCATTTTTTGCATTTTATTTTGCATTATTTCAATCAAGGGATTCATATGCTGCACAGTAGCTATGATATGAATTTCAAATGATTATATTATGTGCTACACAATAGTCATAACCTTCATTATGTTATGTACTGTATAAAAGTTATAATATAAACTTTTAAATTCTTCAGTGCTAGATGTTCCACAGGAACTATAGCAAATTTTTAATTCAACTACACTAGACGTTCCACAGGGAATATAGTGTACACCGTTAGACGTCCCATAGGGAATATAATGAAATTCATCATCGCTAGGCGTTCCATAGGAACTATAGCAAGTTTTCAATTTATCATCACTAGACATCCCACAGGGAATATAGTGTACATCGTTAGACGTTCCACAAAGAATATAAAAAAATTCATCATTGCTAGATGTTCCATAGGAACTATAGCAAGTTTTCAATTTATCATCACTAGACATCCCACAAGGAATATAGTGTCTATCATTGCTAGACGTTCCATAGGAACTATAGCAAGTTTTCAATTTATTATCACTAGACGTCCCACAGGGAATATAGTGTACATCATTAGATGTCCCACAGGGAATATAACGAAATTCATCATTGCTAGACGTTCCATAGGAACTATAGCAAGTTTTTAATTTATCATCACTAGATGTCCCACAGGGAATATAGTGTGCATCGTTAGACGTCCCATAGGGAATATGATAAAATTCATCATTGTTAGACATTCCATAGGAACTATAGCAGATTTTGAATTCAACTACATTAGACGTCCCATAGGGAATATAACAAAATTCATCATTGCTAAACATTCCAAAGGAACTATAGCAAGTTTTCGATTTATCAACACTAGAAGTCCCACAGGGAATATAGTGTACATCATTAGACATCCCATAAGGAATATAACAAAATTCATCATTGCTAGACGTTCCATAGGAACTATAGCAAGTTTTCAATTTATCATCACTAGACGTCCCATAGGACTATAGTGTGCATCATTACTAGACGTTCCACAGGAACTATAGCAAGTTTTCAATTTATTATCACTAGACGTCCCATAGGGAATATAATGTGCATTGTTAGACATCCCATAGGGAATATAACAAAATTCATCATTGCTAGACATTCCATAGGAACTATAGAAAGTTTTTAACTTATCATCGCTAAACATCCCACAGGGAATATAGTGAAAACTCATTTACACAAAGTCCACTAGACATTCAGCAGGAAATATAGTGAGACTTGCCAAAAATCATACTTTTCTCAGCAATTTGAGCATCAATCTATCACTTAGGATACAATCAAGTGTCTTAATTTGTTTCTTTCAAAATTGTGTGCTTCTATTACTTTGTCGTAATTTGTCAAGCAAACAGAGACAAATGGGGGCAACTATAAGCACCCAAATTTGGGATGCAATTGTGCATAATTACAACGTAAGCTCCTATGATGATATTTATTCAAAAATTGAACTTGGTTGTTGATTTTCTGGACTTTAGGGACTAAATTGTAATATTTTTTAGGATTTGATTGCAAAATAAGTCAATTTTTAGGGGTCTTTTGGTAATTAAAAGGTAAAAAAATTAAATTAGAATCGACATTTAAAATGCCGATCGGCATTACATAATATCAATGCGTAAAAGTCCTATTTTTTTTATTTTTTGCGTATTTTTATCGATTTTTTCAGTGTTTTGATTGGTTGAAAATTCAATTTTATCTTTATTATTATCTAAAAATTTTTTAAACGCATAAGTTTTTGAAATGAAAAACAGATGCTATCATCAAATAAGATGAGATGAGTCTATTCCTCCTCCGAAGGAGGAAGTCAGTACACAAGCAGACTTTACATTTGAAAAGTAGAGTCTGCATGTGTGTGAGGGAGGAATCTTTTTTTTTTAGGGAGAGAAATTTTTTTCTGCTTCAGGGAGAGGATTTTCTCATAATGAGAGACTCATGGAGAGACATAGAGATGCACACTAAGAAAAAGATGAAAAAAATAGAGAGACTGCGAGCGCAAAAAATCCTAATTTTAAATACTGAAGTTTTTGAAAGCAATCAAATCCCAATCCAGAATCAACAATACTTCAATTTCAATAGTGATAATCCAATCTGAGGGGCTAAAAAAAGGGCCTTTGCACAACATTTAAATCTTCAGTGTTATTTTCTATTTCATTTTTTTACTCTTTTCTATTATTTTATATTTATGATTTTTCTTTTATTTTTGTTATTATTTTGATTATTTGATTTCATTGCTAATCTGCTTAGTTTTGTTTTTTTTTTGTTTTGATGTCCGTATATGGATTAAGGAGGAGGATACCGTCTATGTTTAATTAAACAGAAGATCCATGGAATGCCATGGATGAACCTATACTATTTTTTAATAGTTCTTAGGATTTTAATCTTTATTTTGCATTTATGTGTTCTGTGTAGTTATTTTAATTCATGGTGTATCATTGTTTAAATTTTGTACATAGTTTGTAATAGCCCCAGTAGTGGAAATAGTAAAAGATTTAATTTTCTGTACTTTAAAATTAATTAGTAAATCTAGGTTCATTGGGTAAAATTAATTAAAATTAATGGTGGCTTTAGTTAATTAGGGCTTATACGTAATTAAATTAGGTTTTTTAGAAATCATATGTGAATGTATTTTGATTTGATTTTGTGATGTTTTTTATGTTTTTTTTTTATATTTTTTATGTTTTTAGGCCCTAAGCCCACGTTTAGGTCTAACCCATTTAAATAAATAGGCTTAAAAATGGTTTAAGACTTTAAATAATTAAAATCAATTTAGGCCTATTAAGTTAATTAGATTTTAGGCCCACTTAGTTAATTAAAGCTTGTTTAGACTTAGCTCAGCCCACTTAATTTCATTTCTTTTAAAATAAATAGACCTAGCCCCACATTTCACTTAAAATAAAACCAAGTTAGACTTAAGCTCATTAATTTAATTTTCCTTTAAAATTGAATAGACTTAAGCTCATTCCTTAGAAAAATTAAAATAAATAGATCTAGGCTCACTAATTAATAAAAATGTAGGCCCATATTTAGTCCATTTCTCCCTTGTAAATAAAATGTAAATCTAGTTAACCTTTTAATAAAATTAACATAGTTTAGATTTAGGGACAACGCGATCTTGAATGCATTTTTTATGTGTAATTTTATTGACTAGATGCCTAGTGTTAGATGCATGTCAAATAGGGTTTAATAAAATTGCATGAAATTGGAGGATGAAATAATCATTTATGAAATTATTCTAAATGAACACGAGACTAAGAGAAGTTAGTATTCCGTATCCAAAATCTCCTAGTTGTGGTGCTAGCTTTCTTTTAGAGAATCGAGTACTACCTTTTCAATTTGTCCCCATCATTACCCTGGGTGGCGACTCCTTACCTCCATACCATGTCTTTGTTACAGTGGTTAGTGTGTTCTCTAAGGCCCTGAGCCTAAACAACATCGTGGTTGCTAAAATCTTAGTCACACACTAAACCCCATCGTCTGCAGGACCCTCTATAGATTTTTATTGGCATAAGGGTGTCCTTGTCTAGGAACATTGGAGGCTTTACATTGTTGCCCTTTATCTGTCTGAATTGATTCTTATTTGATTGACACTTCTTTTTATGCCATCATATTTTACATTGATAATTTTTAAAGGAATTTTGAATGACTGAAGGCCTTTTTATGTCGGAAACACCTTGTTCTAACTCTTCATATTCAATTTAGAAAATTCTTAAGAATGTGAAGATCTACCCTGCTTGTCATAGAGGTGTCACCTCTTTAAAGGGACATAGCCTCTATGTGAAGATGCGATAGATCATTCACCTCTTCATATAAAGGCGAACCCTGAATGTAAAGGTGAATGCCTTTACATGCTTGCTTTACAACTATAAAAACCCTAAATCTTCTTCAAAATCCCTAATCTCTTCATCTCGTTGGTTTCCCCATTTTTCTTTCCTAGATAGCATTTTGACCCCTAATGATGATTAAGAGAAGCTTGAAATGGCTACATCCAATTCTGAAAAATTTGGATGGCAGGTCATAGGCTAGAATAGAGACATTTCACTTATTTGCCTTTCAATCTTTGCATGCTAGGAAGATTAACTTCTCACTTCTTCATGTTCTTGCTTAGTTTAGGGATCCCCAAAAGCTTGTTTTTTGATTCAATATAATGGAGATTTACCCCTTGCCAGAGGAATTTAAAGTTATCCTGGGCTCTCACATAGAATCCACTTCACAGATTGTCATCCCTCTAATTGTAACCTTGGATTTGGACACCATCCAATACCAAATGGCAAGTTTGTTCAATGTGTCCGCTCAATCCTCTCTTTATCATATTGTTGACAATGAAATCTTTCTTAGCCCTTTTATAGAGATGGTAGCGGCTGTAGACAGTAGCGAGGTTCCTTAGCCTCAAATGATGGCATCTTATTGATATATTCAGTTCTTGTTGGTCTCCCCTTTTGGTAACTGTGACCCGAAGATCCTGCATGTTCTGGACCAAGTGGAGAGTGGACTAAACCCTGTCCCTCTTATTCTGGTTGAGACCATTATCAGACTTGATAACTTTTTCAGGACTAGGAGATTCTTTTGGAGTCCATTTCTACTAGAGGTGAATGTTTTCTTTCTCTTACCACTTTCTGCTTTCCATCATTCTTACCCATTTATCAATTCTATAGGCTTGGTTGCAAGATAAACTGAGATTGCTCAAAGCTCCTAGAGACATTGCTCACTACAAGGCCAAACACTATTGCATTAGGAGACTTCATCCTTTCCCAGAGGATACCCATAGCTTCTTATCTGCATTCCCTGATACTCTAATTCAGTGGATGTGCCTATGGTGGAGACTGCAGCACGTGACCCTTCGGTCTTACACCTATTATGTTCCTTTGGCCGACCTCCATTTTTCCACCTTCTATAATTTGGCTTAGCTCTGTAAACAATATAGATAGAAATAGTTGATTATGGAGCTCATACATAAGTTTGAACAAGGGCCTCTTTCTCAGAATTTTCTAGACAACTTGGTTGCTACTTGGCCTCGGAGGATCATTTAGAGGTTCATTGACCACAATGGAGATCAGTCTATCGATGACCAGTACAAGGCATGGGTTTAACTATAACAAGTAGAAAAGGATTAATTTATAAGAAATAGAAGGACAATGGCATTACAAGCATCGAGTGCCCAAGGGAGTCACAAGAGAAGTAAACGATATCATATCAGTTTATAAAATTTAGTCTTTTTATGTACTTTCTTTGTTGAATGAGATTTCCTTTTTGAGTTAGACATATGTGTAATAATCATTTAATGTAATGTTTACAATAATAAAAGCAATCCATTCCATTTAATTTAAGCATAATATGACTATACAATTTTGGTTCTTATATATCTCCTATCATTAATTGGCTTGCCTTTGCAAGTTTTCCAACTAACTATTTTCTCTTTTCTCTCTCTTTCCTTTTACATGCCCTTTACTTTTGCCTAGACCACCTTTTCAAATTTTTAATCTAATAGGACTTTTTACTTTTCCTTTTTCTGTCTCTAACTTTTGCCTAGGAAACCTCTTTTGAGGTTTTCTTCCTAGTGAGACTTTATAGAAAGTATTTCTTGAGCTTGTCCATATTGATGGGCTCTCTGAATTCATTTCCCTCAAAGTAAGACAAAATAGCATCCCCTTTTGAAAATAGCTTCTTCACTTAGTAGGGACGTTCCTAGTTTGGCTTTAACTTTCCCTGCAGATTAGTCATGATTGGCCTAGTGAGCTTTAAGACCAAGTCACCCTTTTTGATCTTGCCTAGCTGAATCCTCTTGTTATAAGCCTAAGCTATCCTTTTCTTGTACAACTAAGAGTGATATATAGCCTTCATTCTCTTTTCATCCAATAAGGTTAGCTGGGCCAACCGGCTTTCTACCCATTGATACTTATATACTAGAGAATATGGAGAGGTTCCTGTTGACATTCTAGAATTGGTTCTATATCCCCATAATGAAAATTATGGATAACTTGCCCAGTCTTTATAATTTTCTAGTATCTTGGCCAGGATTCTCTTCACATTCTTGTTTGCTGCTTCTACAGCTTCGTTAGCCTATGGTCTATAAGGGGATAATCTATGATTCTCAATCTTGTATTCTTCTAAAAAAGTGGTCATTTCTGCCCTAAATTGAACACCATTATCAGTGATGACCTGATAAGGCAACCCATACTGGTAAATTATGTTCTTCTCTATGAACCTGGCCAACTATTTTGCTGCTACAGTGGTAAATGATTCCACTTCTACTTATTTAGATAAATAGTCAATCGCCATAATGATGTAACGATGACTGTTGGATACTTTTGGCCTTATGTCTCTAATAATGTCAATTCCTCATAATATAAATGACCAAGGAGAGGTTAATCCCTAAAGTTCTACAGAAGGCAGGTAGCTCACATCACCATATACTTGGCAGTTGTGGCATTTCTTTATATACTTCATGGAATCAGCCTCCATGGTTAGCCAGAGGTACCCTTGACAAGTTATCTTTTTAGTGAGGATTATTCCATTCATATGAGGGCCCATATACACCCTTATGAACTACTTTTATGATCTTCTATGCCTCACCCTTATCGATGCATCTTAGGTGTACTCTAGTTGGCATTCTTTTATACAACATCTCGTTGTGGCTAATAAACTATCGTGATAACATCCTTAATGACATCCTTTCTTTTCTATCAGCTTCCTCAGGGAATTGTCCTGTCTTAAGATATCATTGTAGATCATAAAATTAAGGCTTCTCTGCTAGGTCAATCAACATTATTCTGATTTCCTTATAGGAAGGAATTTGAGCCCGTACTAAGATAAGAGGCTTCATTTTTGCTTTTCTGCCTCCTTCCCATGTAAAAGCCATGGTAGCCAATGCATCTACCATCTGATTCTCCTCTCAAAGAAAGTTTATAAATTTGAATTGCATGAAGGACAATAAGATCATGGCTAAATAATCCCAATATGAATTTAGTTTATTTTCCCTCACTTCTCATTCCTTAGTGATCTGCTTTACTACTAGCATCAAATCCCCATACACTGTCACCTCTTCTGCCCTTACATTCTTGAGTGCTTCCAGAACAAAAATGCAGGCTTTATATTTAGCTTAGTTATTAGTGACCTCGAATTCCATCCTCTTTTCCATAAGCATTACTTCTCTTTCTAGTAAGACCAAAATCACGCCAATGCCTACCCCTTTACTATTCACTACTTCGTCAAAGTATATTTTCTAGGTCTAGATTTCTATTGCCCTCAGGTGTTCATCCAAAAATTCTAACTCCTATTCATATTTATCATTCATCAAATTTTAGGCCAAAAAGTCTGCCACAACCATTCCCTTTATCACCTTTTTAGTAACATAATCTATGTTAAATTTAGTGAGCAAGAGTAACCATCTAGTTAATTTTCCTATCAGTGAAGGAGTCTGCTGGAGATGTCTAAGGGGATCATGCTTAGAAACTACTTGAATCCTATAGGATTGGAAGTAATGTTGTAGCTTCTTTGTTGCCTAAATCATCGCCAAATAGGTTCTTTCTCCTAGACTATAATTAGTTTATAAGGCAGAAGCTCCTTACTCAAATAATATATGAAATGCTCAACTCTCCCCTCTCCTTCTTAAGCCAACATTGAACCGATCACATCCTTCTCAATAGCTAAGTAAAGAATTAGAGGCTTCCCTAGCCTTGGTGGCTGTAAAACTAAAGGATTCATCAAATACTGCTTAATAGTTTCAAAGTTATGCTGACACTTATCATCCCAAAAAATCAGCTGATTCTTCTTTAAAAGCTTGAAGATCGACTCATAAATGGTAGTTAGTTTGGCTATTAACTTGTTGATGTATTATAGCCTTCCTATAAACCCTTTGACTTTTTTCTCATTCTTTGGTGCGGGCATCTCTCTGATTGCTTTAACCTTGTTTAGATCCACCTCTATGCCTTTTTGACTAACAATATGTCCCAATAGTTTCCTAGATGTCACCCCAAAAACACATTTCTTTGGATTCAATCTAAGGTTGTACTTTTCAGCTCTCACCAGGAACTTGTCTAAGGCTTCAAAATGCCCTTCTCTGATTAAAGACTTCACCATCATGTCATCTACATACACTTTTATCTCTTTATGGATTAGGTTATGTAATAGCATAGTAGCCATTTTGTAGTAAGTAGCCCCTACAATTTTCAATCCGAATGGCATAACTGTGTAACAATAAACACCCCACTTAGTAATGAAAGAATTCTTCAACTTGTCAATTAGTGCCATCATGATCTGATTGTATCCTGAGAAGCCATCCATAAAGGAGTACATGGTGCTGGAAGCTACACTGTTGACCAAGGTGTTAATATGTGGTAAGGGAAAATCATCCTTAAGATAAGTCTTATTCAAGTCCCTATAATCCACACACATCTTGACCTTACCATCTTTCTTGGGAACTGGGACTATGTTAGCCAACCATTAGGTGTCATCTACCACCTCTAGGAACTTCGCTTTCAACTACTTTTCTACTTCTTCTTTTACTAGGAGAGCCCATTCTAACCTTAGTCTTTTTTTTTTGTTTTATCAATGTGATGTGAGAATACATGGGAATCCTGTGTTCCAAAATCTCTCTATTGATCCCAGGCATATCCTCATAGCCCCAAGCAAATACTTTATATCTTCTTTTAAGAGTTTCGTTCATTTTTTCTCTTTCATCAAGAGTTAAGTTAGAAGCAATAAGTATATTTTTAGGGTTATCACTTATACCTAGATTAAATGATTTAGTTTGCACTGAATTAATGTCAAACATATGGATAAAATGATCATCACATACAACAAAACCATTAGGAAACACATCACACAAGAAAGCATAATCAGACTTCATCACATGAACTTTAGAAAGAAAAATGTCATCAGTCTTAAACAAATTAGAAATATAAAGGTCAATGTCATAATAAAAAACATCTATAACATCTATAATAGAATTAAGGATAGGTTTTAAAGTTGAATTCCTCTTCCTGGTTAGCAGCGTTCTTTAAATCCAAAGCAGGAATGTCCCTTTCTGATTCTAAAGTCAATACCAGCTCTTTTACTATGGGCTCTTCAATAATAGATTCTTGGGTCCCATCCACATATTCAGTGAAGATTTTAAATCCAGGGACTAGTTTCTTAACGATCATCAGGGGCTCCTTGGTAGGGCTAATTGGCACCTTCTTCCACAAATGTTTCCTAGAGCATCTTCTTCTTCAACTTAGCCATAATTTTAACTTTCCCTAACTTGCCCTTAGTTTCTTCCCTTTCATTAGACTAGTCTTCCCCTAAATATCCTAACCTGTGTTTCAAAATCGGTACCTTGGGTTTAATAAATCTCAATGGACCCTACTAATTCTTTCTGAGTCCTATCCTAGGCACAAACCGCATGCTCTTCATTATACTAACAATCTTTGGGCTTGGCTCATATTTATAAATCATGCAGACTTTGAAACTTAGGCTGTTCAGGATCTCAGTAGGAGCTAGTTTCAATGCAGTAACTATAGCCTCTGTGTCAGCCATTATAATAACCACCCTCCCTTTATGTGGAAATTTGATCTTTTGATGAATGGTGGATGACACTCCCCCTAAAGGATGGAACCATGGTCTTCCTAAAAGAATAGCAAAGGTGATTGGGATTTCTATTACATGAAGGTTAACCCAAACTTCAATAGGTCCAGTCTTGACTAAAGTCTAGAAAGTTCCTTCAACTGGCCTTTTCATATCATTATAGGCCTTTATAACTACATCAAAAGGTTTCAAGTAAGCTACCATCAAGCCTAGCTTTAGTAGGATCTTCAGAGGACATACATTAATGGCTGACCCATTATCAACCATGACATAACATGGCAATTTGCCTTTCACTTTGGCCTTAATGAATAGGGCTTTGCTATGATCCCTTCCTTATAGGGGTAGTAGATCATCTATGAACATAATTGCCCCCTGAGGACTTTTAGTCATTGAGCTCACCATTTGCTTTGGAATGTGCATTGAAGGTATCTTCTTATGATTGAGAACTAAAACTAGTGCTTCCCAATGGGCCCGAGAGTTCATAAGCAACTCCTAAATAATGGCAAGAGTTTTCTTATCCTTTTTAGCCTCAATAATCACCTTAACTTTCTTACCTTTCTCTGATCCCTCTTTTGAATTACTCCCCTCTTTCTCTGCTTCAGCCTTATTTATTCCTTCCTCCCCCTCCTTTGACTTCTTAGTGGATTGTGTTGTTCTGCTCTTATTTTCCTTCCACTGATCAACTGCTTCTCTCTTTTTGTCATTAGAACTCTAACTATCAAGCACATTTACATGAGACTCAATGGCCTGCTGCCTTAGATTCAGGTCTTTTGGTTATGGTCTTGGTGGGGTAGGTGCAACATCAATAAAAGAATTAATAACTTTTTCCTCTGTTAGGCCCATATTAATTATCAAAATACGAGGATTTGGTAGTGGTACATTTTGGTAGTTAGGTAAAGGGTTATTTTGCGCATTTGGTTTTTTAGTTTTTGGGTCAGTTATTTTTCCTAAATCGATTAAATCTTGAATCTCATATTTTAGGCAAGTGTAGCTTTTTGTATCATGCCCAATGTTCTTATGGTACTTGCAGTATAGATTTAGGTTAACATTTGGGAAATAAGGTCGTTTAGGTAAGGGTTGTAGAAGGTTATTCTCAATCAGCTTTTTCAGGACTTTAGAGAGGGATCTTCCTAAATTATAAAACATTTAGGAATACCTAACTATGTTGATCTATATATTACTGCTTGGCCCGACTTTGCCGCCAGACCCAAGCTCCTCTTTGTTCATAGATCTTCCACTAAAAAACTTCTTTTCTTATACGAGGTCTGATTCTTTCTGTACTCCAAACCTATATAACTCTTCAAAGTTTTGAATCCTTATATCCCTTAGTTTCCTAGAGAGAGGGAGTACACATCCTTCTATGGCTATTACTAGCTTATCAAATTCTATAGGTTATTGCTTCGTCTGTGCTAATTTGGCTCTCCACCTGATCAAATAATCCATAAAAGATTCATTGAATTTTTGCTTTAGGTTCTGTAAGTCTCTAAGGGAAGCCTCCATCTGAATGTTGAGACTATATTGCTTGATAAATGCAGCATATAGTTCCTCCTAATCAACTTGAACATGGGATTCTAGTGCATAATACCATCTGATGGGTGCTCCTTCCAAAGACAATGATAATTGCTTCACAATCTGCACTTTAGTTAGTTCAATTGTCTTCATGTGGGTAATATACTACTTTAAATGGAGGTAGGGTTCCTCTGTGCCAGTGAACTTCTTTATCTCATGAAACTTAAACTTCCATGATAGGGGATCAT
Source organism: Mallotus nudiflorus (assembly GCA_947683625.1). Taxonomy (NCBI): domain Eukaryota; kingdom Viridiplantae; phylum Streptophyta; class Magnoliopsida; order Malpighiales; family Euphorbiaceae; genus Mallotus; species Mallotus nudiflorus. Next base: position 2,871,356 of record CANTUR010000274.1, read on the forward strand.
CATCCTTATCCAAGCTCAGCTCGAAATAGCTCACTGGGGCATTGATCCCTTTTTCCTTCATCATCAACTGCATTTAAGTCATAGACTTAACAAGGTCTTTAGCCTAATATGACTTTTCCATATTTCCCTAAGCATCTTCTTTCTGACAGATGATAGGTTCTACCAATACTGTATACTGATAAGCCTCTACCTCTCACCTTTTAGGAACCTCAACATCCAGATTGAAAGGTTGAGGTTGGGGTACTAGTAGTTATGGTACTGGCAGTTCCCTTCTAGCTATACCCATCATTTCCCCTATAATTTCTCTCATGATTGCCCTGGTTTGTTCGGCCATTTCAGCTTTCAACTGTTCCTTAAAGGCTTCAACATCAAATTCTGCCATCTTAATCCCTCTACAGATTCTAAACAAATCGCCTATGTCAGATCGTTTCTAATTAGCAGACTGTTGTGGATCCATATCTACAACCAATGAGGGTTAGAAACATGCATGGCATGTATGCATGAAATGCAAACCTACTGGTAAGAAGGAAAACAAAACAAAACATATATGCACATATCAGAGGATAAAGCCAAAAAGCTCTCTAACGATATCTGCAGCTTTATTTCTCCCACACATGTGTTCAATAGAAAGTTCCTTGTCATAGGATTTTTATTATGGGCTTTGATTGTAAGTGGGGGATAATAAAATTGATGGATGCAGGATAACTCTCAAGGTGATGCAAATAAGTGTCACTTCCTCCAAATAATTCCAATGTCCACTTTAAATGGGCCAAGAATGATATCAAAGGCCCACCTTATCAAAATCCCTTTGAAATGGGCTAATAGTAGGCATGAAAGGCCCATCTTATTAAGGTTTATTTTGTAATGGCTTGGGCCTTATTTAGAGGATTACCAAATGGCATAAAACACATGCATTTGGAAAAAATCCTAGTGGAAATTGCTAGGTCATTACATGAGCTGAGTCTTGGGTAATAAGCATTAGCTCCCACAGCTATATACATCCATTATGTCTACCCACTCAAGGGTTTGTGCGACGTGGATATGTACATGCTATAAGTGACAATAATCAAATACCCCACTACCAGGTTTGAATGAAACACAGGCAAAAAAGTAAAGATTATTATCGGTTTATTTGGGACTTGGAGTGCATTATGTGGAAATATGTAGTGAATGCAAAATTTGTGAAGGAAATAAAGAAATAATCAAAGATGATAAAGTACAAAACATTCAGAATTAGTTTCTTTATCCCTAGTAGAGTCACCACTGTAGGCAACAGGGTTTGGTTGTGCACCCAAGTGTTGGTGACCACGGCGTTGTGTGAGCTCAGGGCTCACTTGGAAATACATAGTGGGCTTGGGGCCCAAAATAGAGATGAAGTCACCACCCAGATGAAAGTTGGGACACACTGTACAACAACTGGATTCCAAGGAGGTTCCTAGAAGCTGTCATCAGTGATCAAGTTTAGAAACTGGGTATGGGCTTTTGGAATGTCCACCCAACCTTATGGTTGGCCTCCGTGTGTGTTTTTTATTTTATTACCTCTGATTATTTATTTATTTCCTTATTGACATGCAAATCACGATTGGTTTCCAATTTTATATTGTATTCCAAGTTTTCACATTAGTCTCATTTTAGGCTTATATTCCTGGTATTTAATCACAAATAAATAAATAAATCAAATAAAATAATTTACAACCATTCATTCCAAATAAAAAGGGGAGAGGGATTAAGGATTATAACTTTTTGTGAAAATAAATATATAAAAATATTAAAAACAAACCATACATAAACCAATAATAAACAAAAAATAAACTAATTAATTATACAAATTAATACTCTAAAAATGATAAATAAAGCAAACATCTAGTGATTAAAAATCACACATGCAAGTTAATTCCGTACAACAACAATAATAATATTTACAAATATCAACACATAATATGCACAAAAATAAATGAAAATAAGCTCATAAAATAGTTCATTAAATAACACCAAAAAAAGGAGAATAACCTATAAACGATACTGATCAACACAGGAATCATATATAATTGCAAGAAATATAACAAATTAAATAAGGAAATTATGTCAAACATGCAAAATACTAGTTAAAAATCAAGTTAGAAATAGGCAGAGTTCTATCAAAGAGGTAACGCCTCTTTAAAGAGGCATCGCCTCATCATGATGGGGTGATGCCTCTATAAGAGATGTTGCCTCTTCAACAGAGGTAGGAACACTCTACATTTCTTAGATCCTAAGAAACATGACAATTATACAAATAAATAAGAGACAAACACAAATATACAAATATTAACTATCAATATTCAATGTCTCATGTAATCATGCTCCTCTATAACTTCACATGAGTAATATAACTCAAAAAACACACGAAAGAATAATGAATCAACACTTATAATAAAGGTAAAGAGTTCAAACTTAGAAATGAGGGGACTCACTGTCTTGGACGAGCTAATGCTCCTAATTGAGCCCTCTAAGCTTGGTTGGTGGAGGTGTGGTTTTAAATACAAGTAGGCTCCTTCCTCTTCTCAAGAGTCAAGTCCCTTAATGCTTCAAAATCTCTTCCCCTTCTTCTCCTTTCTTTTTGTTCTTTTTTCTATCATTTTTTTCTTTTTCCAAATGTTCTTCTTTGTCCTTCTCAATTACCAAACTTTTGCCAACCCCTTCTCTCATGCCCCCACATTCCTTTTTAAAGCCTCTTACCCTTTTTTTTCTTTTTTAAATTCCTAAAAACCCATTCTCACCTTCTCCTCATTGCCTTTTTTCATTCCTTAGGCTATTTCTTACTTTTTCCCTTTTTCTTTTATGTCCAAAAATGACCAAATCATAACAGGTGGACTTTCAACCACTGCCATTAATGGCATTTAATATTGTAGAGAGTGGGTGTGATGAGGCAGTGCCTCTTTAATGAGGCATCAACTCACTAATGCTTGGGGTGAAGAGGCAATGCCTCTTCGTTGAGGCAATCACCTCTTCACCTAGGCCCAATCAAAGGCCCATGGGTCAAAAGGTGATGGGCTTGGGCTTTGGCTTAGTGTTTAGCCTTTGACATGGATTTTTGTGGGGTTGGCTTAGTGTTTGGGATTTTAGAGTCAATTTTAGAGAAGTCTTAGGCTCTCCTTGCATTCAAAACTCAAAATTTCTCATCATTGAGCTTTTGTTATGGGTCGATCAAACTGACAGTGTCCACATAAATGTCCCTAGGATGGAGCACATGGCCATATGAAGTGTGTGTGACTGCACGCTTGACACATGGTTATGTGCACTTGTATGCATTATGCACTCAATTTGGGCTTTTTTGGGTTTTTTTGAGGTTGGTTCCTAAGGTTTTTGGGCCTCCTAAACATGTTTTCCAAGTCCATTATGTCAAAATCGATTTTCCTTGTTTTATAAAGTTGGGTCTCAGTCTGATGAAATGAACACCGACTTAACAAGCTGCGTGTTTTAAGAGGAGATTCTTGAAATAAGCCTTTTATTACTCTGATATTTCATATTTCATAAGATTAGAGCACAACTTAATGGCTCGATGATCAATTTTGCAACTAGTGGGATTGGTTAGGGTTTTAGGATTGCACATTTCAAATGTGTTATAAATGAGCATACTCTAGTTTTTTCAAAGATTCGTCTCATCATTAGACCTTTTTGGGGATAATTAAATTTGAGGTATGACAGTTGCCCCCTACTTCGCATGTGTTGTATAGTCACCTAGCACTAGTATTAATACACATGAATCAAATGCAGGGATGTAACAAATCATTTTCTAAGGAGAAAGGCACTTACCTAAGTGCTACATTATTATGATTTAATTGTTGGGATACTACTACTATAGGCAAAAAGATACTGTCACTATAGGCAAATAGATACTGCACTATAAGCAAAATCATACTACTAATATAGGCAAAAAGATGCTGCCATTATAGGCAAATAGATGCTGCCCCTATAACCTCTTTGGATGTCAGGTGAATGGATAGATACTGCTACTATAACCTCTTTGGGTGTCAGCAAATAGCTAGATAATACTACTATAACCTCTTCAAGTTTCAGGCAAATAGATACTGCCACTATAACCTCTTCGGGTGTCAGGTGAATAGATATTGCCACTATAACCTCTTTAGGTGTCAGACAAATGGATAAATACTACCACTATAACCTCTTTAAGTGTCAAGTGAATAGATACTACCACTATAACCTCTTTGGGTGTTAGGCGAATGGATAAATATTACCACTATAACCTCTTCGGGTATCAGGCGAACACATAGATACTGCCATTATAACCTTTTTAGGTATCAGGCGAACAAATAGGTCTTGCCATTATAACCTCTTTAAGTGTCAGGCGAATAGATAGATACTACTACTATAACCTCTTTGAGTGTCAGGCAAATAAATACTGCCATTATAACCTCTTCAGTGTTAGGCAAACAAACAGATTATAATAATTATAATTGATGAATATATCTTTCTTTTTTAATTTTGATGCAGTGATGATATAGTAATAATAATGTCATCATTTGTTGTGTTACAAATGTTATTTTGATGATTTCGAGCAGGATGTCCTTTTGGTGATTCTTCCCTATTATTCTTCTTTTAGGAGGTGTTGAGTTTTTTTAAAAATGGTAAGGCCATACGCGGTGTTTTTAGATAAATGTAGTCCATACTAGTGTACTTTTATATGAGTTTGGTGATGTCTTATGCTCAAATGAAGGTTTAGGACTAGAGAAATAAGTGTGCAAGGTCTCAAAGTATGTGTATAATAGTACAAAAGCATGTGTAGGGGGGAAGTGCACATGGCCTTATGTGTAGGGCTCATGGCCATGAACCTTCCCCTCTTTTGGTCTATTTACAACGCAATTGTTTGAGGTTCGAGAAAGCTTCTTCTAATCTTCTTTGAGTTTTTTCATCTTTTCTTAACCCTTTTCAAGTTTTGGGTGTTTTCTACTATGTTTTTGCATTTGAATGTTTATTTTTCTTTGTATAAGATGGAGTTCCCTAAAATTCCTGAGCATTTAAAGGATATCCTTTTAGATGTTGAGGGTGACTTTACAGAGGCCACTGGAGCTGGGACTTCCATTGTAAGGACTAGTACTAATGGTTTGTTTAGTACTTAGGGTCCTCAGCCATTTAGGCTTTTTTAAGGAGATTCAATCCCCATGGTTCATAGTCTAGAGTCTTATACTTAGGCTTGTCATAATCGCCAGGTAGGTTCTCCTTTGTCCTCTATCTTTGCTAAAGTTATTTGGCTATCTGTGCTACTTTATTATTTGTCAGTCCTTATTGTATTTGTTGTGTTTTTCAATTGAGGTTATTATAGTTGTAGCTCTTGCTGTGACTATTAATCCATAGTTTTATTATGAGTATTGATAGCCGATAGCTCTTGCTTTATTTTTAGTTCTAATTATCTGCTAATGCTCGTCATGATGCTTTTTTAGCTCTTATTGTTATCTTGATCCTGTTAAATAGTAGAGAAAGAAAAAAAATGTGCCAACAGTTATTATTTGTGTAGATTCTTAATAGCATACATGTTATTTGTAGCCTCGCAGGTCTATTATTGTGTTGCCTGACAACTTTAACAAGGTCAACATATACTATCAAGGTCTTTTACTATATGTGAAGTAGATGGTTAAAGGGAAGGCTTTTGATAGGATTATTATTATGTTTTCTTATGACTCGTATGCGTCGAGTCAAATTGCTATGTATGCATTGATTGAGAGGGGGATGGACACGACGCATACTTTTCATTTACTCATTGGAGAGATGACCATTACTCCTTTAGACTTTGCCATTATCACAGGCTTGAGCTTTCCTAAGGAGCCTGTTCCCTTTAGTGAGGAGGAGTGTTCCTCTGTGGTAGGGAGGAGGCACCTTACTATGGAGTTACTTGGGGTGCTTACCCCTATGAAGTTTGGTTATCAGTATCGCACTCATTACACTAAGTTCATTTCCACTATGCAGATGATGTATAATATTGATCTTATTTTGGTGGAGCAACTGGCTCATTGCTTTTTGTTCTATTTATTGAGTGCTATCATCTTTCTGAATCTTTATGGTACAAGTAATTTGTAGTTGTTGCCTGTCTTGAGGGACCTAGATAGCTTATCAAGGAATTACTGTGGTACTGTTGCTCTTGCCTACATGTACTAAGGTCTGGATGCTTCATGCTAAGGTGGCTTGAAGATTTATGGATGCATATTTGTGCTGGATGTGAGTAAGACTTCTTATATTTGTCCTTTTGCTCTTTTTGACTTTTGCTTATTTTTTTGACTTAATGAGTTCTGATTTTGATATATCTAGGCTTATGAGTTCAAGGTTCTTCTTTTTCGTACCATTAAACATCTCTTGGAGGATGGTTTTCCTCATTATTCCTACTAGATTAGGAAGACCACTTATTTTATTAAGGATTACACAGAGGCTTAGGACTATACGAGTAGGCTATCCCCTGGATAGGTATGCTTGATTCTTGATGCATTGGTTATTTTATGTTTTGAAGATTCTTTATCCACTTTTGCCTTTTAAGCAGATTCTCCTTCGCTGGTGGGTGGCAAGGTCAAATTAGTCAGAGGAAATGGTGACAACATGATAACTGATGGAGAGATAAGTGCTACTCCTGACCTTACTAACAAGGTGTGGTATATAGGTGAGCAAGTCCATTATCAGTGCCATTGTTCATTTATGAGGAAAGTCCCTATTCCTCCCCTTAATAACATGTTCTTAAGTCATAAGCTTAGTATGGATGAGCTTGCTACTGCCATGATAGGATATCCTTCTGAGAGTCTCTTAGAGTGTGCATGATCTCTTTACACTGATATGTTGATCCTATAATTGATTGATATTGTGTCTGGTGGTACCTTTCCTCCACCTCCATGTCCTCTAGAGGATGGGGCTCGTCCTTCATATTCGAAGGTTAGGCCAGCATATGGTTTGTCAAGAGTTGCTTCTTCTGATCTGGTAGGCTTTTATTCCTATTTTGTACAAACATATAACAAAATTTATTAGTAATAAGCTATATTTGACATGGTTATAGGGACTTACTACAATAATATGGATCTCATCGAAAGAGATTAGGATCCCATTTTAAGGAGGCTGAGGGCATGTTCTGTACTAAGGTGATTGTCCATATTAGCAGTATCGCTTCTAGTGGTGCCATTCTTAAGGACTTGGTGATTAGGTCATCCTTAATTTTATTTGGGATGCACATATTTTGTGGAGGAGTATGTCTTGATTTGCCTCGTCTTGACTTTCCTTAGTCAGATGTTATCCCTCCTGACACTTCTTATGTTCATGCTTTATTTCACTTATTTTGCCTTTTTTTTTCCTATTTAATGACTGGTGCTTGACTTATTTGCTTTCTTTTTTGTAGATGTCTATCTTTTCTAGCAACTATTAGTATACTATTATGGGGAGTGCGCAACAGCACTTTATGGAGTTTGTGAGCAATTAAAGGGTATATTTTCTTTATTGTACTTATTTATTTATACTCATGTTTTATATATGAGTGCATGATATGCAATTTTCATGTAATGTAGGCTGAACATCTCCATGCTAGCTATGAGTGGGAGTAGGAGCATACAACTTATCATGATTGTATTAGTGAGCTGGAGTCACAGCTAGCATCCTTTATGATGACTGATAAGGAGCTTGGATCAAAAGATGGGGATGCTTAAGTAAGATTGATGGTTGCTTTTGATGGTAACCATGACTAATGTAGTTATTTTAAGGGCTAGATGTTTGTTTTTTAGCTTGTGGTTGCTTTATTATATCCTTTTCCTGATCTCATAGACTCTGGTTATTGTATCTGGGCATTTGTCTTATATGTATTGTACAATACATGTATGGTGATGATTGTTGTGTATATGCTTCTTACTGTATCCTATTGCTACGCCTAGTGATGTTTGTCATTGTTATTGTTTGCCTCTTTTATTTTTCCCTTTTTTACCTAAGGCATCTCATTTTGGAGCTTTTTGCACTTAGTTGGGTTTTTTTCCTTCTTCCCTCTTTTGTTTAGGGTGTCTTTCCTCTTGAACCTCTTTATGCCTAACTAGATCACTTTTTTTTGAGGCTTTGATGATAGTAGCTAATCTCGAGGATAGATTTCAAAGAAGATAGCAAGAATTATTATCATGTAATAAAAGAAAAAGCAAAGAATGTTTAATGCAATTCATGATGATAAAATGCATTGCACTTTTTCAAAGACATTTTGTATAAATTGGCAATCATTCTCATTTCACTGAAATCATTTAAAAAGAACACAAGTGCATTCATGCAAATTTTGAACTTAATGTTACCCTTATTCCTAACTAGCCTTCTCAGGTTTTCTAATTAAATATTATCTCTCTTTCTTTAATTTTTGCTTAGGTAGCCTTTGTAGGGTTTTCAACCTAGTGGGAAGTTCCTAATTTTTTCCTGAGCTATTGTTTTTAGGTTTTTAACTTAGTTGAATTTTTTTATTTTACCATAGATGTAGTACTTTTTTAAGTAGTTTGTATTAACATTTTAGAGAATTCATTACCTTCAAAATCCATCAGGTTAACTACTTCTTTTAATAAGAAATGTTTGACCAAGCATGGACCTTTCCAGTTTGTTTTGAATTTCCCTCTAAGGTTTGGGACATTCTACCTTACTTGCTTTAACACCCAGTCTCTTGCTTTCATACTCTTGTGTTTCACCTTTCTATTAAAGGTTTTAGCTAGCTAAGCCTAATACAACTATGTATGGTATAGAGCCTTTAGCCTTCGATTTTCTAATAGAGTGAGATTATTATGCATCTATTAAGCCCATTGTAGTTCTGGCAATTTAGATTCGATTACTACTTGAAGAGACTTGATTTCTATTTCAGAAGTACCACTTTTGATCCGTATACTAGTGATAAAGGAGTTACTTTAGTTGAAGTTCTAATTGTTGTTCGATACCCACATAAAGTATATGGCAATCTATCTACCATTTTTTTTTATCAGTGTGAGTCATCTTTGATAAAATCTTCTTGATGTCCTTATTTGTGGCTTCAAAAGCCCCATTTGCTTATGGTTAGTAAGGAGAAGATTTGTGATGTTTCACCTTATAATTCCTTAGTAATTCTCTAACTTCCCCTTGGAATTAAACACCTTTGCTAGAGATGATGTGATAGGGGATCCTATATTGACAAAATAGATTTCTTTTGATGAACTTAGACACTCACTTAGCTCTATATTTATGAGTGATTCTACTTGGACCCACTTTATGAAGTAATCCACCACCACTAAGATGAACCTATGTTTATTCAAGGCTATCAGGTGGATTTCCCTAATTATGTCTAGTCCCCATACTGAGAAGGGCCATGTAGAGGAGATGTAATGTAATTTTGTTAGGGGAAAGTCGCTGACATTCTCGTGGATTTGACACTTGTGGCATTCCCTTACAAATTTGATACAATCTTCCATTATTGTCATTTAGAAGAACCCTTACCTTATTAGCTTCTTAGCTAGGATTGCTCCATTCATATGTGGACCATAAACACCTTTATGTACCTCTTTTATTGCTCTTGCAGCCTTAGTTTCATCTAGACATCAGAGTTGTACCCCATATGAAGTTCTTTTATATAATGCACCTTAGTGCGATATGAATTTTAATGCTAATTGTTAGATGACTACCTTATTTTTTTCTCTTACTTAATCAGGATAGGCTCATTCCTTTAGATATCTTTAAATGTCATAAAAATAGGGTTTTTCTATTTTTTTTATCTTTGTTATTATGTAATTCTTATAATAGGGTTATCTCGATCTACGTAGGATTAAAGGCTTCATGGGTATTTTATATGGTCCTTCCCACACTGATGCCATGGAAGCAAGTGCATCTACCATATGATTGTAGATCCTGGGGAGATGAATGAATCTACATTTTTGGAAGGACATGGTGAGTAACTTTAAGTGATATAGGTAAGGTTTTAAATGTTTCTCTTTCAATTCCCACTCCTCTATGGCATGATTTATTTAAGTGTTGCTCTTTCAATTTCCACTCCTCTACGATATGACTAATTATTAGCATGGAATCTTTAAAGATTTTAACTTCTGTAACATCTAGGGCTATCAATGCTTTTATTCTGAGTATGCATGCCTCATATTCTACTTTTTTATTTATGACTTTGAACTAGAGTTTTTTTGGCAATTGCTGTCCCTTCGTCTTCTGGAGATTGTAATATGACATTAGCTCTTATGCCAAACTAATTAATACTCTATCAAAATACATCTACCATCTTTGAATATTAATGGCTGAATTAAAGTCAATCAAGAAGTCTAGTTGGATTTCTTCTGAGTCTGGAATGGGGTTGAAAGCTAGAAATTTAGTCACTGCTCTTCCCTTTACTGCCTTCTTAGTTAGGTATTGCACATCAAAATCTATTAATAGCATGAGCCACTTGACAAGTTTTCCTACCAAGCAGGGAGCTTTATAGAGTTACTTCATTGAATCAATTTTAGACATGGCTTGAATTCTATAGGACTGAAAGCAATGTCTAAGTTTCTTTATTGCCCATACCATTGCTAGGCATATACGATCGACTTGGATGTACTTTTCCTCATATAGTAACATCTTCTTACTTAAGTAGTAGGCTATGTGTTTTGCTTTTGTTTCTCCCTTTTGGGCTAACACCAGATACAGGGTTAAAGGTATCTCGAGTTTAAGTGGTTTTAGAACTAATAGGTTAGCTAGGTAGTTTCTGATCTTATTAAATACTAACTGACATTTCACATTCCACTCAACTGGCTAATCTTCTAAGTAACTTGAAGATTGGTTCACACACGGTTGTCAACTTGATAATAAATCTACTGTTGAATTGCAGTTTCCCTAGAAACCCTCTAATTTCTTTTTCTATTTTTGGTATTGACATCACTATGACTACTTTTACTTTGTTTGGATCAATTTCAATCCCATTCTGACTAACAACATACCCTAACATCCTTCCTGAAGTGACCCTAAATATGCATTTCTTTGAATTAAGCCTAAGATTGTACTTCTTGATTCTTTTGAGGAACTTTATACGATCAGATGAGTGTTCTTCCCTAGTTTTTAGTTTGACCATCATATCATTGATGTACACTTTCACTTCTTTGTGTATCGTGTCATGGAACATTATAGTTTCCATTGTTTTAGTAAGTTGTTGCTGCATTCTTTAAATTGAAGGATTTTACTCTATAGTAATAAGTGCCTCATTTTGTTATGAATGTTGTCTTTGCTTTGTTGATTATGGCTATAAGGATCTAATTGTACCTAGAGAATCCATCCATAAAGGAGTACATTGCACATGTGGTAGTGTTATCAACTAGTATGTCTATGAGAGGTAAGGGGAAATCATCTTTCAGGTAGGCCCTGCTCAGATCTCTGTAGTTGATGCAGATTCTAACCCTTCCATTTTCTTCAATACTAGTACCACATTTGCTAACCATTCCAGATAGTCTGCTACTTTTGAAAATTTTTCCTTGATCTGCTTCTTAATGTCTTCTTTCACTACTTAGGCCCACTGTAGTTTAAGCCTTCTCAGTTTTTGCTTTACTATTTTGCACCCATATTTAGTAGCAATGAAGTGTTGAGCAATATCTCTATCAATACTAAGCATATCATCATATGTCTAGGTAAATACTTTTGAATACTTTATTAATATTTTTTTAATTTCTCTTATTTCTTTAGGGGTAACATCCTTTGAAATATGAAAAATGCATGGTTTAGATTCCATGCCAATGTTGAATGATTCAGTGCATATAGAATGGATGTCAAATATGCTAATGTTTTGATCAATGCAATGCACACTACCATCAGGAAAGACATCAAATAAGTAAGAAAAATTTAATTTCATTGCATTAACTTTGGAGTTCATTACATCATCAGTTTAAAATAAAGAAAAAGTATAGAGATCATCATCAACAATGTTTTCAAATAGGATGTCATTAATGCTTACTCATGGATGATAGCAGCTTAAGCATCATTGACAGTCTCATTCTTAGATTCTTGCTCTAGATTTTTCATTAGCTCATTGATGTTAATCTCAGTGACTATATCTAATATGTGCTTTCCCCTGAGGGTGTCATTGAAGATCTTAAACCCTGGCTTTTCCATCTCGTTGCTTACCCATTTCTCAACTTGTCTTTGGTAGACTCAAGTAAAGCTTTTAGCTATAAAAGAAATTGACTTCTTAGCCCTAGTGTCCTTTTTAGGATCATACCTTAGACTACATCTATTAGACTATACTCAAAAGTCAGGGAATTATGTGACCCCAATGTGCCTTCCTCTTAATCTTGTTCTGGGTAGATATTGCATCTTCTTCATTATGGTAACAACTTTGGGATTGATATGACCGTCATTTATTATAAAAACCTAAAATCCTGGTGGGACCATGTTAAGACAAGCAATAATGTTATTTATTTCTTTCCATCTAAAGGGAACTTGATATTCTAATGCATAGTGGAGGGTATGCCCCCTAGTAGGTGGAACCAAGGTCTTCCTAGTAGCAGGACAAAAGTTAGAGGGATGTCCAGGATAGCGAATTATGTTATTAATCTAATATCACCCACTATAACTATTACTTTAAAAGTCATAATGACTCACTTTTTTGAATCATTATAGGCATGTATGACCATGTTGGATTCTTCTAGGTTTTCATTATTTATCTTAAACTTATGTAGTAACCTTAAGGGGCAAACATTAATAATAAATTTTTCATCCACCATAACATATAAATTCTTCTTAGACGTGATAATTACTTGTATGAAGAGAGGATGGTTATGCACCCTTCCCTCAGGGGATAAATCGTCATCCAAAAAAGTGATTACATTAGAGGGAGCTTTCATTAGGGAGGTTATCATGTCACAGGGTGAGGCATTAGTGGCAATCTTTGCCTCATCTAATTCCCTGACTAGGGCATCCCTATGCTTCTTGAGGGCCATGAGTAGGTCCTAGATAGTAGATTATGCCTAAGTCTTCTTAAGTTGTTTAAGGATAATGTCTTCCTCTTTGACTGGAGCTTAATCACTCGTCATCTCTTTTCCTTTAGGGGGATCTTTCTCTTTCTCATGGGGTTGATATACTTGCCTGCTATGAGTCATATGGTTGACTACTAGTGAGGGCTTCTTAACTACTTGCTTATATACTTTTATGCTATTATTCTGGTCCTAGACAATGATTTTAAGATCATCAGAGTCATACCATACATTAATCCCCATGACCTGCAGGTTTTGACATCTTTATTATTAAATTCTCCTCCCCATCCTGAGGGTAATATGTCTTCTAAGTGAGTGTGAGTAGTAGGGAGTGTTGTGTACTTGACTTTATAGTTGAACTTCCCAAATGGTTGGCCTAATAAATCCCATACTTTGTGGCCACTTCTTATGTTTGCTTTTTATGAGTAGGGACAATCAATCACTTCACTATTTAAAAGGAGAGTTGTATCTTTGGCTCTTTTTTGCATTATTAAATGGGGGAGGAATTTTTAGGGCATCATAATGTATTCAAAGGTAGAAGGACATTATTCATCTTCACTAGAGTCACGAGGTTCAAGAATAAGGCTTGAGAGTTTACCTTCTAAGAACTTATCTTGGGTTTCTTGGATGGCTTGGATTGATTATTTGATAAGGTCTTCTAGTAGATTAAAGGAAATTATGCTGAGGGTTGGTGGAGGCATGTTTCAATAGTTTGGGAGAGGATTGGTCTTGATGTTGGGACTTTTTTAAGTCGTCAATATTTCTAGAGTCAATGAGGTCTTGGATTACATTCTTGAGGGTTCTAAATGTATCAATAGTGTGACTAAACATTTAGTGAAAGTGGCAGAATAAGTTTTGGTCAAGGTAATGGTTTTGGAAAAGGTTTAGGCTCTTAAGGCTGTAAGAGGTTATTTTGTTGAATTCTTTGGAATAATTTGGATAGTGGGAGGTTAAAGTTTAAGAATTTTCTCAGTGGTCTAATGGCATTAACAGATGGTGGATTATGGGTATTGGGTTGGATTAGGTTTATTTTTATAGGTCGAGTAAACGTGTTTTGGATGTTTGATTGGGTATTATGGTAGAAGGTGTTTCTAGCTTGCTGAGGTTCCTCATCTTCAATTTTGATTCTAGCCTAATGGAGAGCTCTAAAGTCAGGATAATAAGCAAAGATCATACATTTTCTAAAATGTGGTAATGCCCATTTAATTATCAGCTCTCTTTATTCATCTTCATGAGGAGGTTTCTCATTTTTACTGCTTTTCCCTGCCATCTTATAACATAATCTGAGAAAGCTTCATTGGGCTTCTACCTCATGGTTTTGAGATTTTTGCAAGTGATGTCTAGTTGAGTGTTATATTTATACTGCTTGATGAATTTTTGATTTAGCAGCATCCAATCACTTTTAATTTCATCCTTAAGGTAAAAGAACTATGCTTTTGGTCCTTCCTCTAGTGATGTGAAGAAGAATCAAACAATTTGGGATTTTGTAAGCTTTATAACAGCCATAAAGGTAGCATATTGCCTTAGATGGACCTTTGGGTCCCTTGTTCCATCAAACTTAGCAAAGTTTGGCAGTTTAAAATCATCTAGGAATGGTTCTTCTTTGAACAATGCCAGGTTAGTAAAGCTTTTAGAGCCATGGGTTCCTTTATCTTTAAAGGCAAATTCCAATTAAGCCATTCTATTAGCCAATAGTTTAACCTCCCCTGCCAATTCAAGTTTGGTTATGTCAATAATTTTTATAGCTTATAGTGCATTTTTGAAATCTTGGTAATAGTCATTATCATCATCAGCTTAAACAAGAGTGTGGAGAATTCCCTTTGCTTTATCTACCCTAGGGTGAACATATGCTAAAGCTTCATTTAGTGGTGTATTATTCTTATCTTAGGCATTTCTAGCCTTGATTGGGCTTTGAGGATTTCAGCTATGGTACTATTAGTGAGTAATTTTTGGATCCCCTATTTTAGTTTGTCTTCAAATTATTGATAGGAGGTATTTTCTTGGTCACTTATGTTTGAACGTTGTATTCCTATACATTTATCTAAGTTAGCTAAATGAATGATGCATAATGTGTGCTTGCAAAAGAAAAAGGTTGAGCATGTATGTATAGAGTGGATGTACAGTCCCATAGTGAATGATGATCATTGCTTTAAGAAAAGTGGTTAGTACATGCTATCTATATATGTGTAGTGTATGCATGATTAATCTTAGAAAGTTGGTTAGTATTTCCAACATAGTGAACAAAGCAATCATAAGTAAGCTCTTGCTTTTAACTTTATTTCTCAAGCTCTTGCTTCTAACTTTATTTCTCCATAAGGTCATTCAGTTTCTTTCCTAGGTAGTTTTTGAACCTAAAGTCATTAGGGGACTCAAAACTAGGCTATGTTGATTTATATTGATCAGAACCAAAGGTTAAACTGAGGAATGATACCAAAATGTACTTGTGGTAATCATATAATGTTAATGTGAGTGTCAATTATCAGGCTTCAAATGATGTTTAGAGGCTATATATGCCCGTATACATAGGACCAAGGTCAATCAAAAGCAGCATGAGTTCTTGCCTCCATATCAATATTTGATATGTTTACCAAAAGTCATGAAATTATCTTTTGATAGTTTATGGTTTGATTTGCCAATATAAAGGCCCATAATCTAGTTGGATTCCTAACACATTCATTTAATTTGATAAGAATAAATGGATGACGTCTTATAGGTTTTGTCATCGAGGGATTTTATTATTTATTAGTTCATATAGATTTTTTAAGTTGAGGTACATGATTCTTATCATCCTTTATGCTTTAGGCTCGCACAAAGTATATGAGAATCATATGGATCTAAGCATAAACATTCTATGAAAACTAACATTATGAAATCATTTAGTGATAGACACTAGGAGAGTCATTTCATTTATGAATATCATGTCAAACAAATAATGTTAGGATAAGGATAGTATACATAGCTTGGTGGAATCCTAATGGATGTTTCTATTGGCTTATCTATATCAGCTGAGTCAAGGTGAAAGTCTAAGGGTTCCTTTAGCAAGAATGCCCCCATATGACTAGGGTTATGGACTTCGCTCAATGAGTCTAGGACTAGGGTTATAGACTCTAGTTAGATGTGTCCAGTAAATGCACGAGTAAAGACTAAAGGTGATAATACCTATCTTCATCGCACCGTGACTCGAGTGGAATCATGGTGGCAATGTCATTCAATATTATCAAGGTTTTAAGGACCTGGGGTGCATGTGTGATGTGTAGTGCAAATACAGTGTTGAGGGGCTCTATACAATTGAGTATTGCATAAAGAAAAATAGTTATTTTTGAGTTGATCTCTGTTACTTAGAAAATCCCTAGTGGAGTCACCAATATAAGTGAACGGGTTTCCGAATGTGTGGGTGCATTTACTCTTTTGTTGATGAAAGAGCTTTTTTGATGAGTACTTCCTTTAGAAACTTTAGTAAGGATCTTTATGTTTCATTTTCAAGGGACATGGCAAATTTACCGAATAGGGACAAATGATTGGTCTTGGGAGGAACAAGATGCTTTTTAATTTTGTGAAGTCACTACCTAATTTTTAGAAAATTGAGAAAAGAAAGGGATAACATTGGTTCACTCAACTAGTATTGTCCCCAATGGAGTTTTCTAGGTACAGGGGATCACATCTACTTTTTGACTACTTCTCATTATACAAGATTAAATGTATAGGTACCCTAATACCCTAGATTTAGTACTGACAATTTGTGTAACATTCATATAATAGATTAGATAGTGGAAGATAATAAAGCTAAAATATCATTATTACATCGCTTTTCTAATAAAATACATATAAAAGGAAAAAGTTTACAAAAAAGTAAATCTAGCTTCGATATAATAAACCTACAAGGTTAACATGACTATGCACATAACTTACTTGATCACATGAATAATAGGATAAGCAATGGACACTCAATCACTTGAAAGAATAAGCAAAATGTACACAATCATGCATGTTTGCAGTGATTATTTGTGCTATGATGACATATGATGATAATGTAGGGGATGCATGACGACATCAATGGATTGGGAATATGATGACATCATTGCACTAGTAACATGATGACTCTAGTCCAAAATATGAACTTTTCACATTATTGATATTTATGATGTGATTTCATGTTTTGAAACTAGAGGATGAAAAATGATGATATGGGACGAGCAAAGTAAAACATAAATTATTCATATAGTATAAAAATTGCCAGTCTCATCACGCAAGTTATTTTTATAAAGGTCAAATTGCCTATATCAAATGATGTTTAGAGCCTATATATGTCCGTATAAATTGCTAGTCTCTTCAGCCTGTAACCCATTATCATAAAGGTCTACGAATGTCTTAGGATTCATCATTTGCAACCTCTCCACTAGGTTAGGTGACACATTTTGGACTATAATTCTAACCTGATCCTTCTCTGCCAATTTATTCTTTATCATTCCTGCTTTATTCATGAATCTAGTCAGAAAATTTGAAAATGATTCATTGGGCTTGATGGGAATTGTAGGTTTCATCAATTAACTCCCCAATAGCAAGAATACTATGATAAGTTGAATTAGAAGAAAACTAGAAATTACCAATTTAATCCACAATTCGAATCGTTCAAAGATTGAAGTAAGAAGATAGATGCTACTTAACCCCTTTACCAACAAGGATAAAGATACTAAGATAGACTTTGAATTTCCTCTTATGCCACAAACAAGAAAGTTTGATAAATAACAAGAAAACAAAGATTTAGATTTTGACACCACAAGCTAGAATAAAGCTTGATAAGTCACAAAGTTTATGCAAGAAATTAAAGACAAAATTCCTCACAATAAAACTCAAACAAAGTTATAATTCATATATCAAATTCATTCATGCTCCAAAAGAAAGAAAAGGACTTGTTTATATAGAGTACAAGTCCATGCACACACTACTAAAATAGACTCACACACATAGGATTACTTTTACTCTTAAATGGCCTTAATAACCACCACCCACATTAATAGCCATTACTTGGAATTAATTACCCCATTAACTTTTAATAACCACTACCCATATTAATAGCCATTACTTAGTATTAATTACCCCATTAACTTGTATATGGTGGCTACATGTAACCCTAATTATTATTAACACAAAAACAAGTTAAATATTATTCCTTGGGCCTCCATGGATGCTTTACTGGGTTGAAATTCTTGGGCTTTCCAAATGTCCCTAATTAAACCCAATATGGCTTCTTGAAGCTTCTTGGATTTGGACCTTGTGATTGGGCCTTCTTGTACTATTAATGGATCTTGGATCTCTTTAGGCTTTGAACTTGGATTCACATCATTCCCCCTTTCTTCAAAAGGATTTGTCCTCAAATCAGCTCCATCATCTTTATCACCTACATCAAATAAAGACAAGTCACTAACATTGAAAGTAGCACTAACATTGCCGTACTCACTTGGAAGTTCTAGCTTGTAGGCATTGTTGTTGATGCGTTGAAGCACTTTAAAATGACCATCTCCTCTTGGCATAAGCTTTGATTTCCTTTGGTTAGGAAATATTTCCTTCCTCAAGTGCACCCACACCCAATCTCCGGGCTCAAAAATGACTTACTTCCTCCCCTTATTGTGTTGCTTTTCATATTGGAGTGTCCTCTTCTCAATGTTTGCACGCACCCTCTCATGCAAAGTCTTGATGAACTCAGCTTTTTGTTTCCCCTCTAGATTAGCTTTGTCCAATGGCAATGGTAGCAAATCTAATGGAGTCAATGGGTTGAATCCATACACAACTTCAATTGGTGAGCAATTTGAGCAATTTGTTGAACCATGCACACTCCTATTGTAAGCAAATTCCACATGTGGCAAACATTCTTCCCAATTCTTCAAATTTCTTTGGATGATAGCCCTTAAAAGTGTTGAAAGTGTCCTATTGACCACCTCCGTTTGTCCATCCGTTTGTGGATGACAAGTTGTAGAATACAAAAGCTTTGTCCCCATCTTTCCCTAAAGATTCTTCCAAAAGTGACTTAGGAATTTGACATCCCTATCACTCACAATGGTCCTTGGCACTCCATGTAGCCTAACAATCTCCTTGAAGAATAGATTGGCAATATGGGTTGCATCATCTATCTTATGACATGGTATGAAATGTGCCATTTTGCTAAACCTGTCCACAACAACAAAAATGGAATCTCTCCCTCCCTTGGACCTAGGTAATCCTAAAACAAAATCCATAGAAATGTCTACCCAAGGTTCATTTGGTATGGTAAGAGGTGTATACAAACCATGAGGCATTGCTTTGGATTTGGCTTGTTTGCAAGTAATGCATTTCTCACAAATTCTCTTAACATCCCTTTTCATGTGTGGCCAAAAGAAATGGTCACCCAACACATCCAAAGTTTTCTTAATCCCAAAATGCCCCATTAAACCTTCGCTATTTGCCTCTCTCATAAGTAACTCTCTTAAAGAACTTTGTGGCACACACAATTTGTTTTCTCGAAAAAGAAAACCATCAAACTTATAGAACTTATCAAAACCCCCTTTCTCACATGCCCCATAAACATTAGCAAAATTAGGATCATTAGAATAAAGATCTTTGATGTATTCAAATCCTAATAATTTTGCATCAAGTTTAGTGATTAAGGCATACCTTTTTGACAATGCATCGGCCACCACATTTTCTTTCCCTTGCTTGTACTTAATGATGTATGGAAATGATTCAATGAATTCCACCCATTTTGCATGTCTCTTGTTGAGCTTTCATTGTCCTTTGAGATACTTCAAGGACTTATGGTCAGTGTGAATTATGAATTCTTTGTAACCAAGGTAATGCTGCCATGTCCTTAGAACCCTTACCAATGCATAGAACTCCCTGTCATATGTAGGGTAGTTTAGACTTGCTCCACTTAGCTTTTCACTAAAGAATGCTATGGGCTTGCCTTCTTGCATTAAAACTCCTCCAATACCTATGCCACTTGCATCGCACTCAATCTTAAAAGGTTTAGTAAAATTTGGCAAAGATAACAAGGGTGCAGAACTTAATTTGTCTTTTAGCAAGTTAAAAGCCTCATCTTGTTCAATTCCCCACTTAAAACCAACTTTCTTTTTGATGCATTCAGTTAAAGGTGCAGCTATGGTAGAAATTTTTTTAATGAACCTTCTATAAAAGCTAGCTAAACCATGAAAGCTTATTGCATCACTTACACTTGTGGGTGTTGGCCATTCTCTAATTACTTTTACCTTTTCTTGATCAACATGAATGCCCTTGTCATTGACAATATATCCAAGAAAAGTAATTTCATTAGTGCAAAAATAGCATTTCTTTAGATTAGCATACAACTTCTCTTCTCTAAGCACATCAAAAACACAAGTCAAATGTTGTACATGCTCATCTAAATTTTTACTATAAACCAAGATATCATCAAAATAGACAACAACAAATTTGCCTATGAATGCTATTAAAACATGATTCATCAATCTCATGAAAGTTCTTAGTG
Organism: Mallotus nudiflorus; assembly: GCA_947683625.1. Taxonomy (NCBI): domain Eukaryota; kingdom Viridiplantae; phylum Streptophyta; class Magnoliopsida; order Malpighiales; family Euphorbiaceae; genus Mallotus; species Mallotus nudiflorus. The sequence continues at coordinate 2,891,804 of CANTUR010000274.1, forward strand.
CATTAGTTAAACCAAAAGGCATTACTAACCACTCATATAAACCATGTTTAGTTTTAAAAGCTATTTTCCATTCATCACATTCTCTCATTCTAATTTGATGATAACCAGATTTCAAATCAATTTTTGAAAACAAATATGAACCATGCAATTCATCCAACATGTCATCTAGCCTAGGAATGGGATGTCTATACTTCATCGTGATTTTATTGATGGCACGACAATCAACACACATCCTCCAAGTTCCATCTTTCTTAGGCACTAACAAGACGGGTACGACACATGGACTCATGCTTTCACAAACATAACCCTTCTCCATAAGCTCACTCACTTGCTTTTGGATTTCCTTGGTCTCCTCCGGATTACATCTATATGATGGTCTATTTGGAATGCTTGCTCTGGGTATAAAATCAATTTGGTGCTCAATGCCTCTTTTAGGTGGCAAACCATTTGGAATTTCTTCTGGGAATAAATCGTCATAAACCTGCAAAAGATCAACAACAACACTAGGAAAACCATTGGTTATTTCGTTAGAAATATGCAAAATCTCCTTGTACATAAGTACAAGTGTTGCCTCAAAAGCATAGCTTCCTTCACATCACTCATTTTTACATAAACACTCATTTTTCTTTCATTTGAACCTTTCTTGTTTTCTCTCACCATGTGTTTCCTATTTTGGTCAAGAGAATTGGAATTTTTAGGTTCACTCATCTCACCTTTTTCTTTACTCTCAAAGGTTTCCCTTCCCAAAGAATTTCCCAATGAAGAACTCATTTCTTCATATTGTTGCTTGATGCGCATTTGGTCTTCAAAAATCTGTTTTGGAGTTAATGGTCCAAGGTTAAACCTTTTTCCATCCATAGTCAAAGTATACATATTTTTGAATCCATCATAATTAGCCCTTCTATCATGTTGCCAAGGTCTCCCCAACAATATATGTCCGGCCAACATTGGTAACACATCACACAACACCTCATCCTTATATCTACTAATTTGAAAAGAAATTAGAACTTGCTTATTTACCTTTACAACTCCACTTTCATTAAGCCATTATAACTTGTATGGTCTTGGGTGCTTGGTAGTAGGCAAGTTCAATTTCTCCACTAGCAAAGTGCTTGCTACATTAGTACAACTTCCACTATCCACAATCATGTTGCACAACTTGTTAGAAATCAAACAATGAGTATAAAACAAATTTTCCCTTTGCTCCCTATGGACATCATGTTTATTTTGCAAACTCAATGTTCTTTGAACAACAAGATTATCTCCCTTAGCACATTCAACATCACTATAATCTTCTAAAGAAGGCATATCATCATCACTATCCCCCTTACTCTTCGATTCAATATCACCATCCCTTAGAATCATAGCTTTCTTATTTGGACATTCCTAGCAATGTGCCCATAACCTAAACACTTAAAACATTTGATTCCCCTAGTTTGGGCTGGTTGATTCTCACCCTTTCCCTTATTACCCAAGTCAATTTTAGGTTTAGTTTCTTCCACTTTTGACTTATTAAAAGGTTTATCATCCTTTTTCCCCCCCAAGAATTTTTCCAAGAAGAAGAAGAACCCACATTTGGTTTAGAATCATACCTCTTTCCTTTCAATTGCCTTTCTACTTTCATGGCCAAATTCACCATATCTTCAATCTCCACATAATGTTACAAATCAACAACATCAGCAATGTTTTTGTTTAGCCCTCTCAAGAACCTACCATGGTAGCTTCACGATCTTCTACCACATTTGCTCTAATCATAGCCTTCTCCATTTCTTTGTGATACTCCTCCACACTCATGGATCCTTGAATTAGAGTTTGTAACCTTTGATGAAGCTCTTATAGTAGTGGCTTGGAACAAACCTCTTTCTCATGATTTGCTTCATTCCCTCCAAGACTCCACAGGTCTTTCTCCATAACTACGTCTTTCCTTGCAAAATTGATCCCACCAACAATTGCATAATCACTAAACTCAATAGCGGCAAGTTTTACCTTTTTCTCCTCTGAATCAATTGTGACATTCAAAGATGAGTTCCACTTTCCTCTCCCATTCAAGGTACACATCCAGATCATTTCTTCCTTGGAATGAAGGAATCTTCATTTTGATGCTTCTAAGGTTGCGATCAACATCATCATTAGGACGTCCTCATCCTAGCTTGTCTCTAGGATTGATTTGTTGTCCCACCAAGGTGACTTGATCATCATCCAATTCATCCTCTCCTTCATAGTCCTCTTGGTCAATTGGTGGACGTCTCCTTTATCTAGCTCTCCTTGTAATGGTTAAGGATGCCATCATGCCTCTCCAATTTCTCATTGACTCCCGCCATCATGTTAAACATTCTTTCGAATTGTTGTTGCATAGCTTGAATCACATGATCATTTGTAGAAGAAGAACTTGTGTCTTTTAACATGATTGTAAAACCTAAAATTTTAATAAAAGAAAATAGAAAGAAACAATCTCACAATACTCCCTCACATGTTTCACTCAAAATTGATGTACAACCATTCGTGTTTACACTCAATTTTGGCTTTTTCTCTAATTATCTCACACTCTTGCCTTTTACCTCTCAAATTTGCTTTTTGATTTCTTAAATGAACTAAGTTTCTCAATCAAACAAAATTCAAGAATGTAGTAATCAATGATAAAAAAAAATAAGGTAGGCTAACAAGAAAATAATAAGGTAGGCTTAAAGAAAAGAACAATTTGTAACAAATAGGCTAATAGAAATGAAAAACAAAGATAGATCATCAAAGAACACAAAGAGACAGAATTATAAAGATAGATCTCAATGGAATATGAAGAGTCAATTTTTTTTAATGTAAACTGAGATCTAACATAGGAATATCAAAGATAATATATACTTTTTTTATTTCTTTTTTTATATATGCACGAATTGAAAGGTATCACAAAAATCTCAAAGATAACAACTTTTTTTTTGATATCTGCAAAAAAAATCTTGAGATAAGAAGAATAAAGATAAAAAAAAATAACAAGAACAATAGATAGCAAGAAAGGTGCAAAATATAAGATGAACACAAGATATTGAGAACTAAAAGATAGTTTTGGATACGCAAACCTCAATCTTGAGCCAATGCTCTGATACCACTTATGATGGGAATTTTAGGTTTCATTAATTAACTCCCCAATAGTAAGAATACTATGATAAGTTGAATTAGAAGAAAATTAGAAATTACCAATTTAATCCACAAATTTGAATCGTTCAAAGATTGAAGTAAGAAGATAGATGCTACTTAACCCCTTTACCAACAAGGATAAAGATACTAAGATAGACTTTGAATTTCCTCTTATGCCACAAATAAGAAAGTTTGATAAATAACAAGAAAACAAAGATTTAGATTTTGACACCACAAGCTAGAATAAAGCTTGATAAGTCACAAAGTTTATGCAAGAAATTAAAGACAAAATTCCTCATAATAAAACTCAAAAAAAAGTTATAATTCATATATCAAATCATTCATGCTCCAAAAGAAAGAAAAGGACTTGTTTATATAGAGTACAAGTCCATGCACACACTACTAAATAGACTCACACACATAGGATTACTTTTACTCTTAAATGGCCTTAATAACCACCACCCACATTAATAGCCATTACTTGGAATTAATTACCCCATTAACTCTTAATAATCACTACCCATATTAATAGCCATTACTTGGTATTAATTACCCCATTAACTTGTATATGGTGGCTACATGTAACCCTAATTATTATTAACACAAAAACAAGTTAAATAGTATTCCTTGGGCCTCCATGGATGCTTTATTGGGTTGAAATTCTTGGGCTTTCCAAATGTCCCTAATTAAACCCAATATGGCTTCTTGAAGCTTCTTGGATTTGGACCTTGTGATTGGGCCTTCTTGTACTATTAATGGATCTTGGATCTCTTTAGGCTTTGAACTTGGATTCACATCAGGGCTTCTGCTTGGTTAGTTCTAAATCTCTTATGGACACCTCAAGCCTAGTATTATAGTCATATTGCTTTAGAAAAGTAGTGCACAATTCCCTCCAATATGCTCGAATAGACTTCTCTAACCCATAATACCAATTAATGGCCATACCTTCCAAGGACAATACAAACAACTTGGTAACCATAGACAAGGGAGCCTTAGTAGTACTCATAGTAGTTGTGTATTAACTAAGGTGAATCCTTGAGTCCCCATTACCATCGAACTTCTGTAACTGTGGCATCTTGAATTTGTTAGGCAGCCCGTCCTCCCTAAATTGCATCACATTATCAAAGTTAAATGGGTATCCTAGGAGTTATAGGAGTTCATGCATAGTACCATTAGGATGCATATTACATAAGTGAGCATAATCAGAATTTATATCATCAATCACTAAATTAAAACAAGTTCCAAAGAAACTAAAATTTTATTCAAAGAAGATAATAAGAAAATTTATTTCCTATTCTAGATGCTAAGGATGCTAAGTCTTATAGCGGTTGTCTTTCAGGTGACTAACATAATAGCTATTCTTGCATTTCCTCATCCTTATTATCTTGCACCAGCTTCTCAACAATCCATTCCTTATAGATCCTACTCCCATTCACACCGGGCATATTGACAGGTTCCTTTGCACTGAGGTAATACTTTCCATATCCTTCTTTGATGAAACTCTCATTCAGTGGTTTTTCTTTCTTTCCATCCTTCCATACTTCCACTTTATATGTTTTATTGTCTTACATCTTCTCATCATCAAACTCCTCACCCCATCCTGTAGATATAATTGACTCGAAGGGTATGTCAAAAGAGGGTGGTTTAGTGTAAAACACCTTGTAGTCAAACTTGCTTGAGGGCTGACCCAGTAAATCTGCAAATCGCTCCAAATATTTAGGGGCATTAAGATATTTCTCATTGGTTTTAAGGTCTAAGTCCTCAAAGGAGTTTAGCACTTCTTTCTCGCTTACTCCTGAGTTGATCATTATGGTGGTTGGGGGTGGCATGTTTGAGTAATTTAACAAAGGATTATTTTGGGTGTTTGGATTCGGGCTTGACTTTTCAGGGTTTGTGATCTTTCCAGAGTCTATGAGGTTTTGGATTTCATGTTTAAGATGCGTTCAAGAGTCAGTAGAATGACTAGCAACTTGATGAAACTTGCAACAACTATTGTGATCAAAATTAAGGGGTTCGAGTTTGGTGGTCTAGAAGGGGTTAAGGGTCTAAGGAGGCATTTTTGGATGAGATGGTCAGGGACTTTGGACAGGGGTTGATTGAAATTTGAGAATCTCCTAGGTTGTTGGATGGCATGAACTCCTATGACTCAGCTAGTATTTCCTTACTGCACGCCCCCAGTTGGGTAATTTATCACTTTAGTGTTCCTAGTGGCCTTATTTTTCTCATTTTCAATCTCTTCAGCTTGTAACCCATTATCATAAAGGTCTACAAATGTCTTGGGGTTCATCATTTGTAACCTCTCCACTATGTTAGGTGACGCATTTCGGACTATCATTCTAACCTGATCCTTCTCTGCCAATTTATTCTTCATCATTCCTGCCTTATTCATGAATCTAGTAAGAAGATTTGAAAATGATTCATTGGGCTTTTGCTTGGTTAGTTCTAAATCTCTTATGGACACCTCAAGCCTAGTAATATAGTCATATTACTTTAGAAAAGTAATGCACAACTCCCTCTAATATGCTCGGATAGACTTTTCTAACCCATGATACCAATTAACAGCCATACCCTTTAAGGACAGTACAACAACTTGGTAACCACATAAATGGGAGCCTTAGTGGTACTCATAATAGTTGTGTATTGACTAAGGTGAATCCTCAGGTCCCTAGTACCATCGAACTTCTGTAGTTGTGGCATCTTCAAGTTGTCAGGTAGCCTGCCCTCCCCAAATTGCTTCACATCATCAAAGTCAAATGGGTATCCTAGGCCTTGTCCCTTCATCGTCTCCTCCATCTTAGACATCTTCTAAGTTAATGCCTTCATTTGTCCAGATTCTAGCTCTTGAACTTGCTCAAGTGATTCCTTTTTCACTTTTTCAATCATATAACTCTCAACATCATCCAGCTTCATTTCCCTAATATTGTCTTTGTTAATAGGTAGTGGACCCATAGCAGGTGGGTTGGCTGCAACAAGTGGTGTAGCAGTGGCAGGTGGATTGGCCGCGACGGGTGGTGCAGCAGTTGGTGGTGGCATCAGTCCTACTAAAGCTTTCTTAACTCTTCTTGCATCATTGCTCTCATATCATCCATCAGTGTTCCTTTGACATCTTCTAGGGTCCAGTTGCCTCTCTCTTGTTGTTCCATTCTTTTGATTTATTATGTAGCTTTTATGTAGAGTGGATTAATGGAGCTCTTTTCCAATCTGCTAAGGATCTCTTTTGCGATCAATTGGGAACTTGAATCAGTTCTCACTAGTCTACCACCTTTTTAACTCTAAACATAGGAAGACTCAGACAAATCTATGATGGCTACAAGAAAAATTATTAGTATGATGCATGAGATGCATGATGCATGTGCTATGCAACAAGTAGCAAGTAATAAACCAAGTTTGGTGTACATATAGCCTTACAACCTTATTTCTCCTACACACGTATTCAATGGCGAGTCTATTTTTTGAGGATTTTTTGTCTTGGCCTTTAATATCAACAGGGGATATCGAGAATCAACGTGCATGCTAAATCTCTCAAAGTAGTAAAAGCATAGAAACAACATTTCTATATATAAATGATTAGCCCAATCTTTATTAACCCTAACAGGCTTCTAAAGTATGAGCTTGGGCCTTTATAGATAGAAATATCTCATGGCAACATTCACAAGAAATTTTGGTAGATCCTAGGGGAAATAACTAAGTCATTATATATGGTTAGGGTCCGGTAAAAAGGTCAAGGTTCCTTTAGCAAGATGCCCTCCTTTAGGACTTGAGTTACATGCTAAGGTCAGAGGGGCCCGACATCGTTTTCAAACTTGAAAAAAGACTATCCCCCTTAAGGACTTGGGTTACAGGCTCTAGTCAGATGAGCCCAGTAATCTCTCTTGGATCAAGTTAAGGCTAAGAGTGATGGTTAGCCAATCTATAACCCCATGAAGCTAGTGGAATCATGGAATCATAAACCAACACCATCAGTTAATAGGGACATGCAGAATGAATGCAAAAATAAAATAATAATTAATGAAATAATTCTAAAGAACACAAGTAGAATCAATATCTCTTATCCCCAGTGGAGTCACCACTGTAGATGGAGGGGTTTAGCGCACGTCCAAGATTTTAGCAACCACGACACTGTTTAAGCTTAGGGCTCTAGAGAACACACTAACCACTATCATAAAGACATGTCATGGATATGAGGAGTCACCACCCAGGGTAATAACTGGGATAAATAAAAAAGGTGGTACTCGATTCCTTAAAAGAAAGCTAGCACCACAACCAGGAGATTCTAGATACGGAATACTAACTTCTTTCAGTCTTGTGTTCATTTAGAATTACTTTATGAATTACTATCTCATTCTCTATTTACATGCAATTTCATATAAACCCTAAGACAATCAACTCCAAGGCAAACTAGTCATGAAATATACAAGTAAATAATGCATTCAATAAATCACATAATCCCTAAGTTAGTCTAATCTACATGGATTTTAAATAAATGAGCTAAAGTCTACATATTTTAAATTATAAGTGAACCTAAAGACCTAATTCCTTTTGATTTTAATTAAATGAACCTAAGTCTACTAATTTTAATTCTAAATATGAGCTTAAATCTACAAATTATGGAGTATTTAAATTAGTGGGCCTAATTCTACATTTTTTTAATTAAATAGTGATTTTAAATCTAAAAATTATGAAAAAAAAAGCTTATATTAAGTTGGCTAAGTCTAAATTAATTAAATTGAATTAGGTGAGCCTATGTCTAATTAACTAAATAGGCCTAAGGATATTTCTAACCTAAAATCTAATTAATTATGGACCTAAAAATATATTTTAATTAATTAAATCTAATTAATTATTAAATGAGATGGGATAAAATAATTACCTAAAAATAAATAAATAAATCAAAGCCTAAAATAGGCTTAAGGCCCTAAAACACATTAAAATAATAAATAAGCCCAAAAACAAATAAAAACACAAAAAAAATTAAATAAGATCAAACAAATAATTAAATTAATCCTTACTAAAACCCTAATTTTATTATCAAGCAACCTAAATTAATCTACTTCCTCCATTGATTTTAAATAATTACCTAATTGAAACCTAATTTTACTAACCAACTTAATTAATAAACATACAACCACATACGTAATTTCACTACTCCCACTATTGGGGCTATTACATTAATTCATAAAACAGTTAATAAAATAAAAAATAAAAGAAATAAATAAAATAAAATAAAAGCCCTAGAAACTAAGTCTCTACGAGGCTTTATCTATAGTTTTCCATGGACTTCTCATGAATTCATCCCTCCCACATGATCACCATGTGTTTTCCTCCATAATCACCACAAAAAAATAAAATAAAATTATAATTAATGAATAAATTATGATAATAACTCGAAAGAATAAAAATTCTTAATAATATCAAAAAAATCAAAAAGAACAAGAAGAAGATGATGACGATTATGAGTGATTTGGGGTACTCCTTAGATTTGTAATTAACCATTCTTGATAAGTCTTTGAATATTCTTCTTCAAAAAGTCTCCAAGGATCTTGAATTAATTGATAAATCAAAAGGTATTTTTGTAGAAAAAACCCTTACCAAAAGAAAAGAATTAAAAAGTTTTTTAAGAGTCAACAATGGTTGAAAATTATTTTCTTAAACGCACAAAAAAAAACCTAAAATTATATTGCTCCCCGCCTCTTTTTTCCTTTCTTCTTTTTTTCTTCCTAGCCTCTCCTTTTCTTCTCCTTTTTTTTTCTTCTTTTTTCTTCCTGGCCCCCTCTTTATATAGAGAAACAAAGAAAACTAAAAACCCTAACTCAACTCTAATGTAATTCTAATTCCTAAAAATATAGGATTAATACTTAAAATTATATTTAGGAATTTTAGACCAATTAGGATTGAGTTAAAAGCCAATTAGGTATTTTAGACCAATTAGAATTGAGTTTAAAATAAAAATAAAGACAAAAGAATTCAATTCCGACTAGGATTATGTAATTCCGATCAGAATTATGTAATTCCAACTGGAATTACATAATTCTAGTTGGAATTATGGAATTTTGACAGGTTTTTTTTAACATTTAATTATAAAAAGACTCCTGAAAGAATTTAAGTTTTGCAATTAGGTCCTAAAAAACATTACAATTTATCCCTTGAAAACACTAAATCCTTCTTTTAAAAGATACATTTAAATCCTTAAAATTTTAAAGCTTAAGTATTAAAGACCTATTCATGATATTTTCATTATTGGAGTCCTTTGTCACATCCATAACACATCATCCTGAAATTAGGTGTCTCCAAGGATAGTCAAATTTAAGTGAGTCTTTCTGTTTTTGAAGGACATGGCAACTTTACTGAATAGGGACAAGTGATTAGTCTCAGGGGGATGAGACGCTTTTAATTTTATGGAGTCGCCACCCAATTTTTAGAAAATTGAGAAAAGAGAGGGATAACATCGGGTCACTCAATGAGTATTATCCCTAATAGAGATTTCTGGGTTTAATGGATTACATCTACTTTTTGACTACTTCTCATTATACAATATTCAATGTGTAGCTACTGTAACACCGTAGTTTCAGTAATGACAGTTTATATAGCATTCACATAGCACATCAGATAGTGTAAGATAATAAAGCTAAAAATTTTATTACTTCACTTTCATGATACAATACATATGAAAAAGGAAAGATTGTAGAAAAGTAAATCTAATATGATTGATCTGCAAGGATAACATAACTATTCATATGGCTTGCTTAATTTCATGAATAATAGGACGATCACACATGCTTGCAGTGATTATCTATGCTATAATGATGTATGACGATAATATAAAGGATGCATGAGGTCATCACTGGACCAAGAGCATGATGACTCTATTTCAAAATATGAACTTTTCACATTATTAGTATTTATGGTGTGATTTCATGATTTCAAAAATAGAGGATGCAAAATGATTATATAAAATGAGCATAATATAGCATATATTATTCACGTAGCATGAAATTTTGCCAATCTCATTATACAAGCACAACAATATTCTTAAACGTTGGCAATAGTAAAATAAATTATGATGTGATAAAATAAACATGCTAAAATAATTGTGTGGTCCTCAGACTCGACTAAGCTTGTATGTGCTTTAAAGCTTAGCTTCTAAAGATTATAAAGCTTTCCTCATCGAGAGGTTCAAATTGACAATAGAATGATGCTAGATTATATACCTTTAAATTATGGTTTGACAAAGATGAGGCTTGATTTAGTGGAAAAGGGATCAAATAACTTAAGGGAAAGGCTACAGGAGAGCAAAAACTATTTGGAAAAGGGTTTCTAATGCCTTCGATCAAACTGATTTTTGAGTGTGTGTGTTTTTTCACTTGCTCCCCCCTCTAAATGGGGTGTAGAGGGGTCTATTTATAGGAAGAAATGTATAGAATGGGATGGTGTAAGCATGGTCATGCGTGTATAAGGGGGGTTTTTACATGCCAAGTAGGCGTGGTCTCACACAGTTTTTGGGTAGTTTTTCCATGCACACTTCAACGCTCTATGCACTCTTCTCGAGTTTTACGTGCACTATTTTAGGGTTGGTCCCTATGGTTTTTGGGCCTTTTGGATGCATTTCTAGAGTCCGTTTTGCCAAATTTGGCCTTGATTTTAGCATATGACACCAAAGGGTGTTATTGCACACTACTAAGTGATACACACTGATACTCGGGTTATGTTGGACCATTTTAGGACCACTTTTAAAGGTTTTGGAGCCTTGTGTACATGCTTTCAAAGTTTATTTTATCAAAATCAATTTCTATTTTTCACGAAGTTGGGTCCTGGTCTAATAAAATGCACATTGGCCTAATGAGCTGAGTATTATGAGAGGAGTTTTCTTGAAATAAAACCTCTCATTATTTTGATAATTTATATTTCATAAGGTTGGAGCATAACTTAATGGATTGGTGATCGATTTTTTACATTAGTGGGGGTCAGTTAGGTGTTTTAAGGTTGAACACTTCAGTAGTGTTACAAACGAGCAGAGTTTAGTCATCTCGGGGATTTATTTCATCATTGAACATTTTTTTGGGATAGTCAAATTTAAGGTATGACAGTTGCCCCTTTGCTTCATATGTGTTGCATAGCCACTTAACTAGTGTCAATACATGTGAAGCAAATACAGAAATGCAAAAAACATTTTTGTAGGGAGAGAGGTACTTACATGTGGGTTGTCTTTAGACACCTTGTCAAGATTTCTCTACTGTTATTATTTTTTATTTATTGCTATTATTCTGTGACTTGGTTGTCATGCAAGGTTGTATTTTGGGACATATGTAAGCTTGTGACCGATGCAAAGTGTAGCAGAATGCGGATGCAACTATAACCTATTTAGGTGTCATGCAAATTAATATGCTACTAAGAAAGAAAGATGCAACTATAAACTTTTTAGATGTCACACAAATGATCATGAAACTAAGCAAAGAGAGATGCAACTATAATCTTCTTAGGTGTTAGGCAAATGAAGATGCTACTAAACAGATTGCGAATGCCACTATAACCTTCTTAGGTGTCATGAAAATGAGGGTGCTACTAAACAAAGAAAGATGCGACTATAACCTTCTTAGGTGTCATACAAATCAACATGCTACTAAGCAGGAAGGGATGCAACTATAACCTTTTTAGGTGTCATGCAAATGAGGGTGCTACTAAGCAAAAAAAGATGCGACTGTAACCTTTTTAGGTGTCACGTGAATGAATATGCGATTATAGCCTTCTTAGGTGTGACATAAAATGAATATGCAACTATAAACTTCTTGGGTGTCATGCAAATGAATAAGCAACTATAACGTTCCTAGGTGTCACGTGAATGAACATGTGACGATAACCTCCTTAAGTGTCATGTGAATGAACATGCAATTATAACCTCCTTAGGTGTCATGTGAATGAACATGTAATTATAACCTCCTTAGGTGTTATATTGAATGAACATGCGACTATAACCTCCTTAGGTGTTACATGAAATGAACATGTGACTATAACCTTCTTAGGAATCACGTAAAATGAACATGCTACTAAGTAAATGATAATGCTCCTAAATATTATGGATGCTCCTAAGCAATGTGAGGATGCTTCTAAGTAATGAGAAGATGCTTTTAAGCAGTAAAATTGTAAGAGTGCTTATAAGTGATGTGAATGCTTTTAAGCAATGTGAATGCTCCTAATCAATGAGTGAGTGCTTCTAAGAAATGTGAGATTGCTTCTAAGCAATATGAATGAGGTAGTAGTGATGGTGTAATAATGATGTAGTGATGCTATTATTTGTCATGTTGAGGATGTTATTTTGATGATTTGGAGTAAAATATCCTTATAGTGAATTTTCCTTGCTCTTCTTCTTTTGTAAGATGTTAAGTTTTCTAAAGAAAGTGGTGTATGTGTAGTGACTTTAGATGGATGGAGTCCTCATCAGTGTACTTTTGTATGAGTTTGGTTCATGTTTTATGCTCAAATGGAAGTTTAGTACTATAGAAGTGAGTGTGCAAAGTCTCAAAGTGCGTGTAAAACCACAGAAGTGCATGTGACTGTGCATGGGAGGCGTGTGATCACACACTTGGTGCATGGTCATGCATTTCCCCCCTTTGCACTTTATTTAAATGGCCATTTTTGGAGGTCTTAAGAGGCTTCTTATGGACTTCTTTAAGTGTTTTTTGACTTTTCTTAACCCTTTTTGTGTTTCGGGTGCTTTTTGCTCTATTTTTGCTTATGTACTTCGATTTTATTTTGTGTAAAATGTAATTCCCTAACGTTCTTGAGGGTTTAGAGGACATTTTTATTGATGTTGATATTGATCTTGAGGGTGACTTTACAGAGGCTACTAGAGTTTGGACATTCACTACAGGGACTAGCACATTTGGTGCTCAGAGTTCTCAACCATCCAGGCTTTCATGGGGAGATCCAATCCTTGTTATTTATAGCTAGGAGACTCATGCTTGGGTGCGTCATTATCGCGAGGTAGATCCTTCTTTGTCGTTATTTTTGGAAGCTTATTCATTAACTATTTTATTATTTATTTTATTGTATGAGATTGTTGTAGCAATAGCTCTGTAGCTTTTACCGTAACTATCTGTCTAGCTTTATTGTAAATGCTAATGGCTGATAACTCTTGCTTTATTTTCTTTTTATGATTCTCTACTTGCCGCAATGCTTTTCTTTTCAATCTTTCTTGTTTAGATCCTATTAAATGACACATATAGAGAGAGGTGTATTAGTATTTAGTAGCTGTGTAAATGTTTGATAGTGTACTTATTATTTGCATCCCCATAAGTATGTTAGTATGCTGCCTGGTAGTTTCTGTTAGAAATCAGTTATGGTATTTAGACATAAATACATGTGTAATAAGAAAAAGTCTAAATAAAGTAAATTTTAAAAATCTACTCATCATAACCCTTTATAAAATGAAGAATTTCATTTGCCCAGGATTCAAATTGCATTGAAATACATAACTAAATAAATTAAGCAATATACAAACAAATAATTAATTAATCATAAGTTTGTAAACTTACTTGTTGTAGAACTTAGCCTTCCTTTTATTCAATTCCTTGAATCAAATGCTTAGCCCTCCAAATGTAAGGCCTCTAGTTTGAAACACCAAACCCTTATCTATCACTTACTTGTGTTATTTAAACTTAGTAACTTGTACTAATTAATTAAGAGCACAAGTATAGAGTATATGTTTAGTATATGTTATGTTTATTTTTGGTTTATGATCTTATCATAACCAAAATTACTTAGTGATTTTTCTTAACTCTTTAAGCAAAAACTCACTTAAGCATTATTTTGCCTCTCCCTTCTCTTACCAAGTCACTTGACTTGCCTTAGATATATGTGTAGTAATTTTCCACTAAGGAAAAGTATGCATTAATTAATTAAGCGATTATTAAGTATGCCACCTTAGGTATACACCTAACCATCTAAATGATTAAAAATGACACCTTAGGCATACTTTAGAAATATCCACTCAATTAATATGCCACCTTGCTTAATTCAATAATTGAGCTTGCCACCTACACATATTAATGTATAAATTTGTATGTAAAGTATACATCAAATGTATTATTTTACATATAAAATTATACATATATATAGATATGGACTTTAATTAATCTTTGGTCCAAAATAAATTTTAGCCTATGTCCAAACCAATTTGGACCATTAATATAAGTCCATAAATAAATAACAACATATATATATTTATTAATTTAATATATATTAATTAATATCCAATATTAATTAATAAATAATACTCTTATTTGAATTAGATTTCATGATATACTAGAATCATTGTTCAAAATATAAATCTAATTCTATTAATCTTGATTAATTGATTAAACTTTTTTAATCAATAATTAGATTAATACTATAGTGAATAAATAAAACTCTATTAGGTGTGACTTACTAGGTTATGTCTAAATGGCAATGAGAAAATATAATATTAACATTTAATATTATTTGAAACTCTTTTCAATTCTAAATGTAAAAATCGCAATTATTCACATTTAGTTCTCATAGGTTGTGAGTGACCCCTAGTATTGATATCCTAGCTACCTAATTAGAAATGAATGCATATTATGATTCACACGAACCTGATCATAATATCCGTGCACTAAATTCCTTTCATTAAAGATCCCAATATAGCCTAGAGTCAAGGTATTATCAAACTCTAATAGCTTTATTATATGACCTCATCTTAAGTTTTAATTCTTGATAAAATACAACAAATACTAGAATTCTTTCTAGTACTGAGATTTTTTTTCAGACTGTGTTGTATTTATCCTAGCTAAGAATTTATTCATTAAGAATAAACTTAGATAGCAGAGGATCTCTCTCGTTCACACTAGGTAATGAATCCCATCTTGGTTAAACATTCATCCCTATATTTAACTAATTAGAGCCACCACATGCCATATACCCATGTGATGATTAATACAAGTATGTAAGCGGTAACAAACTTTAACCACCTAAATATGGATGACTATGCCACCTCAAGTCAAATGACTATATGCACCATTATAATCTAGATTATGATTGCTGATTATATGTGAATATCCTTGCAATCACAATACTAATGTCACTGTTCAATTAACCCATCCAATAAGTATCCACATGTCTATTCTGATCACTCATATCAAGTAGCATGAGATTCACTACCTCCCACTATTAGTTTCTCACAATAATCAAGGAAAATAGACAGAGGTGATAGGCTAATTAATATTATCCAAATATTAATTAATCGACTACGAACAATTTATAGTAAATGTATTGAATAAATTTGTAACTCATATAATCAACTCTTTGATAATAAATTTATTCAACATAATACTAAAGGATAAATAAAAAATAACATATTTATTTGAAAGAATATTTTATTGCCACAGGGATTATATATAATGTTTAAATAATTACAAGAATGCCTCTAGGGCACACCTTATACTAATAATCTCCCACTTGCACTAGTGCCATTTACTATAATATTTACCCATCTTTTCAAGATGACAATCTAATTGTAGTTGTGTGAGCACTTTAGTTAGTGGATCAGCAACATTGTCAGCTGAAGCTACCTTTTAGACAACTACATAGCCCTTGCGAACAAGTTCTCGAATAATATGAAAGCGCCTTTCTATATGTTTGGATTTATGGTGAGACCTTGGTTCCTTTGCCAATGCTATGTCTCCATTATTATCATAATAGAGAGAAATTGCAAACTTAATGGAAGGAACAACTTGAAGTTCTATTATGAACTTCCTAATCTAAACAACTTCTTTAGCAGCATCTGATGCAGCTATATACTTGGCTTCTGTAGTGGAATCAATAATGATACTTTGTTTGGAACTTTTCCAACTCATTGCTCCGCCATTACAGATGAAAATAAACCCAGATATAGATTTTCTATCATCCATGTCTAATTGAAAATAAAAATCTATAAAGCCATTAATATGTAAATCACCTTCTCCATAAGTTAAGATCAAATATTTTGTTCTTCTCAAGTATTTAAAGATTGATTTAATAACTATCCAGTGTTCTAAACCTGATTTGGATTGAAAGCTGCTAGTTGCACTAACAACATAGGCAATGTCAGACTTAGTACGCAACATAGCATACATTAAGCTTCCTATTGTTGAAGCATAAGGAACTTTAGCCATTTGTTCCATTTCCTCGAGTGTCTTAGGAGACATACCCTTGGATAAATGAACACCATGCCTAAATGATAACAATCCTCTCTTGGATTCAAGCATATTGAACCTCTTTAATATATTTTCCAAGTAAAGACTTTGGGATAAACCTATAATTCTCTTCAATCTATCTCTATAGAGTCAAATCCTGAGAATATAAGTTGCCTCCCCTAAGTCTTTTATAGAGAAAGTTTTAGATAACCAGACTTTTATAGAAGTCATTATTCCTACATCATTTCCAATTAATAAAATATCATCCACATATAAGACTAGGAAAGTGATTTGACTCCCACTGACCTTCTTGTAAACATAGATCTTTATTCTTTATGAAATCATAAGAACAAATAGCCTCATTTAAATGATGATTCCAACTCCTGGAGGCTTGCTTTAAGCCATATATTGATTTATTAAGCTTACACACTTTAGATCTTTCCTTGGATTCAAAACCCTTGGGTTGCTCCATAAAAATTTCTTCCTCAAGAAAACCATTAAGGAATGTAGTGTTGACATCCATTTGCCAAACCTCATAATCATAGTGTGTGGCTATAACTAAAAGAATTCAAATGGATTTAAGCATGGCTACTAGGGAAAAGATCTCTTCATAATCGATCCCTTCTCTTTGGCAAAATCCTTTCGCTATAAGCCTAGCTTTAAAGGTGTTAACCTTTCCATCTGCATCGGTCTTTCTCTTGAAGATCCATTTACATCCAATAGGTACAATACCTTCTGGAGGATCAACAAGTGTCCAGACTTTATTTGTATACATGGAATCCATTTCGGTTCTCATAGCATCCATCCATTTAGAAGAATCTTTATCAGATAAAGCTCCTTTATATGTGGTAGGATCATCTATATGAAGACTATCTTCATGAGCATGCAACTTTTGTATATCATGTAGAAGGCCATATCTCTCCGGAGGATGAGATGCCCTACTAGATTTTCTAGGAGTTGGTGTGATGATATTTTCAATTGGAATAGGCTCCTCGGGTTTATCAATATTCATTTGATCAGTTTGTTCTATTTCTTTAAATGACTCTTCATCTAATATTATCTTCTTTCCTATGCCACCTTCCTTTAGAAATTCTTTCTCAAGAAAAATGGCATCTCTGCTTATAATAACTATTTGTTCAATAGGAAGATAAAAGTAATATCCTAAACTATCTTTAGGATATCCAACAAACCTTCCTTTCATCGATTTCACATCCAACTTGTCCGACTTTAGTTTTTTTATAAAAGCTGGACATCCCTAAATCTTAACATGTTTAAGACTTGGTGTTCTACCATGCCATATCTGATATGGTGTAGTAGAAATAGATTTGGATGGAATACGATTAAGGATATAACAAGAAGTTTAGAGTGCATGACCCCAAAGAAAAATAGGAAGATCTGTATAACTCATCATCGATCGTACCATATTCAATAAAGTATGATTTGGCCTGTCAGACACTCCATTTAACTGAGGTGTTCCAGGCAGTGTGAGTTGAGATACAATGTCATGTTCCTTTAGGAACTTAATAAACTCTGTACTTAAGTATTCATCTCCTAGATCTAATCTTAAAGTTTTAATATTTTTGCCAGTTTGGTTTTCTACTTGGGCTTTGAATTCTTTGAACTTTTCAAAAGAATCAAATTTATTCTTTATAAGAAATAAATACCCAAATCTTGATAGATCATTTATAAAGGTTATAAAGTAGTAAAAACCACCTCCAGCCATTTTAGAAAATGGCCCATTTAGATCACTATATATGATTTCTAATATATTAGTGGCTCTTTTCATTTGTCATACAAATGGTGATCTAGTCATCTTGCCCTGAAGTCAATCTTCACAAGTTGGATTAGATGCAGATTCAAGATTGCTTAAGATTCCCATCTTTTCTAACTTAGTGATCCTATCTTCAGTAATATGACATAATCTTAAGTGCCATAGCTGTTTAGAATTAGAAGTATTTTCAATTAGCATTGCATATTTGTTACTCATAAATTGAAGCTCATTATTATTAGAATTATTATCAATACAATATAAACCACGTATTAAATAACCCAAGCCAATAATATTACTTCTAAAGTAAATATTACATACGTCTCTTTTGAATAAAAATTCATAACCTTTTCTAGTCAAACTAGAAATAGAGACTATGTTTCTATAAGTATTAGGTACATATAATACATCATCTAATAATAAAATATGATTACAAAGATCTATTGAAGTTGACCCTATAGCTTTAGCTGCAACATTTGCACTATTTCCAAGCTTTAAGGTTACTTCATTAGGCTTCAACTTTCTCTTATTTGCTAGATCCTATAAAGACAAACAAATGTGAGAACTAGCACCGGTATCCAATGCCCATGCATTTGATGAACTATTAGAACATTTAGAAAAATTATAGAAGAACATATCTTCTCGAAAACTATCCTTTCCTTTAGTTTGTAAAGACTTAAGGACCTTAGGACAATTTCTTTTCCAATGTCCTTTACATTCACAATAATAATAATTACCCTTGTTTGGGTCTTCCCTCACCTATCCCTTGCCTTTAGATTTGGCTATTCTACATGTAGGCTTGACAATATTTGTCTTGCCTTTCTTTTTCTTATAACTCTTCTTTTTAGTCTTACTAGAAGAAGCAATATGAATAGTCTCCTTCCCTTTGCTGCCTTATATTGCCTTTTGGGTTGTTACAAGCATGTTCAATAAATTAGCAAGTGTACACTCTACTTTATTTATATGAAAATTTGCAATGGTCTGCCCAAATGATTCAAGAAGTGATTACAGAATCAAATCCATTTGGAGATGGAAATCCATTGAAAATTCTAGACTTTCTAGTTCCTCAATTGATCTTATCATTGAGTTCACATAGACTGCCACATCCTCACTTTCTTTCATTTTAGCATAAAACAACTGCTTTGATATCTCATATCTAGTGGTCCTACTCTATTCACCAAACAGCTCTTTTAGGTGAAGTAGGATTTTATTTTGCACTATTGTACTTCTCATGTTGCCGATGGATATCAGTAATTATAAAAGCCCATATAATGCAACATGCTTGAAAATCATGCTTTTCCAATTTTTAAGAGTGTCTTGCTCCTCTTAAGAAGCATTTGCAAGAAGTGAACTGGGTAGTGGTTGTTCTAATACATATAGTATTTCTTCAGAAGCCAAAACTACTTTTAGATTCCTTAGCCAATCTATAAAGTTTGGGCCCGTGAGCCTATGTTAGTCTAGTATGACGGATAGTGGGTTTGATGATTTTATATTATCAAATTATCTATAAAGGTAACAAAATTAGTTAGTTTAAATGACATTGTATAAAAAATCATTAGATTTGGTCTTTAATCTTAATGATTACCCACTAATTTGACGGATCCTATTCCTCCAAGTAGGAAACGGAAATCCCTTGTTGGATGGATTTCTAGTGGGTGGTGAAGTTCTTAATAAATTATAATATTCCTTAGGTACCCTTTGCCATTCTTAAAATATTAAAATTTATAAGTGACATTTTCTCATCATCACATCTTATGTGATATTTCATCAATCAAGCTCTTAATGTTACGGACCTCAGGTACCCATTGCCATTCTTAGTCCTTGGCATTAATTAAGTCCATACTATTAGCATTGTGAAATGTATAAATTTGAATACCACATGCCTCAGGCACGCCTATTTGCCATTCTTATTATGTAGTATATTTATACACTCAAAACATCACTATGCTTAACAATAACATTGTATAAATCTCTTGGATTTATATATACCCCTATATGTCCATAGCTGATATACATAATCCAAAATTATATAATTTATTGCTCCAATGGATAGCTTAGACTTAAATTTATTTGGAAGATTTTTGGGTTTCACTTTGCACATTAACCAATTTATACATATCAAATACATAAATTGTACGACATCCAATTATACATACAGATATGTATAAAAGCATATAAAACATACATATCTCATATGTGCATAAAACATGCAAATATGGATGCACAAATAAGGAGTGATCATGGACTAATTTTTATACCTATTTTAATACTAAAATAAATTACAAAAATTATTCTTGTCCATGAATACTTCAAGTATGAATATCCTTATCACCATCTCTATGGATTTGCTCCTTAAACTCCTTCAAGTCTCCTTGTTACAACTTTTGCAACAAACAAATAATCCTTGACATGCCAAGGTTATTAATACATACTAATACTATGGAATTAACATTTAATTACATAAACAATAATAAAATTAGTTATTACAATACTAGAATGTAAAACCTTGTCCATGATCAATACTTGCAAGTATGGCATGCAAAAATTAATAAATGCAACTTTTGCATATTACAATAATTTTGCAAAAATTAAAAAAAAATGTATGCTATAGTACCACTATTTACAGCTACAGTACCACTATTCACAGTAGTACTATAATATACAAAATACATTTTTTAGCATATTTTAGCCACAAAACTTGCAACCAACATATTTTAATCACAACATTTGTAATTAAAAAATTTATTTAGTAAGTATAAAATGCAAAAAGGGGCTCTGATACTACTGCTAGAAATCAGTTATGGTATTTAGATGTAAATACATGTGTAATAAACATAAGTCTAAATAGAGTAAATTTCTAAAATTTACTCATCATAACCCTTCATAAAATGAAGAATTTCATTTGCCCAGGATTCAAATTGCGTTAAAATACACAACTAAATAAATTAAGCAATATATAAATAAATAAATAATTAATTATAAGTTTGTAAACTTACTTATTATAGAACTTAGCCTTCCTTTTATTCAATTCCTTGAATCAAATGCTTAGCCCTTTAAATGTAAGGCCTCTAGTTTGAAATACCAAAGCCTTATCTATCACTTACTTGTTTTAATTAAACTTAGTAACTTGTATTAATTTAATTAAGAGCACAAGTATAGAGTATATTTTTAGTATATGTTATGTTTATTTTTGGTTTATGATCTTATCATAACCAAAATTACTTAGTGATTTTTCTTAACTCTTTAAGCAAAAACTCACTTAAGCATTATTTTGCCTCTCCCTTCTCTTACCAAGTCACTTGACTTGCCTTAGATATATGTGTAGTAATTTTCCACTAAGGAAAAGTATGCATTAATTAATTAAGTGATTATTACGTATGCCACCTTAGGTATACACCTAACCATCTAAATGATTAAAAATGACACCTTAGGCATACTTTAGAAATATCCACTCAATTAATATGCCACCTTGCTTAATTCAATAATTGAGCTTGCCACCTACACATATTAATGTATAAGTTTGTATGTAAAGTATACATCAAATATATTATTTTACATATAAAATTATACATATATATAGATATGGACTTTAATTAATCTTTGGTCCAAAATAAATTTTAGCCTATGTCCAAACCAATTTGGACCATTAATATAAGTCCATAAATAAATAACAACATATATATATTTATTAATTTAATATATATTAATTAATATCCAATATTAATTAATAAATAATACTCTTATTTGAATTAGATTTCATGATATACTAGAATCATTGTTCAAAATATAAATCTAATTCTATTAATCTTGATTAATTGATTAAACTCTTTTAATCAATAATTAGATTAATACTATAGTGAATAAATAAAACTCTATTAGGTGTGACTTACTAGGTTATGTCTAAATGGCAATGAGAAAATATAATATTAACATTTAATATCGTTTGAAACTCTTTTCAATTCTAAATGTGAAAATCACAATTATTCACATTTAGTTCTCATAGGTTGTGAGTGACCCCTAGTATTGATATCATAGCTACCTAATTAGAAATGAATGCATATTATGATTCACACGAACCTTATCATAATATCCGTGCACTAAATTCCTTTCATTAAAGATCCCAATATAGCCTAGAGTCAAGGTATTATCAAACTCTAATAGCTTTATTATATGACCTCATCTTAAGTTTTAATTCTTGATAAAATACAACAAATACTAGAATTCTTTCTAGTACTGAGATTCTTTTTCAGACTGTGTTGTATTTATCCTAGCCAAGAATTTATTCATTAAGAATAAACTTAGATAGCAGAGGATCTCTCTCATTCACACTAGGTAATGAATCCCATCTTGGTTAAACATTCATCCCTATATTTAACTAATTAGAGCCACCACACGCCATATACCCATGTGATGATTAATACAAGTATGTAAGCGGTAACAAACTTTAACCACCTAAATGTTGATGACTATGCCACCTCAAGTCAAAGGACTATATGCACCATTATAATCTAGATTATGATTGTTGATTATATGTGAATATCCTTACAATCACAATACTAATGTCACTGTTCAATTAACCCATCCAATAAGTATCCACATTTCTATTTTGATCACTCATATCAAGTAGCATAAGATTCACTACCTCCCACTATTAGTTTCTCACACTAATCAAGGAAAATAGATAGAGGTGATAGTCTAATTAATATTATCCAAATATTAATTAATAGACTACGAACAATTTATAGTAAATGTACTGAATAAATTTGTAACTCATATTATCAACTCTTTGATAATAAATTTATTCAACATAATACTAAAGGATAAATACTATAAAAAAAATAACATATTTATTTAAAAGAATATTTTATTGCCATAGGGATTATATACAATGTCTAAATAATTATAAGAATGCCACTAGGGCACACCTTATACTAACATTTTCAATAGGGTCAGTATGTACAATTGAGGTCTCTTGATGTGTGTAAAGGAGATGGTTGTAAGGAAGGGCTTTAATGGGGTGATGCTGCATTGTTTTATGACTTGTATGTGTCAAGTCAGATTGCCATGTATGCATTGATAGAGCAGTGGATGGACACGATGTATACTTTCCATCTCCCTATCGAGGAGATAACTATTACCCCTCTAGATTTTGTCGCCATCACAGGCTTGAGCTTTTCTAGAAAGCCCATTCCTTTCAGTGAGGAAGAGCATTCCATTGTTGTGGTAAGGAGATGCCTCATAATGGATTTGCGTGGGGTAGTCACTCTTATGAAGTCTAGTTGCCTATATCTCGCTCGATACATGAAATTTGTTTCTTCTGTGTGGGCTTTATATGATGATGGTCTTTTCTCAACAGAGCAGCTGGCTTACTACTTTTCATTTTATTTGCTGAGTGTTATTATCTTCTTGAACCCTTCAAGTACAAGTGATTTTTGATTGCTACCCATCTTAAGAGATCTGGATGGCTTATCAGGCTATTGCTGAGGCATTACTACCTTCACTCATTTGTTCTCTGGACTTGATGCAACATGCTAAGGTGGCTCAAGGATCTATGGATACTTATTCATGCTAGATATGACTAGGAGTTCTGTTGTTTGTTCTTTTACTTTTAGTTTATTATTTCTAACCCTCTGATTTTAATAGAGTTGGGCATACGAGTTTAGGATTCTCTTTCATCCATCCATTGAGCATTTCTAAGAGGATGGTTTCCTCATTATTCTTACTAGATCTGAAAGACTATTGATTTGATTGAGGATAGCATGGTAGCTCAAAACCATATGAGGAAGCTATCCCTTGATAAGGTATGTCTGATTCCTATTATGTTGGTTATTCCTTTCTTAGGGATCATTTATTTACTATTGCCTTTTGAGTAGATCTTTCTTTATTAGTGGGTGGCAAGATCTCACTGGATGATAAAGATGATGGTTGTATGGTAGCTGATAGAGAGACGAGTGTTGCTCTCTGGCCTCATTGGCAGGGTGTGGTATTTAGGTAAGTGAGTCCATCATTAGTGGTATGGCCCATACATGAGGAGAGTTCCCGTCACTCCCCCTAGGGACATGTTCTAGGGCCATGAGCTCTACCATGATGATCTTGCTACCATTATGATGGGATTCCCCTCTAAGATCTCTTAGAGAGTGCAGGTTTGCCTTAATATAATGTATTGATTCCTCAACTGATTGATATTGTAGCTAGTGGGACCTTTCCTTTACCTTTACCTTCTCAGGCAGATGCATCTCATGCCCTAAGTTTGAGGAATAGACCATCATGTGGGCCATCGAGAGTCGCTTCTTCTGATCTAGTAAGATTTAATTCTTGTTTTGGTGTAAGCATTAGCAAACTTTATTAGTAATAAATTGTAATTGATATGAGTTATAAGAACTTATCTGCAATGATGTTAGATGAGATTTGGGTCTAACTTTGAGGAGGATGAGGGCACACTTTGAACTAAGGTGATTGCTTATGCTCATAGTGTGGCTTTTAGTAGCACTATCCTTAGGTATTTGACAGTTCACCCATCTTTGTCTTTACTTGGGATCGATATCCTTGGTAAAGTAGTGAGCTTTGATTTGCTTAAACCTAGTTTTCCTTAGTCGAGTCTTTCTCCTACTGATGCTACCCATGTTTGCATTCTCCACTTATTCTTATGTGTTTTATTTATTTAGTGAGTGGTAGTTGACTTATTTGCTTGCTTTTGTAGATTCCTATCTCCTCTTATCAGTACTAGTATACTGTTACTGGGAGTGCACAGTAGTGCTTTTTGGAGTTTGCTACCACTTAGAGGGTATGCCTTTTTTATTTTACTTATTTATTTTATGCACATGTTTTATGTATGAGTGTATGATATACAATGTGTAATGCAGGTTGAGCACTATCTCTCTAGTAACGGGGCGACAAAAGGGGCCCTAGGGGCCATGCACCCTTAGAGTCCTTAGCTTATCCTAAGGATATGGTGGGACAAGAAAAGTATAATATGGCCGAGCAAGGACGTATGTGAAAGGAAAAGTACAACGAAGGGCATTTTGGTAAATATGAATAATGGGAGCGGGAGCATGCAACTTATCGTGATTATATCAGTGAGCTGGAGTCATAGTTATCATCCTTTGTGTTTAATGGTGATGAGTCAGGATCTGATGAGGGGGATGCTTGAGCAAGAACAATGCTTTCTTCTGATGGTAGCCATGGTTGATGTAGTTGTTTCAGGAGCTAGGTGTAGGACTTTTAGTCTTTGGTTTGCTTTATTGTATCATTTTCTCGAGGTTATGGACTTTGGGTGTTGTATCTGGGCATTTGTCCCACATGTTGTATGATGCTTGTACGATGATGACTGTATATGCTTCCTACTGTGTATAATTAATAATGATGTTTGCTATTATCATTTACCATTTTTCCCTTTTTTGCTTAAGGCATCACTTTTTAGAGTTTTTTGCGCTTAGCTGGGTTTTCTTTTCTTCCCTTTTTTGCCTAAGGTGTCACACCTAGTTAGGCATTTTCTTTAACAATAGTTGCTGTTCTCAAAAAGTGAGCTTAGAGAGGATGGTAAAAACCATGGTCATGTAATGAAAGAAAATGCAAAGCATGCTTGATGCAATGGAGAGGAGATGTAGTATAGTTTTGTTAGGGGAAGGTGGTTGATATTCCTATAGATCTGACACTTGTGGCATTTCCTTACAAATTTGATGCAGTCTTCTATCATTGTCATCCAGAAGAACCCTTGTCTTATTAGCTTCTTAGCTAGGATTGCTCTATTCCTGTATGGACTACAAACATCTTCATATACCTCTTCTACTACTCTTGTAACCTTAGTTTCATCTAGACATCAGAGTTGTAAACCATCTGAGATTCTCTTGCATAACAAACCCTGGTGTGATGTGAATTTTGATGCCAATCGTCGAAGGACTACTTTTATCTCTTTCATCTACTTGATCAAGATAGGCTTGTTCCTTTAGATATCTCTAGATGTCATAAAACCAAGGCTTTTTGGCTGCTTCAGTCTTTACTATTATGCATTTTTATGATAAGGTTGTCTCGATTTGAGTAGAATTAGAGGCTTCATAGGAATTTTGGATGATCCTTCCCATACTAATGCTTAAGAAGCAAGTGCATCTACCATTTAGTTGTGATTCCTAGGGAGATGAATGAATCTACATTTTTAGGAGGACATAGTAAGTAGCCTTAAATGGTCCAAAAAAGGCTTTAAGTATTGCTCTTTTAGTTCCCACTCTTTCATGGAATGATTGATTACTAGTATGCAATCTTTAAAGATTTTGACTTTTGTGATATCTAGGGCTATCAGTGCTTTTATTCTAGGCATGCATGCCTCGTATTCTACTTCATTTGTGACTCTAAACTCGAGCTTTCTAGCAATTGGTACTACTTCACCTTTTGGAGATTGCAGTACAACACCAACTCTTGCATCGAACTAGTTGACTGCTCCGTCAAAGTACGTGTGCCATCCTTGGATTTCAATGGCCGAGCTGAGGTTTTCTAGGAATTCTAGTTAGATTTTTTATGAATCTGGAGTAGGGTTGAGAGCTAGAAATTCAACCACTGCTCTCCCTTTTACTGCCTTCTTAGTTAGATATTACACGTCAAATTATGTTAGGAGTACAAGCCAAATGGCAAGTTTCCTTGCTAGAGAGGGAGCTTCGTAGAGGTACTTCATTGTGTCCACTTTAGACATGGCCTAAATTCTATAATATTAAAAGTAATGTATGAGTTTCTTCCTTATCCATACCATTGCCAGGCATGTTTGTTCAACTTGGTTGTACTTATCCTTATATAACAACATCTTCTTACTTAAGTAGTAGACTGCGTGTTCTGCTTTTATTTCTCCCTCTTAGGCTAATATTGCATCGATTGCATTCCCTTCGATGGCCAGATGTAGGGTTAAAGGCATCCCTAGTTTAGGTGGTCTTAAAATCAATGGGTTGGTTAGGTAGCTTATGATCTTGTCAAATGCTAGTTGATACTATTCATTCCATTCAATTGGTTGATCTTTTCTGAGTAGTTTGAAGATCGGTTCACACACTGCTGTTAACTTAGTAAGAATCTGCTGATAAACTGTAGTCTCCATAGAAACCTTCTAATTTCTTTCTCTATTTTGGGCATTGGCATTTCTTTAATGGCTTTTGCTTTATCTGGATCCATTTCAATCCCATTCTAACTAATAACATACCCCAACATCTTTCCTGAAGTGACCCTAAATGCATATTTCTTTGGATTTACCCTAAGACTATACTTTTCAACCCATTTGAGGAACTTTTCGAGATTAGAGGGGTGTTCTTCCCTAGTTCTCCCTTAGTTCTTAACTTAACAATCATGTTGTCGACGTATTCCTCCACTTCTTTGTGTATTATATCATGGAACATTGCAATTGGCATTCTCTGGTAGGTTACCCCTGCATTCTTTAGTCCAAAAGGCATTACTCTATAGCAGTAAGTACCCTATTATGTTATGAAAGATATCTTTGCTTTGTCAATAATGGCCTTTAGGATTTAATTTTACACAGAGAATCCATCCATTAAGGAGTACATTGTATATATGACAATGCTATCAACCAGTATGTCTATGTGAGGTAATGGCAAATCATCTTTCGAGCATGCCTTGTTCATGTATTTGTAGTTGATGCAGATTCTAACCCTTCCAACTTTCTTCAGTACTGGCACCACATTTGCTAACCATTCTGGATAGTCTACTACCTCTAGGAATTTTGCCTTGATCTGTTTCTCAATGTCCTCTTTCACTAGTTAGGCCCATTCTAGTTTGAGTCTTCTCAGTTTTTACTTACCGATTTACACCCTTCTTTGGTAAGAATGAAGTGTTAAGCAATGTCTTTGTCAATACTAGGCATATTGTTGTATGTCCAGGAAAATACTTTTGAATATTTTATTAATTTCTCTCCTCTCTTCAGGGGTAACATCTTTTAAAATATACAAAATGTGTGTTTAGATTCAATGCCAATGTTAAATGATTCAGTGCATATGGAATGAATGTCAAATATGCTAATGTTTTGATTAATGTAATGCACACTACCATCAAGAAAGACATCAAACAAGTAAGCAAAATCATATTTCATCACATTAACTTTAAAGTTCATTACATAATCATTTTCAAACAAAGAAAAAAAATTAAAGAAGTGAACTTTCTTTGGATCAGTGACTTGAGAGATGTTTTTAACCTTGGATCATCCATTGCTCGTATGCTTCATTTTTAACACTATCCCTAATACTATAGATAAATTGGTGGATGATTCTCCTCCTCCATGTTGCTTTGAAGTGATCCACAAACCTTTATTGTATCCTGCCACCAAAGAAATCAACAGGCTCAAAAGGTACGTGTTGCTTCTCACCAAACTGTCTCTTTAGTAGTGCCGGATAGTAGTGTGTGCATGACCTGAATCCTGAGATTGGTACGCAATTGACAAAGGTGCAGAGAGTCATATGTCCTAGCTTTCGCCATGGGCTTAATTGATATTCTAGTGTGTTCATGCATTCAAACCACTCTTGGGCTATGATGGAGGCTGAGCACCCATGAACGTCCTTGATGTGTCATTCCCGGTGATTCCTGGATTAGTATCTCATCTAGTTCCCTGTAGGTTTGTTAAGTAGACTCAACTTTTCTTACAGCCATACTTAAAGCAATAGGGGACTTCCAGTGAAGTTTGAACTTTTCCCTTTTAAAGTCATCCAAGCCTTGAATGGTTTCTGCTAGGATCAGTGGGAAGGGAGTCATTCTGTATTCTATTCCTTCAATGACCTAGAGTATCTTGTAATCTCCTAGTCCATAATTTGAGATGGTGAAGTATTGTATAAATAGGTAACATACAAGGAGCTGTGCCTAAATTGGAATAATAGTCTTTTTGGTAGTGCAGGCAGCTAGGGGTTGCATAGGAATTAGTCATTTGCGCTTGGTGACTAGTTCAACAATATTTTATGAGCTTAAGTCAAGGAAGGTGACCCCAAGCCTTAGGTATTTGATGTTTAGGTCAATGAAAACTGCTTCTTCGGTCATAGTGGGGATTCACCCTTCTATGGTACTAAATTCTTTATACAACAAGTATAGCTCTATGGTGTTAAATTAGAATATGAGATCTTGAGAGTCCTAGAATGACATAGCAACATTCAAGAGTTCATGGTCAGGGTGCACATGTTGGAATGTTTAATGCATAGCATTCTATATGGTTACAGGCTTTTCTAGTCGACCTTGTCAAGGTTATAGAAAAAATGTCTAGTGATACTAGTTTGGGCTTGGTGGTTTTTGACCATGACACCATCGTCAAGCAGTTCTTAGATCCTGGCTTTCAATTTTCCATTACTTTGGCGAGAGGATTCAGCTTCATGATCACTCATGTTTGAATGTTGTATTCTTGTACATTTATTAAGGTTAGCTAAATAAATGATGCATGATGTGTGCTTGCAAAAGAACAGGGTGAGCATGTATGCATGGAGTGAATGTAAAAATCCTATGATGGAAAAGTATTCCTGTAAGAAACAGTGGTTAGCACATGCTATCTATATGTATGTGATGTATGCATGATTAAAGCTAGTTAGTTTTCTTACACAATGAATAAACCAATCACAAACAAGCTCTTGCTTCTAACCTTATTTCTCCATGAGGTCATTCAGTCTCTTTCCTAGGTGGGTTTTGAACCTATAGTCATCAGGGGACTATGGTTCCACTCTTAGAACTAGACTATTTCAATTTATTTTGGTAAGAACCAAAGGGCAAACTAAGGAACAATACTCAAATGTGTTTGAGATAATCACACGATGTTAATGTGAGGGTCAATTTTTAGGCTTCAAATGATGTCCAGAGCCCATATGCGCCCGTATGCATAGGACCAAGGTCAATCAAAGGGAGTTCAAGTTCTTGCCCCCACATCGATATTTAATATGTTTACCATGAGTCATGAAAGTATCGTTTGATAGTTTACAGTTTAATTTCCAGACATAAAGGTCTACAATCTAGTTGGGTTCCCAACCCATTCATTTAATTTGACATCTCACAGGTTCCGTCATCAAGGGATGTCATTATTTGTTAATTTGCATAGATTATTCAAGTTGAGGTACATGATTCTCATCATTCCTCATGCTTCAGGCTCACTCAAAGTATATGACAATCACGTGGTCCTAAGCATAAATTTTCTATAAAAATTGACATTATGATGTTATTCAATGATAGACACTGGGAGGGTCATGTCATTTATGAAAATCAGGTCAAATGGACAGTGTTAGGATGAGGATAACATGCATAGCTTGGTGGAATCCTAGTGAATGTTGCTACTGGTTTATCTATATAAGCTGAGTCAGTGTGAAAGGCTAAGGGTTCCTTTAGCGAGAATGCCCACATATGACTAGGGTTACAAACTCTTATTAGTGAGTCTAGCATTCTTTTGATTACTCAGTCGCCTCCTTAAGGACTTAGGATACAAACATTGGTTAGATGAGTTCGGCAAATGCACGAGTTAAGAATAAAGGTGATAATATTATATCTTCATCGCCCCATGACTCGAGTGGAATCATATTGGCAATGTCATTAAGTATTATCAAGGCTATTAGGGACAAGTAGTGCACATATAATGTGTAATGAAAATGCAGTGGTGAGGACTCGATATGATTGAGTATTGTATAATGAGAAATAGTCATTTTCGTGTTGATCCCTCTTACTTAAAAGTCTTTAGTGGAGTGGCCACTGTGTGTGACCTCTGGTTTTTTTATTTTTGTACTTTGTTAGACAGTGTAGTGGGTCTTTCCATTTTCAAGGGACATGGAAACTTTACTAAATAGGTACAAGTGATTAGTCTTGAAGGGACGAGTCATTTTTTATTTTATGGAATCGCCACTCGATTTTTAGAAAATCGGGAAAAGAAAGGGACAACATTAGGTCACTCAATGAGTATTATCCCCAGCAGAGATTTTTGGGTTCAAAGGATCGCATATACTTTTTTTACTACTTCTCATTATATGATATTTAATGTACAACTACTACAACACCCTAGTTTTAGTAATGACAATTTATATAGCATTCACACATCACATCATATAATATAAGATAATAAAGCTAAAAATTTTACATCGCTTTGTTGATAAAATACATATGAAAAAGGAAAGATTGTGGAAAAGTAAATCTAATATGATTGATCAGTAAGGATAATATGACTATTCACACGACTTGCTCAATTTCATGAATAATAGGATGATCATGTGTGCTTGTAGTGATTATTTATGCTATGATGATGTATGATGATAACATAAAGGATGCATAAGGTTATCACTGGACTAAGAGCATGATGACTTAATTCCGGAATATGAACTTTTTACATTATTGGTATTACAAGTGATTTCATGATTTCAAAAATAGAGGATGCAGAATGATGATATGAAATGAGCATAATAAAGCAAATATTATTCACATAGCATGCAATGTTGCCAATTTCATTATACAAGCACAAAAGTATTCTCAAATGATAGCTATAGTAAAATAAAATGCAATACGATAAAATAAATGTGGTCCTCATACTCAACTAAGCTTGTGTGAGCATTGAAGCTTTAGCTTCAAGAGATTATTAAGCTTTCCAAATCGAGAGATTCAAAATGACAGTAGAATGTTGCTAGATTGTATACCTTTGAAGTGTGCTTTGACAAAGATGAGGCTTAGTTAGTTCAAAAAGGGATCTAATAACCTAAGGGAAAGGTCGCGGGAGAGAGCAAAAACTATCTGGAAAGGGGTTTCCAATGCCCTCGATTGGACCAATTTTTGAGTGTGTGTGTTTCCACTTGCTCCACCATCCAAAATGGGTGTAAAGGGGTCTATTTATAGGAAAAAATGTGTAGAATAGGGTGGTGTAGGTGTGGTCACGCATGTATAAGGGGGTTTTCGCACATGGTCCCGCAATTGGCACGTGGCCACGTGCGCACTTTGATGCTCTACGTGCTCTTCTTAGGTTTTATGCACACTATTTTAAAGTTGGTTCCTAGGGTTTTTAGGCCTTTCAAATGCATTTCTAGTGTCTATTTTGCCAAATTTGGCCTTAATTTTAGCATATGACACCTAGGGGTGTTTTTGCGCATTTTTTAGCAATACGTGCTAATACTTGGGTTATGTTGGACCATTCTGGGACTACTTCTAAAGGTTTTAGAGCCCTCTAAATGTGTTTTCAAAGTCCATTTTATCAAAATCAATCTCCATTTTTTCAAAAAGTCAAGTCTCGATTTAATAAAATGTGAACTGACCCAATGAGCTGAGTATTCCGAGGAGTTTTCTTAAAATAAAACCTCTCATTATTATGATAATTCATATTTTGCAAGGCTGAAGCATAACTTAATGGCTCGATGATTGATTTTTCACACTAGTGGGGTAGATTAGGTGTTTTAAAGTTGCATATTTCAATAGTGTTATGAACGAGCATACTCTAATCATCTTAGGGATTTATTTCATCATTGGACCTTTTTTTAAGGATAGTCAAATTTAAAGTATGACATATATATATATGTGTGTGTGTGTGTGTGTGTGTGTGTGTGTGTGTGTGTGTGTTTAAGAGCATGTGCAACATAAGAAGAAATGTTACAGTAAGACCATGTCGAAGGTGCGGCTGGATTCTATGAGATGTTAGATTGTGTTCAGAACACTATAACTCATGTGATTTAAAAGAAATATTCATACTTTAGTATGATGATATATGAGTTTATGGAAATTGAGATATTATTAGCCAAATGTTATAATAATTGTCTTATGGAGAGCTCTTGAGATTTAATATGTTATTATGGTAGACCCAAGTGGTGTTATTTGTGTGCATACAAATATGATGAATCCTTGATGTGCTGAATGGTATTCACCACACAATATCAACCTATAATTTTAGTAATTAATAAATTATGCATTTGTGCTTTGAGAATTATATACGTGAGATTATGAAATAGTATTTTGGAATACTAAATTATGTGTTTTATTAGAATAATTCCAAAAACACAAATTTTTGAGGTTTGGAAAGGAGATTATGTAATTAAAATAATACAATTTTATTTCATTATTATGAGATAATCCTAAAGTGGAAATAACTAAAAGTTTTTCATAAAACAATTTATGCTTTATGCTATTTCTAGTTAATTTTGATTAATATTCAGTTTTATTTATTTATTTATTGTACATCATTTTCCATTTTTTTTATTTGGATTTATATCTTTTGTTGTATTCTATCACTCACTAGGTATTTTCTTATGAAAAATACTTATTTCCATTTTCTTTCCTTTCTTTCAGCCTACATTGATATTATATATCTTTTACAGTGGTTGTACATTGGGTGGCTATGACTTATGATTTAGTGGGATATAAGACTACCATTTTTTACACTATATGTCATGATGTTGATGCTATTTAATCCTGGAGGGATTCCATCGAGCCCGTTATATTGGATTTCACATGTTTGTAAAGTCAAAGGAGTTTCGAAATGGCTATTGTACTATTATTACATTCACATATAAGATCGTTATAGGGACTGAGGTTTTTCTATTTAATCTTTTTGTTCCTTTTTAGGCTTTTAGTATAGAGAGTAACTAAGCTTGATTTTATTATATATATTATATTGATAAAGTACACTCATATATCTATAGGGTAAGATAGCTTTAAGAGAGTTACTACTATTTTATTATACATACGTTATATATAGTTTTGTGCAACCCTTGTAGTCATAAGCTTCACGATCTTTCTAATGACTATATGATGTATATATTCTATATTGATATAAGTGATTATCCTGCCTTGCCATCTTTCACGTAGTTTGATAACATTTATCTTTTTGATTGGATGTTTCATAATTACTTTTATAAAGTTTATATGTCTATAACTTAGAAGTGATGCATGCCTTTTCATTGGTACCCTAGTTAGGTGATTGAAAGTGTAGTCATCTAATAAAGGCATTGGGGGGAAGGAGTTGGCATGCACTATAGCCATACTAATATTTAAAAGGGATAAAAAGAAATTAAAAAAAAGTCATAGAGAAGTGATTGAGCATGCTAAGAAGTGTGGAGCATATGATTTTTATATTACATTAGACCCTAGCCAAACTGATAAATGGAGGAGAAGTTGGGCATTATGCTAGGGATTATATGAGGATGCAATTGAGATAATAATCTATGAAGACATCTAGTGCTTCTCGTAATAGGAGAATTAGTTGCCCACCAAATCTAGTAAGACCATCTGTCATGCCTAATGATGTGAGTAGTATTGCAGGACCATCTTAGAATCAATCTATAAGGTAAGATAATGTTATGAGTAGAGAGCAATAAGCTAGAGTTTTTACTATTATAGAACGTGAGGTAGAGAATTCGCCAGATATGATTACTAGTAATATAAATGGTACGGTAGCATATACATTAATTGACCTAGGTGCTACATTTTCATTTATATCATCAAATTATATGATGCATGATTAACTGGGGATAAATTATTTAGATAAGCCTATTATTATAAGCATGCCAATGGGGATGAGTGTTGCTTGTAAGACAATCTATAAAGATGTTTTGGTGAATATTGGTAAAGGTGAAATGGAATGGAATTTCATATCTTTATCCATCAATGAATTTGATGCTATACTTAGGATGGATGGGTTAAGTCATTACCAAGCAGACATGAATTGTTATACGAGATAGGTTGAGTTTAAAAGTAAAATGGTGAAAAGATAAAACGTTTAGGAGAAACTAGTAAAATACCTATCAATTTTATATCGGCAATGACAACTATGAAATATTTGAGAAAAGGGTATGAAATGTATTTAGCTTCAGTTATGGAAGAAAGGAAGGAGGGTGCAGTATTGAAAGAATTACACATAATGAATGAATTTGAGAATGTATTTCTAGAGGATCTACCAAGTTTTCAACTAAAGAGGGAGGTAGAATTTGAAATAGAACTTGTGCTTAGAAACACACTTATACAGCAAGTGTCATATGGAATGGCTGTAGCTGAGTTGAGAGAGTTAAAGGTGCAATTGCAAGAATTAATGAAAAAAGGATTTATCTAACCTAGTTTCTCTATATGGGGTGAATATGTGTTGTTTGTTAAGAAAAAGGTTACTATATAGATTATAGACAATTAAATAAGGTTATTGTACATAATAAATATCCACTACCAAGAATAGAGGATTTATTTAATTAATTACAAGGAGCATCAATATTATAAAAAATTGATATGAGGACTAACTATCACTAATTCAGGATTAAGGAATCTAATATTCCTAAGACTACTTTTAGAACTAGGTATGGACACTATGAATTTTTAGTGATACAATTTGGTTAGATAAATGCTATAACAACATTTATGCATTTAATAAACTAGGTATTTAGGTCAAATCTAGATAAGTTCATTATTATGTTTATTGATGATATTCTCATATATTCTAAGTCAAAAGAAGAGCATAAAGGACATTTAAGGACTATATTGGAAGTCTTAAGAACTAAACAATTGTATGCAAAGTTTAGGAAGTGTGAGCTATGGTTAGAGAAGGTTATATTCTTAAGATACATGATCTTTGCAGAAAGGGGTATATATTGATCCTAACGAATTTGCTACAATTGTGAATCACAAATTATAGAAAAACGTGATTGAGGTTTAAAGTTTCTTAGGTTTCACGTCTATTATCGAAGATTTTTCTAGACAGCAAGGTTTAGTGCATGCATAAGATTTTAGCAACTGCGACACAGTTTAAACTCAGGGCTCTAGAGAACACCACCTTTGTCATAAAGACATGGCATGGAGATGAGAAGTCGACACGTTGGGTAATAATTGGGACAAATAAAAATGTTAGTACTCGACCCTCTAAAAGAAAGTTAGCACCATAACTAGGATATTCTGGATACAAAATACCAACTTCTTTCAGTCATGTGTTCATTTAGAATTATTTTATAAATTACTATGTTATCCTTTATTTACATGTAATTTCATATAAACTCTTACTAAAACAATCAACTCCAGACAAACTAGTCATGAAATATACAAGTAAACAATGCATTCATTTAAATCAACAATCCCTAAGTTAGTCTCATCTACATTGATTTTAATTAAATGGGCTAAATCTATATATTTTAAGTTATAAATAACCTTAAAGACTAATGAGTCTAATTCCTATTTAATTTTAATTAAGTGAACCTAAGTTTATTTATTTTACTTTTAAAAATGGGGCTAAATCTATAAATTATGAAATATTTAAATTAGTGGGTCTAGTTCTAGATATTTTAATTCTAAGGTAATCTTAAATTTACAAGTTATGAAAAAAGCTTAAATTTAGTGGGCTAAGTCTAATAAATTGAATTAAACTAGGTGGACCTATGTCTAAATTAACTAAATGAATCTAAGTTATTTCTACCCTAAGTTTAATTAATTATGGGCTTAAAGATATATTTTTAATAATTAAACATAAAAAAAACTAAATTTATTTAAATAGGTTAAAGCCTAATATGGGCTTAGTACCAAAAACATATAAATATAAATAAACAAGCCAAAAAACAATAAAAATATCCAAAACAATCAAATAAAAGATTAAATAATCAATCACACTTATTCTAATAATTCTAATTTAATTAAAGTGACCATGGACAATAAATAAATAAAATAATTAATAAGCATCCATAATTCTATCCACTTATATCTAATTCAATTTTAATTAAACAAACCCTAATTATCTCTACAACCATTAATTTTAATTAATCACCCAATAAAGCCCTAATTTTACTATCCAATTAATTAACACACAATCACACCTACATAATTTCATTATTCCCACTATTGAGGCTCTTACAATAATTCATTGCAAATTAAAAACGTAAAATTAAATGCAACCCAAAAAACCAAATAATAAAAATGCAAAATAATACAATCAATAAAATAAAAAAAATGCTCATAAACCCTAAACATTATGTTCAAATACAATATTTAATCCATGACATTTCATGGATCTTCACAGGTTCTCTATAGTGAATTCTTGTCGCCCCATCCATCAAAAGAATAAAAATTAAAATTAAAATAAATGAAAAATTAGTTAATGAATGATTAAAATAATAATAATAATAATAATAATAACAACAACAACAACAACAACAACAACAACCAAATTAAATATAAAATCAAAATCAAAATCAAAATAAAAGAAGAAGATTTGAGAATGAGATGCAATATTGATTTCCCTCAGAATGATGATCACCGTTGATGAAAGCCTGTGACTTTTACTGTGTTTGTTTGTGATTTTTATTTTAATTGATATGGTCTTTGGCAAAGAACTAAAGAAAATAGATAACAAATCTAAGTAGGTGTATTGTGACTCCCCTAAAAATCAGAGAAAGTAGATGAAAAAAATCATAAAACCCTAGGAGCCTCCCCCTTTCTATATGAAATATTGTTTATTTAAAAAGCAAAAAAAAAATCGATAATAAAAATCCAAATCAAAATAGAACTAAATTTCCTCCTAAAAAATTGATAATTATAGTTTATTAGGAATTATCATAAATTAAAACAACTAAATAAACAAATAAAGAAAGAAATAAAAAAAAACGACATCATTTACAATGGAATAGCCACTATATATGGCCATAGCCACCGTACGGCCATAACCATTGGCCATGTTTTGGTCCACTTGGCCATTCGGCCTTTTGCCCCCCTTTTTTCTTCCTTCTTTTGAAAATTTATTCATTTATTTTTCCCTTTTTTATTTTTAAATTCTCTCTTTTTTATTTTCCTTTATAATTTTTTAATTTTTTAAAAAATTAAAATAAATAGATAAATGAAAATTAAAAAAAAGTCCTAAAAATAATTTACAATTTAGTTTAAAACCAATAAATCAAATTCAATAAGTCTAATTTCATAATCAATTTTCATCATTAAGTCCTCTATCGCATCCAAACTCAAATCATCCTAAAATTGGGTGCTTATAGTTGCCTCCCTTTGTTGTTGTTTACTTGACAAATTGTAGCGAAGTAAAGAAGCACACAATTTCTAAGTAAAGAGTTAGGGTACTTACCTATCATATTATAGAACTTTTGTCAGTAACACCAAATTGCACGATGTTGCTTTTATCTTTCCTTAATGTAGGCTTTATGCTACTGCAATCTATAATTGCTTGCAAGTTTTGAATAGCTACAACCCTTTCATTGTTTACCTTTAATGCCATAGTCCATAACTATTCATGACTTTTGATTTTATTACAATCCTTTCATTGCTTATCAATGATTTTGATTAGCTACAACCTTTCATTTCTTGCTGGCTTTAATCGGCTACAACCCTTTTATTGCTCACCTTTTGATTTTGTTGTCTATAACTACTCAAAGCTTTCGATCAGTTGCAATCTCTTCCTTTCTCACATATGATTTCAACCAATTGCAACCCTTTTGTTGCTCACTCTTGATGCTATAATTCATAATTGCTCGTAATTTTGATTAACTACAACCTTTCATTGCTAGCCTTTGATTTTAATTAATTATAACCCTTCCATTACTCACCTTTGATAATGCTATAGTCCATAACTACTCACGATTAGTTGTAACCTTTATATTGCTCACCTTTGATAATGCTACAGCCCATAACTGCTCACGATTAGTTATAACCCTTCCATTGCTTACGAATGATGTTGTAAACTATAGTTGCTCATTATTAGTTGTAACCCTTTCATTGCTCATTAATGATGTTACAATCCATAATTCCTTGCAATTAGCTATAGCCCTTTCGCTACTCACTAATGATGCTGTAATCCATAACTACTTGTGATTAGCTGCAACCCTTTCATTGCTCACCAATGATGCTGCAATCCATAATTATTCGTGATTAGCTGCAACCTTTTCATTGCTCACTGATAATGTTATAATCCATAATTGCTCATGATCAACTGCATCCCTTTCGTTGCTTAATGTTGATTCCAATCAACTGCAACCCTTTCATTGCTCGCTCTTAATGCTATAATCCGCAATTGCTCATAACTTTAATTAGCTATAACCCTTTTAGTGCTAGCCCTTTATGCTACATTTCATAACTGTTTGCAGTTTTTATCTTTGGTTGTTTGAGTCAAATGCTTTGAATTCTTTGTGCTGACTTATTAGAATTTTTTGCTGATTAACTTTGAATTTTACTATATTAACTGATTAGAATTTCTCTACTGACTAATTTCAATTTTGTTGTGTTAACCATCTCTACAATTTGGGTTCACTTCCTTCTGGATTTGCAATTCCTATAGACTTATTAAAGTTAGTTTCAATCATGATGAATGTACAAAATACATTATAATATTGAAAATTGATGAGAAAATTCATCACTTTATCATAAGATCGTGTGCACTCAATGAATCTTATTATTTTTTTATTTTTATGATTGTCATTTATTTGCCATTTGCAAAGGTCAGAGGCATTGTTAACTATCTTATGCTGAGAGCATATCTTCTACTAAGTGAAGAGCTTACTTTTATACCTAATTTTAAGGAGAATTTGCTAAACAAAACTTATGAAAATTGAGCATAAACAGATTGAATTCTGAGTATCAAAATAGCCTTTAAATTATTTTTATGCTTTTCTTCCTTATTTAAGTATTCCCCTATCTTTCTCATATTACTCAGTGTGGATACCTTTAGAAAGGTCCTTTGGATACTTATACTCTTATAGAGCATTAGAGTAAATAGAGTGGCTTTTGATGTGGGTCCTCTTTTAGTATTCCCCCATCTTTCTCGTATTACTTAGCATGGATACTACCAAAGGTTCTCCTTAATACTCATACTCATTTTATTAGAGCAAATTATGCTTGCTCTTTTTTGTATTCTCCTTTTAGTATTCCCCTGCATTTCTTACAATACTCAGCATGGATACCATCAAGAGATTTTGTACTCATACTTATTTATGAGCATTGAAGTAGATTATATGCATGATTTATCATTTAAAGGACTAAAATAATACTCTAAAATTCAAACTAATTATGCTTCAAGTCCATAGATTTTGTCTTTGAATTTTCTTCCCTTCATTTAGGTGCGAAGCAAGCATTAGATTGATTAGAATTTATAAACTCTCAACATAAAGTTGTTAACTAAACATTTGAATTTTATGAGGTTAATAAAAAAGAGCCATAATGATCAAAATTCATGAGATAAATTTTAGCACATGATCTTATGAAGTGGATGAATTTACTTTAAATTTGTGAATTTTATGATTAAGATGGTTCTTTATTACAAAATCTAGGGAAATAGAGTTCTATTACTTCCCCTTTTTTTTAGGGTGTTTTCCATGCAAGATGACACTTCTAATGAATGATTAGCATTTGCAACCTTTCCCATTCTTGTTGATGTATCATTTCCTTTCCCTTTCTTCATTCTCTTTTTGTTTATCCCTGCACAAAATACCATAAGTTAGTATGGTCTATTTACAAGTGATGAGATTTTATTAAAATACAATGTTATTCTTTTGCATTCTTATCTTGTCATGATACTCCACCATTGAAGTTTTATCTTTGGGCTACATTTGTATTTTTGCCATTCCATCAATGCTATAGTAGAGGGCTTCATCCCTCTTCTTGATATCTCCTGTAAAAAAGGTTCAGGAGTTAAAGATCTTATTTCATGATTAAATAATTTTCAAAGTGCATTCATTTTAAGTTTTGAGTGCATTCTTCCCTTTTATAGGGTTAACGAATGTGTTGCTGACATGTTAGACACTCTCATCATATTCCATACCCTACACTAGTCTAAATATTATAGAGAGATATTCCAGATGATACCTCGTATAAGGCTATGGAGATGGATGTTGAATTTAAGGAACTTGAACATCCTATCCAGCCTCTTGAAGTTACCAGGATAATGCTTTTGCAATTATCACTGTCAATGATATTCCTTTACTGGATAGGCCTATAATTTATTAGGCTTTTAAGATCTAAAGTCCGATTGAGTATCAGGTTCATCTTAATGGTGTTGCTCTTCCTAATTTACTTCTTCAGATGCTTCATATATGAATACTATGACTACTTTCCTGCATTTTTACAATACTAATTTTGAATGTTAGTAGCAAAGTATTTATACAATCTTTTCTAGGTTTAAGGACTTTATTATATAAAGTAAGTATTTCACAATAAATGTATGCAAGTGTATGCATGTTATGTATGACATGCATGATCATAATAGGTCTTTTATTTGGAATAGAGCTATGTTCGTAGCTTGGAGTGTGAGAACATGGTGCTTCATTAACAGCCTATAGGTTTAAGCATTAATTGCCTCGCTTTGGTACTTCTAACGTTAGAGCTTCTGATATATTTCATCAGACTGATAACCATGCTAGCAAGTGAGGTCTATGGCTCAACGCTGGAGCTTATGATTAACTAATGCATTATTGAACTTTTCTTTTTGCTATTGCTTTTACTGTATGATAATTGATGTATTTATATACTTCTTTCTACCTAAGATCTCTTATACTGGCTCTTATACTTTAGTGTTCCTTCTTTGCCCTTTGAATGTGGAATCAATTTGCCCCCAAGCTACATTTTACCCCCTAGTTTTATTTTGAATTCATTCGTGCTATTCTTCAACAGACTCAATTCATTCACTGTTGTTATTGATCCTTTGACTTACCAACCCTATTAGTTGCAATCTCATGCATTGAAGATGCAAAGGGGTGGGTGAACCAACAGAAGCGAGTTCTTGATAATGAAATCAACTAAACTTACTCTTGTTATAAGTTAAAGTATGTGTAATCACTTTGTTCTATTTATGTGCTTCAACTTTCTTTTTCTCTATTATATCTCTACCATTAGTATGGTCATTTCTAGTTCATCATCACAGTTACTAGTGATTTCAAGTGTTATCCCTTAAGGCAAGATTTTCTGGACAATATGAAAGACCTATGGCTTTAAAGGATTCTTGAGTAGAACATAAGGCTTAATGTTGATGCCATAATTAATGAGTAAGATAAGACTTGCAATGAAAATTACTGAGCCACTTGAATTCCCAAGGTATAAGGGAATACTAGGCTTACAAAGAAAATCACAAAGGGGTGATAAGAAAAGGAAACATAACTAAAATAATGATCTCATAGCCCTGATTTAGCTTTCATTATGTTTTATCTTTCCATTCAAATACTTATGCATTATGATAAAGATAAATATGCTATATTTGAATAGAAATTTCAAATTCAATTTTACTCATTCATTAGGGCAAAAATGAGAACATCCATTACATCACTTGATACGATTCCTATTACCAATTACTCTTTTTAGATTTTATAACATAATATTTTTCTCTCATATTTACCTTATTGTCCCTTTTTTCTTTTTTTTTCACTTTTCCTTTCTTTCAAATTTTCTATCCTCAAAAGTTACATTATGTGATATATGAATGTTCTTTGAATTTACATTTATACCCATGCTGGATGAATCTAATTGAATTAAATTTATGTCAAATACAG
This sequence comes from Mallotus nudiflorus, assembly GCA_947683625.1. Taxonomy (NCBI): domain Eukaryota; kingdom Viridiplantae; phylum Streptophyta; class Magnoliopsida; order Malpighiales; family Euphorbiaceae; genus Mallotus; species Mallotus nudiflorus. Next base: position 2,934,298 of record CANTUR010000274.1, read on the forward strand.
ATACTAGCAATATCACAATGCACATTACTATTAGGATGCATATTATATAAGTAAGCATGATCAGAATTCATATCATCAATCACTAAAACAAAACAAGTTCTAAAGAAACTAAAATTTTATTCAAAGAGGACAATAATAAAATTTATTTCCTATTCTAGATGAAAGGGATGTTGAGTTTCATGGTGGTTGTCCTTTAGGCAACTGACATAACAATTATTCTTACATCTTCTTGCCAACTATATCCATGACTTCATCTTTCTATGCTTTAAATGTGCATTTTTCTTTCTTTTCTAGTAATTTCTCATCATCAAACTCATCACCCCATCCTGTAAGCATAATCAACTTAAAGGGTATGTCAAAAGAAGGTCATTTAGTGTAAAACACCTTATAGTCGAACTTGCCTGAAGGCTGACCTAGTAAGTCTTCTGCTCTTTCCACATCTTTAAAGGTATTAGGAGATTTCTCATTGGTTTTAAAGTGTAGGTCCTCAAAGGAGCTTAGCACTTCTTCCTCATTAACTTTTAAGTTGATCATCATGGTAGCTGAGGGTGGTACATTTCGGTAGTTTGGGAAGGGATTATTTTTTATGCTTGGTTTTTTAGGGTTTGTGATCTTTCTAGAGTCTATAAGGTTTTGGATTTCATGTTTGAGGTAAATGTAGTTATCTATGGAGTGTTAGAGATTTTGATGGAATTTGTAGTGCTTGTTTGGGTTATAGATTGGGATGTTTAGGTTTGGGGGGGTTTGGATTAGGTAAAGGTTGAAGTAGGCCCTTTGCATTAAATCCTCTAGGGCTTTTAATAAAGGTTGGTTAAAATTAGAGAATCTCCTGGGTTGTTGAATAGCATGGACTCCTACAACCCAACTAATATTTCCTTATTATGTGCCCCCAGTTTGGTAGTTTCTTGCTCCGATTCTTCTAACAATCTTTTTTTTCTCATTCTCAATCTTCTCAGCTTGCAACCAATCATCATAAAGGTCTGCAAATATCTTAGGATTCATCATTTGCAACCTCTCAACCAAGTTAGATGACACATTTTGGACTATCATCCTAAACTTTTCAGCTAGTTTATTCTTCATTAATCTTACCTTATTTATGAACCTAGTCAAAAAATCTGAAAATGATTCATTAGGCTTTTACTTGATCAATTCTAGATCCCTAATGGACACTTCAAGCCTGGTATTATAGTCATACTATTTTAGAAAAGCAATGCACAGTTCTCTCTAGTCTGCTCATATAGATTTCTCTAACCCATAATACCAATTGATAGCCATAGCCTTTAAGGATAGTACAAAAAACTTAGTAACTACAAATAAAGGAGCCTTAGTGGTGCTCATAGTAGTTGTATATTGGCTAAGGTGTATACTGTCAAACTTCTATAGTTATGACATCTTGAACTTATCAGGCAACTTATCTTCCCTAAATTGCATCACATCATCAAAATCAAATGAATAATCGATGCCTTGTCCGCTCATCAATTATGCCATTTTGGACATCTTCTAAGTCAATTCTTTCATATGCTTGGATTCTAGCTCTTGAACTTACTCAAGGGATTCCTTTCTTGCTTTTTCAACCATAAGGTTCTCTATATGCTCATATTTCATTTCCATAGTAGGCACATTCCTTGTAGCATTCAATGGTTGCCCCCTAACAGGTGGATCTTCCACAATCACAGTAAGTGGAATTGTAGCAACGGGTACAATTATAGCTACAATTGGTGGCATTAACCTAACTAAGGCTTATCTTAGTTCATCTCACATCATTGCTCTCATGTCATCTATTAAAGCTCCCTTAATGTCTTCTAGGTCTAATTTCCTCTTTTTTGTTGTTCCATCTCTTTTGTTTGAGTTGGTGTAGCTTCTAGGTAAAGCAAGTTGAAAGGGCTTTTTTCTAAACTCCTAAGGATCTCTTTTACAATTAATTACAAGCTTGAATCAGTTCTCACTAGTTTGCCACCTTTTCGACTCCAAACACAGGAAGACCCAAACGAATTTATGATGGCTAAAAAATAAAGTGTTAGTAGGATGCATGTATGCATGATGCACATGCTATACAATAAGTAACAAGTCAAACAAGTTAAGTGTACATACATCCTTCCAACCTTATTCCTCCTACACACATATTCAACGGCAAGTCTCTTGTCCTAAGATTTTTAGTCTTAGCCTTAATATCAACAGGGGATATTAAAATGCATGCCAAGTCTATCAAAGCAGTAAAAACATAGAAATAACATTTCTAGGTATAAAAGATTAGCCTAATCTTTATTAGCCCAAATGGGCTTTTAAAGTACGGGCTTAGGCTTTTATAGATACAAATAGCTCATGGTAACATTCATAAGCAATTTAGGTAAATCCTAAGGGAAGTTACTAGGTCACTACATGAGATAAGTCTGGTAAAAAAGGTCAAGGTTCCCTTAGCAAGATGCCCTCCTTTAAGATTTGAGTTATAGGCCAAGGTCAGAGGGGCCTGACATCCTTTGCAAACTCGAGATAAGACTACCTCCCTTTAGGACTTAGGTTATAGACTCTAGTCATATGAGCCCGGTAATCTCTCTTAAACTGAGTTAAAGTTAAGAGTGATGGTTAGCCAATTTATAATCCCATGAAGCTAATGGAATCATGGAACTATAAACCAATGCCATCAATTAATAGAGACATGTTGAATCAATGCAAGAATAAAATAATAATTAATAAAATAATTCTAAAAAACACAAGTAGAATTAGTATCTCTTATCCCCAATGGGGTCACCACTATAAACAGTAGGGTTTAGTGCCCACCCAAGATTTTAGCAACCATGGCTTTGTTTGAGCTTAGGGCTTTAGAGAACACATTAATTATCATAAAGACATAACATGGAGATAAGGAGTCACCACCCAGGGTAATAATTGGGACAAATAAAAATGGTGGTAGTTAATTCTCTAAAAGAAAACTAGCAACACAAATAGGAGATTTTGGATACATAATACCAACTTCTTTCAGTCTTATGTTCATTTAGAAATATTTTATAAATTACTATATTATCCTCTATTTACATGCAATTTCATATAAACCCTTATTAAAACAATCAACTCCAGGTAAACTAGTCATGAAATATACAAGTAAACAATGCATTCATTTAAATCAACAATCCCTAAGTTAGTCTAATCTACATTGATTTTAATTAAATGGGCTAAATCTACATATTTTAATTTACAAATGACCTTAAAGACTAATTAGCCTAATTTCTATTTAATTTTAATTAAGTGAACCTAAGTTTATATATTTTAGTTCTAAAAATGGGCCTAAATCTACAAATTATGAAGTATTTAAATTAGTGGGCCTAGTTCTATATGTTTAAAAGGTGATTTTAAATTTACAAATTATGAAAAAACCTTAAATTTAGTGGGCTAAGTCTAATAAATTGAATTAAACTAGGTGGACTTGTATCTAAATTAACTAAATGAGCAGATGCATTTTTATTAATTAAAACTAAGAAAAACCTAAATTTATTTAAATGGGTTAAAGCCTAATGTGGGTTTAGGGCCCAAAACATATAAATATAAATAAACAGGCCCAAAAACAATAAAATATCCAAAACAATCAAATAATCAATCACACTTATTCTAAAAACACTAATTTAATTAAAATGACCATGGACAGTAAATAAATAAAATAATTAATAGGAAACCCTAATTCTATCCACTTAAATCTAATTCAAGTTTAATTAAACAAACCCTAATTATCTCTAGAGCTATTAATTTTAATTAATCACCCAATAAAACCCTAATTTTACTATCCAATTAATTAACACATCATCACAGTTACATAATTTCATTATTCCCATTATTGGGGCTATTACAATAATCTATTGCAAATTAAAAAAATTAAATGAAATACAACCTAAAAAGCCAAATAAATAAAAATACAAAATAATACAATCAATAAAATAAATAAAATGCCCATAAACCCTAAAAACTATGTTCAAATACAACATTTAATCTATGGTATTTCATGGATCTTCATAGGTTCTCCATAGTGAATTCATGTCACCCCATCCATCAAGAGAATTAAAAATAAAATTAAAATAAATAAAAAATAAGTCAATTGATAATAATAATAATAATAATAATAATAACAATAATAATCAAAATCAAAATAAAAGAAGAAGAAGAAGAAGAAGATTTGAGAATGAGATGCAGTATTGATTTCTCTCATAATGATTATCACTGTCAATGAAAGTCTATGGCTTTTATTATGTTTATCTATGATTTTTATTTTATTTGATCTGATCTTTGCCAAAGAACTAAAGAAAAACACATAAAAAATCTAAGTAGGTGTATTGTGACACCCCTAAGAATTAGAGAAAGTAGATGAAAAAATCATAAAACCCTAGGAGCATCCTCCTTTCTATATGAAATCTTATTTATTTAAAAAGGAAAAAAATAAGATAATAAAATCCAAATAAAAATAAAACTAAATTCCATCCTAACAAATTGATAACTGTAGTTTATTAGGAATTATTATAAAATTAGAACAACTAAATAAACAAATAAATAAAGAAAAAAATGGTGTTAATTGTAATGGAATGGTCACTGTACGGCCATAGCCATTAGCCATGTTTTGGCCCATTTGGCCATTCAGCCTTTTGGCCCTTTTTTTCCTTTTGTTGAAAATTTATTCATTTATTTTTCCTTTTTTATTTTAAATTCTCTCTTTTTTTATTTTCTTTTATAATTTTTTAAATTTTAAAAAAATAAAAAAATAAATAAATGAAAATTTAAAAAAAGTCCTAAAAATAATTTACAAATTAGTTCAAAATGAATAAATCAGATTCAATAAATTTAATTTCATAGTTAATTTTCATTATTAGGTTCTTTATCGCATCCAAACTCAAATTATCCTAAAATTGGGTGCTTACAATTTGTATAAAGTTTCTCAATTATTACATCACTAGTGACAAAATTATTGAGAAAGAACATAAAATTCAAGTTGACTCTTGAATGTCAATAAAGTTTTAACATTTTAAAGGAAAAGTTAATTACTGGGCCGATATTGTCATTGTTAGTAGAAGGAGAAAAATACATGGTGTATAGTAATGCTTTTAGATTAGAGCTTGGTTATATATTGATGCAAAATGGTAAGATAATTACTTATGCATTAAGGTAATTAAAACCTTATAAGCATAACTATCTGACATATGATTTAGGGGTAACTACAGTAGTTTTTGCATTGAAGATGTGGAGACATTATTTATATGGAGAAACTTGCCAAATCTTTACAGATCATAAGAGTTTGAATTACACCCAAAGTCAAAAGGAGTTAAAGCTAAAGCAAAGGCGATAGGTGGAATTATTAAAGGATTATGATTATATAATAAAATACCACCCTAGTAAGGTGAATGTGGTGGCAGATGCTACTAGTTAAAAGTTGACAAGTAATTTGTATTATATCGACATGGTAAGAATGCAATTATTAGTGGAACTGAGGAAATTAGATGTTAAGCTAGATTTAAATATCTTTAGAGGTATTTTAGCCACCATGAAGGAAAGGGCTATGTTAATAAAGAAGATAGCCCAAAAATAAGTAATGGATAATGAAGTAAAAAAAACTATGTAAGAAGAAAAGAAGTGGAAAGAAATCAGAGTTAACTTATGATGACAAAGGAATTTTAAGATTTGAAAGGAGAATTTTCACGCCCAACGTAGATGAAGGAAAGAAATCCTAGAAGAAGCATATTGCTTTACTTATATAATGCACCCAGGTTATATAAAGATGTATAGGAATTTAAGGGAAAATTATTAGTGGAAATGCATAGAAAAGGACATAGTTGATTTTATTTCTAAAAGTTTAACTTGTCAGCAAGTCAGAGTTGAACATAAGCATCCAACTAGATTGTTACAGTCTTTGCCAATGCTAGAATGGAAATGGAAGCATATAACTATGGATTTTCTAGTTGGACTACTAAGGACTTAATAAGGAAATGATGTTACATGGGTAACAGTTGATCGATTGACTAAGTCAGCACCTTTCTTACCAATCCATGTTAGTTATAGTTTAAAAAAATTAATTGAATTATATATTAAGGAATATGGAACACCAATATCAATAATATCATATCATGACCTGAGATTACATTATAATTCTAGCCAAGTTTGCAAAAAGCTATAGGTACAAAGGTGAAATTTAGCACCGCTTTTCATCCTCAGATAAATGGACAATTAGAATGCACTATTCAGGTAATAAAGGATATGTTAAAAGCTAATGCTTTAGATTTTTAAAGCAATTAGGATAAGCAAATATCATTAATGGAATTTGATTATAAAATAGTTATTAAAGTAGCATTGACATGGCATCTTTTGAGGCTCTATATGGAAGAAAGTGTAGAATGCCAATTTACTAGGATAAAGTTTATGAAAGGAAGCTTTTAGATTTGGAGTTAGTTTAATTGACCATAGATAGTGTACAAGTGGTTCACGCTAATCTAAAAGTGGCTTAAGATGTAGAGAAGTTATGCAAACTCAAAATAAGCTAATATTTAATATAAAGTTAGTGATAAGGCATTTTAAAAAATTTCACGTGGAAAGATATAATAAGATTTAATAAGCATGATAAGTTGAGTTTGCGGTATATTAGGTTGCACAAGATAGTTGAATAGGTTAAAACAATAGCTTATCGATTAACTTTGCCACCAGTTTAGTTATAATTCATGATGTTTTCCATATGTCAATGTTAAAAAGGTACAGAAGTGATCCTTCTCATATACTAAAAGAGCAACTAGTAGAATTGAAAGTAAATTTAAGCTATAAAGAGGAACCCATATCTAGGTTAGATTATGACTTAATAATAATAAAATGTATGTATGAATATATGAATAATAAATAAATAAATAAAAATTAGAATAAATATTTATGTGTGTGTGTATGTGTAATATTAAATTAAAGAAATAGATTATGACTTAATAGTAATAAAATCAATTTTATGAAAAGGACTGGATTGTATAAGAAAAATTTAAAGGTTAAATTTAAAAAAATGAGAGAAGGTAGTGCAAGTGTCAATCTCTTAATGGGTTAAGTTATGACTTAGCAAAAACTTGAGAAGGGATATCTTCCTTTAGGCTCCATCCTCTGCATTCTAAAAAAATAATAAATAAATAAACAAAAATTATAGAGAATAATGTGAGGGAGAGAAAAAAAATTAGTGAGTTAATTCTTTCCCTCCTTCCATTGAAATGAGCCTTAAACTCTTAAGAACTAAATTTCATTTTATTTGTAAGTGAATTTCTGTTATCCTTTTTTTAATTGGATCTAAAATTTTCTTGTAAAAAGCTCTCTTTATTAGTTGTTAAGAAATTTGGTATAAAAATTTCCTTAGTTTCTTTATCCCTTGGTCTTAAAATATAACAAATTGATTATGCTTTATTCTTGTTATAATTTGATTTTAATAATTGATGTGTTGTTAGTTAATCATTTATTATCTATCTTTGAATTAATCTTGAATGATTTTCGATATACTATACTACTTCTTTCCTTAATTGGGCTATGGTGAGTGAAATCATCGTTCTCCTTCATAAAATGGTTCTAATATGTTTTTCTTAAGGAACACCTACTGCTTATTGAAAATTTGCCTCATATTGATAACAATTTTGAATGTTTGGTGTTGGTCTTTTTATGTTCTTCACATGCTACCAGCACTTGAGCTTTTGCCATAATGCCCTCCTTGAATTCTTATCAAATCACGAGCTCATTATTGTTAAGGTTTGTTGTATGCTATGGCTCATATGGTTTACTAAACACTCGGTAATATAGTGAATTTGCTCTTTATCTTTATCACTTTATTTTGAATTTCTTTTAATCTATTTCTTCAAGGTTATTGCTAAGTCATAAAATTATTATTTATTTGGTTTCATTAATACTATATCTTTAGCTTTTATTATGTATCAATTTCTTTAATTTTCTAAAAATTTCTAACTTAAGTTATATACTGACTTAAATTCTTTACTTAAAATAATTCTATAAACTAAAATTATGATTTCAAACCCTTAAATATACAAAAATTTTGTTCACCTATGAACATTAAATTTGTGTAAGCCATATCTTGAGTTCTATAACTCCAAATAAGGTGATTTAATGCTAAAAAAAACTTTGAAGTGTCCCTACAAATTTATTAGAATTAAATGAAACTTAATTCTGCTCTGTTGACCATTTGCATGATCAAAATCTTAATATTAGAATTTGACAAATAATTTTGATTCTAATTATTTCAACTAGGTTTGCAAAAAGTTGAGCTATCATGAAGTTTAATTGTTAAATGATTAAAGACAATGAAATACTCCTTGAAAGAGTACAAATACACATTTAGATGAAATATCTTAATCTATACAAATCCATAATCTTGGTTATATACCAAAAATATACATTTTTGGATATACAGTGGTATGCTCACGAGCTACCTCACAACCTAAATTAATAAGTGCACTTTTAGGCTAATTTGATCTCTGAGATTCAAAGAAACTTTTTGACATCCTTAAAACTCTATAATGACAAAATGATCTTCATTATTTTTTAATTAGACATCTTAAGAATTGATCTTACTTATCAAAATATAAGCTTATTTATGTATGCAACTCTTGAGTTGAAGTTAGCATATGTAGCTTGTATTTCAAGTTGTGTAGCTTTTAGTATTTCAATAATATCTTGTGCTACAGAGGTTCAATTGAGGTAATTCAAAGTGATATGGAAAAATAAGACAATTATCTATAGCTTTTATAAAGAAAGTTAAGGCTGATTCGATCATTTTCAGTCTCAGAAAGACATCACAGAGTACTATCTTGATCAGACTCAACACACAGAGTAAATTGCATAAAAAGTATAAATACTGTCATAGTCCCAATTAGGACTAAGGTAGACTAATTTTTGCAAAACTTAAATTTTTGGCGGAACTAATCCCGATCTAATGTCCTGACCAGGACAATGCCTAGGACATTATTATCCCAACCAGGACCAATAGAAAAATTCAAATAGAATGGCTCATAACAGTTATTCAATGCTCATCTTGATTGGGACCTAACAAGTTACAACTCAAAAGTCCAAATTTCTTTCAAATGGACTTTGATTTTATTGGGAATAAAATTATTGCTTCCAATAGCCATAACTGAATTGCTCAAGTATAAATATAACCTCTAAATATTATTTTGAGGTTAAGAAACTTGTTTATTCATTCTATACTTTCAAGCATTCAATTAAGCTCTTTAAACTATTTCAAAATTCATTTTATTATTGTATACTCTTATAAGAGTTGATAAGTGTTAGAATATAAATTCTTATTCTTCTATTTTCTAGGGTTAAGAAAATAGGAAGTAAGATTCTATTCTAAAGGAATTGGTTTAAGTGTTTAGCCATTAAAACACTTAGGAATTTGATTTTTATGTGAGCCTTGAAAATACTTGTGAATTGATTTTTGAGTGATCTTTGAAAACTCAAAGTTGTAAGGTTTGAGTTGAGCCTAAAACTCAAGTTGTAAAAATCAATTTAAGGAAATAGATTATGGTGATTCAAAATCCTAACTTGGGGATAAGTTAGGTAGAGATGAAAGATTATTGAGAATCTGAGCTCCTTAACTTCTTGTGTTCATTCTTCCTTTTTAACATTCTTTTTAATTCTTGTTCAAATCTTTTTAATTTCTTACTATTGTTTGATAGTCCTATTCACCCCCCCCCCCTCTAGGACTTTTTCAATTGGTATTATTGGATTCTAGGAGCTTAATTGTAGAATAAAAGATTATGAGGAGTGAATCTCAAAATATATCTTCACTTAGACCATTCTTTGATGGTAGTGATTATCCTCATTGTAAGTTTAAAATGGGCATATATCTCAATTGTAATTCAATTAGACTTTAGGAAGTTGTTCTTAAAGGTTAACAACCACTAAAAACTATTATTGATGGTGCACAAACTACACTTTCAAGAAGTGATTAAAGCAATGATCAAAAGGAAGAAAGCTATTATTACTCTACTCTCTTCCATGACAAGAGAAGAAGGAGGCAAGCTTTCACATTACTTTTCAGCCAAGGAAATATGGGAGACCTTGGAGAACCATTATGAAGGTAATGTACAAGTAAGAAGTAAAAAGGTTTAACTTCATAGTATGAATATGAAATCTTCAAAATGAAGCCTTAAGAATCAATCATGGAGATGATAAATTGTTTGAATGTTGTCCTTATAACCCTCAAGAAACTTGGAAAACATTTCTCCAAGGAAAAGGTGAACAATAAGATTTTAACAATCCTACCTAAGAAGGATTGGGAATCTTGAGTCACTTTAATTAACGAAGATCAAGACCTTTATACCCTCTCAATCATTGTGCTTATTGGTAAGTTCTTGACACATGATCTCATAATCAAGAAAAAAGGTGAAGAGTAAGAAGAAAAGGAAGAGAAGAAAAAGAGCATATCACTAAAAGCTCTTTAAGAAGATAGTGAAGAGGAAAGCATTAAAGATTCTAGTGATATAGATAATGATATTTCCATTCTTACTAGGAACTTTAAGAAGTTTTTAAAAAAGAAAAATTTCTCAAGTATAAAGGACTCAAGTAAGAAGTTTGAAGGAGATAGTAAGAAAAGAACTAAAGAAGCTACTTGCTATGAATGCAAGAAATTAGAACACATCTGAAGTGAGTGACCCAAACTCAAATTCAAGAATAAGGGAGCAAAGGATAGGAAAAAGGCCTTCAAAGCCACTTAGGATGACTCCTTTGAATCCGAAGAGGAAGAGGAATAATAAGAAGTGGTCAATCTTTACTTCATGGCCCTTGAAGATGAAAATGAGGTACCATCTACTTCTAACTCCTCTTGTGATGATTATTGTGATTATGATTAATATTATGATGATGATGATGTTAAAAGCTCTATTATAAGAAACTCTTGCTTAAATGCAAAAGCCTTTATTTTAGAAGAAGCATTATAAGCATGAGTTAGCTAGCTCAACCAAAGAATATGAAAGTTTAAAAAATTATTTTGCCAAACTTATTGAATCAAATGAAAAACTTGTTAGTAATGTAAAATCTTCTAATTCCTTGGAAGATCAACTTAAAAATGCAAGTGATGAAAATACCAAGCTTTCTTAAGAGGTCTTATAATTAAAGAATTCCATTAGTATATTCAAGAAAGGAAAAGAAACTTTGGATATTCTTCTTGATTCTCAAAAATTTATGGAGATACCTATGGAATTGGATATAAAAATGGAATGCCTTCATTATCATTATCACACATTAATTTTGTTAAAGCCTCATATGACTCTACTCCTTCTACCTCCAAACTATATGAGATTTAAGCTTTCAAAGCTAAAAAGTCTCATATGATAAATAATAAGGGAAAGTCTCATAAGACTCATCCTTTATTAACACAAAAGGGTAAGAGAAATTTTAGAAGACCATAACCTAAGCATGCTTACGTGTACAATAAACACAACACTCATAAGCATGTTACACAACATAATGCACCTAAACATGTTGTATAAACCTATCAAAATACACATTGCCATTGCCAATGCATGTCTTACACCATGACTCAAAAAAATAGGAGATACACACCACCACAACACAAAAGGCATGTTTCATACACTAAGAAAGCATATCATCATAGGAGAAATAAATTTAAAAATGTCATATGCTCATATTGCATGATCAAAGGACATATTAATGATGTATGCTTTTATAGAAGACTACACATGAATTTACTTCCTTTGGATTATCTTGAAACTAACCAACCTAGACTAATAAAAGTTTAGGTTCAAAAGAACATTTAAATTTTTTTGTGTAGGTATGCTTAAAATCTATAAGAATAAAAAGCAAATGGTATCTTGACAGTGGATGTTTAAGGCACATGACAAGAGATAAAGAGCAATTCAATAAGCTTGATGCTAAAGATGGAGGACATGTTACATTCAAAGACAATGTAAAAGGAAAAATTATGGGCATTAGAGAAATAGGTAATTCTCAATCTTTATTTATACATCATGTGTTGCTTGTTGATGGTCTTAAATAGAATTTACTTAGTATAAATCAATTATCTAATATAGGAAATAAGGTGACTTTCTACCCTAGAAATTGCTTTGTTAGTAGTCTTGATAAAGACAAAGTAATTTTTAATGGTGAAAGAATAGACAATGTTTATGTTATTTATTTAAAAAAAATTGATAACAAAGACATCAAATACTTCATGTCTATTTCCTATAACACATGGACATGGCATAGAAGATTAGGACACACAAATTTTAAGCTTTTGAATGATCTTTGTGAACATGAACTTTTGATTAGTTTACCTAAGCTTGAATTCACTAAGGATAAACCTTTTGATGCTTGCCAAAAGGGAAAACAATCCAAGTCCTTATTTAAGTTAAAAAAATGTAGTGTCCATTTCTAAACCACTTGAACTTATACATATGGATTTATTTGGACTAACTAGAGTTACTAGTCTCAGTGGAATGCGCTATGCATACGTATTGGTTTATGACTACTCTAAATTTACTTAGGTATGTTTTCTTGCTTATAAGAACGATGCATTTAAAGCTTTTAAAAATTTGTGAAAAGAGTTCAAAAAGAAAAAGGTTTTTGCATTTCTTCTTTTAGAAGTGATCATGGAACTGAATTTGAAAATGAATTTATCAAAATTATTGTAATGAAAATGGTATTTTGCATATGTTTTCTTCTCTTAGAACTCCTCAATAAAATGGGGTTGTCAAAAGGATAAATATAACTCAATTCATCTCTATACTTTTAGGCAGAAGCCATTAACACATTTTGTTATATTTTAAATCGAGTTTTCAAAAGACTAATTTTGAACAAAACATCTTATGAGATATGGAATAATTGAAAACCCAAAATCCCATATTTAAGAATCTTTGGATACAAATCCTTTATATTAAACACTAAGGATAATCTTGGGAAATTTGATTCTAAAGCCAATGAAGGAATTTTCCTAGTTTTTCTATTTCTAGTAAAGCATATAGAGTTTTTAATAAGAGAACTCTAGTAGTTGAAGAGTCAATGCATGTTGTATTTAATAAATCAAACTCACTTAATCCTATAAAGGATGTTTGTAGTGTTAATGATATTGTAGGTGACAATGACATTATGAATACTCAAAAAGAAAATGCTAGTAAGCCTTTAGAACTTAAAGGTCCAAATAAGGAGGACAATGAAGATATATCTCCACCTACCTTGAAGGATGAACTTCTAAAGGATTGGCAATTTAAGAAAGCTCATCCTCAAGACATCATTATAGGCAACACTATAAAAGAGGTAACTACTAGATCTAAATTAAATTATATAGTTAATTTAGCCTTCATTTCTTAAATTGAGCCAAAAAAATGTTGACGATGCATTAAGTGATGAATTTTGGGTCCTTGCTACATAAGAAGAGTTAAATCAATTTAAGACAAAATAAGGTTTGGACTTTAGTTCCTAGACCAAAACATCATCTTATTATAGGCACTAAATGGGTGTTTAGAAATAAGATGAATGAATAAGATGTCATAACCAGGAATAAAGCTACACTAGTAACTAAAGGTTATAATCAAGAAAAAGGCATTGACTATAATGAAACCTTTGCCCCTGTTACAAGGTTATAAGCTATTAGAATGCTACTTGCATTTGCATCATAAATGGATTTTAAACTTTATCAAATGCATGTTAAAAGTGCATTTTTAAATGGTTTCATTAAAGAGGAGGTATATGTTGAGCAACCTTCAGGTTTTGAAAATTTTGATTCTCCAAATCATGTTTTTAAATTTTCAAAAGCATTATATGGATTGAAATAAGCTCCAAGAGCTTGGTATGAAAGATTGCATAACTTCTTACTAGAGAAAGGATTCTCTAAACGAAAAGTTGACATAACTCTTTTTATATAGAAATCCAAGCATGATTTATTAATTATTCAAATATATATTGATGATATCATTTTCCACGCTACTAACCGTTACTTGTGCAAGGAATTTTCTAAGCTAATGCAAGGAGAATTCGAGATGAGTATTATAGGAGAACTAAAATTCTTTCTCATATTACAAATCAAGTAATGCAAAGATGGGATTTTCATTAATCAAACTAAATATGCAAGAGACATTCTCATAAAGTTTGGTATGGATGGAGCTAAGACAAGCAAAACTCCAAGGAGCGTCACAATCAAACTCAACAAGGATGAGAATGACAAACTAGTTGATAAAAAGCATTTTAGAGGTATGATCGGGTTCCTTCTTTATTTAACTACTAGTATACCCGATATTATGTTTGCTACTTGATTATTTACTAGATTTCAATCAAGTCCTAGAGAGTCTCATTTGAATGCTATCAAAAGAATTTTTAAATATCTTTATTGTACAATGCAGTTAGGACTTTAGTATCCTAAGAGTTAACTTAATTAGTTATTCTGAAGAAGACTTTACTGGTAGTTTACTAGATAGAAAAAGCACTTTTAAAAATTATAAAATTTTAGCTAATTGCTTAGTTTCTTAGTTTAGCAAGAAATAAGTTTCAGTTGCCTTGTCTACTACTAAAGCAAAGTATATGGTGGCTAGTTATTATTGCATACAAGTTTTATGCAAAAATAATAACTTTTAGACTATACCATTGATATTAATCGCATTCCTATTAAATGTGATAATACAAGTACTATAAACCTCTGAGCTAAGTGGGCTCACATAATCGAAATTGTACATGTATAGGAATTTAGTAAATTAGTGGGCTTATTCGAAAAAAGTCTTATTCTTTAGAAGATCTATCTCATATCTGAGATAAATAAATGAATTCCAAAGATCTCGGGAAAATCCAAAGAAGGTTTTCCTATACATTCATTGCAATCCTTTTTTTCTTTTGATATTTTCAAACTGATAAAAATAATGTTTATAAATTGGATGTGTAAAAACTCATAGAATGGCAGAGGCAAATTGAGCTTTTGCACATTTTCGTTAACCCATGAAAGGATCAATGTGACTTGTGAAGTACAACAATTATTAGGAAATAATCGAGTTTGGCGGCCCTTCCACTCGGCACTGTCGAATCACTAAGGCCGACTTTCGTCCCTGCTCGACGGGTGGGTCTTGCAGTCAAGCTCCCGGTGTATAGAGAAGACCCCACCCGTTTAAGATTTAAGAAATAACCATAGAAATGATGGAATGGAACCTATTTTTCTATTTCTATATTTAATTTATCTATTTATATTATTTCAGATCTAGGGATATAGGATGAATTGATACAAAATTTTGTAAATATGTGATTATCTTGAATATATTAACTATTTCTTTATTTTCCGATCACCTAGAGGGGACAAAAGAAACATCTTGGATTTTTTTGGAGATTGGATGCATTTACTAATTCATGATCTAGCATCTACAGAATGAAAACTTCATTCTCGATTCTACGAGAATCCTTCCATTTTCCAATTCGATCTTATCCATTCGTTCATAAAGCTATTTTTTCGAATGTGCTAACTATGGATATGATGCCGGAAATAGACCGATTTTATATCACCCTTCAATTCAAATTAACCCATATATGTCTTTTTCATTCCGTCGAAAATTGATTTTACGGTATAGATGCTTATAACCTCCCCCTCTATGCCTTGCGATAATGATTCCTCTGGCATTACGGCCTTTACCACAATGATGTTGTCCATAGATCAAATTATTTCATGTAAAATATTATATAATTATTTTTAATATTGAAATTTTTTAATATTTATTTAAATATTTTTAAAATAAATATTTAAATAATTTAGTTAAATAATTTATTTAGATAATATTTAATATTTAATTTAATTTTAATATATACATAAAATATATAATCCCCTATTAAGTGGGTCTTACCACGGGAAAATCCAATTTTTTTTTCTAGTTGCTCTGGAACAATTAGGAAATTTTCTAAAAGAAATGCGAGGTTCTGCTTCTGGCAGCAACATGGGGTGGTGGTCCCACTTATGGGGTTAAATCAATACGTGACATGGGGAGGAACATATTTACTAGTTATATCATCTGCAATCACCTGAATCTCGAGACGTTCTTCGAACCAATCATAGACTTTATTGAGATAGGTAAACCAGAAGGACCCAACCCCCCCCCCCCTGCCCGAGAACCGTATATGAGAATTTCATCTTGGGTCTAGAATTCAAAAAATAAGAAAAAAAACAGTTTGGAGCATTAAGCAACTTGTATCCATAGAAAATCTAGCGTAACATAGATAATAAATAAATAAGAGTTAATATCATGAATAAATATAAATATTTATATAATTAATAATATTATTATTAATATAATAATTAATATAATAAATAAATATAATAATAAATATATAAATATATTTAGCAAGAATCCCATTTAAAATTCTAGAACTACGCATATAGACATTCAACATCATTTCTTCCGCGATTATGCTCAAATTGTGATATCTCACTTGAATTTGTTGCTAAAAATAATCAACTTGCAGATATCATCACCAAACCTCTCAATGAAGAGAGATTGAATTTCATTAAGCATGAACTTAGCATGATTAATGGTTCTAGTTTGTCTTGATTTTATGCTTAATTGATGGTTGGACAGTTTTCATGTGAAATCATGTTATGCTTATTGATTACTTTGATTGTTAACTGTTTTGATTTTGATCTTAACATTTTTTTTAATTTTTTTGCTATTTAATAATTATTTAGTGAAATTATTTCGATTAATTAATTATTAAATTCTAGCATTTTTTTTTGTTGTCATGCATTTATATATGTTTAAATATGCATTATGAGTTTTTAAAAATTTCTCACACTCCTGATCAAGACTATTTTCTTTTTATATGTTTTTGTTAATTTTGTTGTTAGTTTCCATTTGGTTTATTTTCAATATATTTTATATATCTAAGCATTGAGTTGTTTATTTATTTTTATAGTTATTTTGTAACAATTTATGTTCAATTTATTTTCTGAATATAAGCCATGATGTCTTGTTATGTTTCTCTCTATTTTACAATTGGTATTTTAATATCATTGTAACTCTATTCTTTTCATTAATACATTTTTATTTTTTGAAAAAAAAATTCCTTTTGCATTTTAATAAAGGGAGAGAAATATTTGAGTTTGCATTAATATTTAGTTAATTTTAAAATGTTAAATTAATAATTTTCTTTTAAGATTCTTTCAAAATATGTTTTTATATTAGTTAAAAAAATCAAGAGAAAATTGTTTGAATTTATTTTTACATAATTTTGTTTATACATGTATAGTAACATTGTAAGTGTGACTAGTTTTGTCATATATCATATGTGATAAATAAAAAAAAAAGCCTTGTTTTGCTTCCTTTGTTTATCTATACCATGAATTTTATAAAGATTTAGTGTATCTTTGTTTTTCAATATTTTGGTTTGTGAGTTTTAATTCGCCCAAGATTTTTTTATTCCTTTAGGTTCATTTCTCTTTATATCTCTATTTTTTATTTTTTTTTCTTTGACAAAGGGGTAGAAAAAGCTATGTGAAAAATTGTGCTTAGTGTTTGTGATATGCTAATTGTTACATGATCATGTATTAACTAGCTAAACTCTATATGATCATGTGATAGTGAGTGTTATATGTACTATTTTTGTGATGCATTTTAATAGCACTACATGCATATACATGTATATATATTTGAAATTATTTTCTTCATATTACCTCATAAAATGATCATGTTATCATGTTTTTTTATATTTTTTAACACATTTTTTATGTTAAGCCACGGTTCCTCATGTTAAATTTTATGTTGTTTTTATTTTCGAAAAAAAGAGGGAATAAATAATTAAATTTATTTTTTTTATCATGTCTACAAAGGGGAGAAATAAAGAAATATATTTCATATAAAGAATAAAATTTTTATAACTATCTTTCAAATTGGTATCATTTTTTAAAATCATCTCCTTTATAATTATTTAATATTTTTTAAAAAGTTCAATTTAAATCCTTATAAATGCTCTGTTAATTCTTCCATACTTGGAACATGATATATATTTTATGCATATATTAAGGGAGAGTAATTTATTGCATCTACTTATTTTAAAAGCGAGAGCTATTTTAATTTAACATGCTTATCCACTTTATTTATTTTTTGACACACATGCACATTATTTATTATCTTTTCAAATTGATTGTCAAAGCCAAAAAGGGGGAGATTGTTGACCATTTGCATGATCAAGCTCCTAATTTTGGACTTTAACAAACAATTTGGATTCTAATGATTTCAACTAAATGTGTAGGAAGTTGAGCTATTGATGTGGATGAGGCAGCATTGAAGTTTATGGATGGATTTGACAGAGTGGGCTGATACAATGCAAATATGCATAGTTATTTAGGGTATTATAAGTATTGTTTTTTTTAATTTTAGTTAATTTTATGTGTTTATTTAGTTATAAAAATGCTATTTTTAGTTCCAATTGCTTTTTATGGTAGTTTGTATGTTTTATATATGTTTTTAGGTTCAATTGATGTATGGGAAGGACTTTGGACTTGTTAGAATGAAGTATGAAGCTTGAGAAGCAAAAGAAAGTTGAATTGATACTGGATCACGTCATTATAATGGGAATGAGTCATGACAGGGGCAAGCCATGTCGAGTCACAGCCATGTCACGAGTTGTCCCATTGATGTCTCACTAAAGGTTTACAACTTTCCAGCTTTAAGCAGTTTTCATATTTTGTCTATAACTTCCTCTACATATGAAATGAGGTGATTCAAGTTGCTCTGGAAAGAAAACTCAGGCATCTAGAACTTTTATAAAGGGAAATTATCAAAATAAGGTCATCTAGAAGGACAAAAATGCCCTAGAAGTTACTATATTTACATTGAGTTGTGACCCTTCCTTTGAAAGGGTACCTTTCCAATTGTAACTCCTTTTAACCACGTATAGGGTTTATATATAGATTAATTATGACCTGAGATAGGATGATTCCAAATATATAACTTCATTAGAGCAATTATTGCTTAGACTTTGTGTTTGAATTAGACTTTGTGTTTAAATATCAATTTAAAGGAGATCAAGTAAGAAGCAAGAAGATAAGATTGCTCTACATCAAGCAAGTGCTGCAAGATTTAGGAAAAAAGGTTTTATCAATTCTCTTTCTTCTTTTCTTATTGTTCTCTAACTATGTTTCTTAGCTAAGTCTTGTTTGAGAAGCAATGATGAATTAAATAAGAACTACATTTTCTATCTTATTTTGTTTATGATTTAATTTCAATTAGTGCTTAATTAATTTATTTATGATTGATCACCATATGTAACTTATTTTAATCAAAATTACTTATAATGATAGTTGGAGTAATTTGGTGGACATATAATTAAAATTACTTAAGAATTGGATTTACTTAGAGACAATGAATTCATTTTAAAGGAAAAGAATTAGTATAATTACTTTATGATTTTTTTCTATATCTATAAAGACACGAGAGTGATTGTAGACTCTAGACAGAATCATCCTTAATCAACAATGAGAGTTGCTTTTAAGGATTTATTAGTATAAGGTGATTTATGATTTTATCTTATCTTTGCAATACAACGAGAGGGCTTCCAAACTCTAACAGGAAATACTTCTAATTGATAATGAGAGTTACCTTTAAAGACTCTAACTTTAAATTGACAATGAGAATTGCTTTTAAAAATTATACACACTAATTTCTAATCAATATGTTTTATAATAATCTTTTACAAGTTCTTATTTATATTCTGAATTGTGCTTCTCTTATATATATTTACATTTTATTTCTATTTAGTATTCTAGTAAATTAGTAGTAATTAGAATCTTTAATTTATTTTGATTTAGTTTGCCTATCCATCTAAGTAACTATCTGGTTAATATAGAATTGCCCAAAAATTCCCGAGTGTTTAACACCCTACTTTCTCTATACTAAATCCTAGAGACTAGGGTTATACAATTCTACTCGCTTTAAAATTTGGTGTCATTGCTGAGGAATTTTTTGGATTAGTAATTCTTATTAACTTAGGGTAGAGAAAGGTTATTTTAGGCCTTGTTTTAATTTTTATTTCTTTATTTTATTTTTATTTTTCATTTTTATTTTCTGGTTATTTTTGTTATTTGTTTGATTATGAATTTACATGCTCACTAGAAGCACTAGTGATAGTAATTTAAACTTTGATCTTGAAATTGATTTAACTTTACGTGCTTTATATAGGGAACAAGACAAAGAAGAGAGAACCAACTTAATTTGAATAGAATGGCTCAACCAGAGAGAAGGACATTACGCGATTTTGCGATGCCCGACTCTCGGGTAGTTTTGGTGGAATAGTGGCTCCAGCTATTGCTAATAACAATTTTGAGATCAAGCCAAGTATTATACAAATGGTGCAAAATAATTAGTTTGGAGGCTTACAAGGAGAAGATCCTTATGCCCACATTTTGACTTTCCTCAATATATGTGCAACCTTCAAGATTAATGGTGTGACAAATGATGTTATAAGGCTAAGACTCTTTCCATTTTCAGTCAAGGACAAAGCACAACTTTGGCTTACTAGTTTGCTAAATGAATCAATCAAAACATGGGATCAATTAAAGTAAGCATTTCTGCACAAATATTTTCCACCACATAAAATGACCAAGTTTCGAAATAAGATCATTACTTTCAAGCAAAGTGGAAGTGAGAAAATCTATTCAGCTTAGGGGAGGTTTAAGGAACTTCAATGGTAGTGTCCACATCATGGCTTGTCAGAATGGATGATCCCTCAACTTTTCTATAATGGACTGACAAATGAAAATAGAAACATTGTCAATGCAGTGTCCAATGGAAAATTGATGGATGAAACGACTAGAGAAGTCGTAACCTTACTAAAAGAACTTGCATCTCAAGGGTACATGGGTGATGAAACCACAATGGCAAAAAGTAAGGGGAGTTTTAGAACTTGACACAATTAAAATGCTAAATGCAAGGGTAGATGCTCTCACCAAATTGGTAAGTAATTATCAAATTAATTCATTAGAATGTGCCAATATTGTTTGTGAGACTTGTGGAGGACCTTATGCATATTCGCAATGTAATGTAACTGCAAATGAGGATGTGAATTATGTGCAAGGAGGTTTTAACCAATGAATGGGTTGAATTCTAACAATTATAACCCTTAGTGGAGGAACCATCCCGGATTCTCATGGTTAAACCCATCCTCTCAATTAAACCCTCCATATAACCTAAAAACCAAACTTCAAAACCTACTTGGATTTCCTATGAACAACAAACCTTTAGTCCTACCCATCTTAAACCTACTCTTGAAAATCTTATGGAGCAATTTTTTAATCAAAAAATGTCCATAAACAAATAAAATGAGGAGCAATTTAAGCAACTAAATTCTAAACTTGAACAAATTGCTACTAATAATCGTACCCTTGAAACCCAAATTGCCCAACAAGCCTCTTTATCCAATACTAAACATTTAGGAAAGCTCCCTAGCCAGCCAGAGTATGCACAAAAAGAGTCTTGTTAAAAAATTACCTTGCGCAATGGTAAGGAGGTTGAAAAAGATCTCAATAAGAAAAAGAGAGTGGTTGATGATGAGGATGATGGGGTAGAGATTTAGGAGGTGGATGTTAGAAGTAAAAATAATGAAAAGTGTAAGAAGAAAAATAATAAGGAAGATGCCTTACCATCAAAGAATGAGGAATCAAAAGTGGATATTAAAAATCTTCCTTTTCTTCAAAGGTTTATAAGGCATAACTTAGACAAGCAATTTGGAAAATTCCTTGATTATCTTAAGGAAATTACTATCACCATACCATTTATAGATGCTATTAGAGATATGCCAGCTTAGGGTAAATTCTTGAAGGATATTATTAATCATAAAAGCAAGCTTGAAGATTATGGTTTAGTACCTCTTATTGAAGAATCCAAAGCTATGTACTCTAAGTCTCCACCAAAGCTTAAGGATCCTAGTTCTTTTATGGTTCCTTGTATAATTGGAGGTACGCATTTTGATAAAGCATTATGTGATAATTAGTGCTAGTGTTAGCATTATGCCTTATTCTATTTATAAAAAGCTAAATTTGGATAAGCTCAAGCCTACCAATATGTGTCTTTCCATGGCGGATAAATCTGTTACATATCCATTTGGCATTTTAGAAAATGTGCCAACTAAAGTGGGTAAGTTTGTAATACCAGCTGAATTTATTGTGTTGGAAATGAAGGATCTTGAGATCTCAATTTTGTTTGGAAGACCATTTTTTAGGACAGCAAGAGCAATCATTGATATGAAGAAAGGAAATATCATATTAGAGGTGGATAATGAATGTATGGAATTCAATGTGCTGAATATAATAAAGTCAACACCAATGGAAATGGTAAGTAGAATTGATTCTATTGATCTTATTGATGAATACATTGAAGAAGTAATTCATGAGTGTTTGAAGAATGATGCTATGAAGCTATACATGATGGAAGAAGCTAATGAGCAAATTTTGGAGGTAATTCTATATCAACCTTTTCAAAGGACATCAAGATTTGAACCTTCAAGGAGAGAGGATGATCCAAAAGATACTACATTAGGTGAAGAAGTTGAGTTAGAGCTCAAGCCTCTATCATCAAATCTCATATATTCATTTCTTAACTATAATCTTAAATTTCCTTTTATTGTTAATTCATTTTGCCTAGTGATAATGTTGGTGCCTTATGTGATGAGTTAAATAGACATAAGAATGCCATTGGTTATTCTATAAGTGATTTGAAGGGTATTAGTCCTCATATATGTATGCATATAATTCTTTTAAAAGATAATGTTAAGCCTTCCATTGAAGGTTAAAGACGATTAAGCCCTACTCTCAAAGAAGTGGTAAGAAAAGAAGTGACTAAGCTACTTGATAATGGAATCATATATTCCATTAGTGATAGTAAATGGGTGAGCCCCGTTCAGGTTATACCAAAGAAAGGAGGCTTAACCGTTGTTAGGAATGAATCTAATGACTTGATACCTATTAGAACTGTCATAGGATGGCGTATGTGTATTGACTATAGAAAACTAAATAAAGCAACTAGGAAGGATCACTTCCTATTGCCTTTTATTGACCAAGTTTTTGAGAGGTTAGCTAATTTTTTTTATTTTTATTATCTTGATGGACTTAGTGGCTTCAATCATATTCCTATTCATCCTGAAGATCAAGCTAAGACTACCTTTACATGTCCATATGGTACTTTTTTTTTAGGCATATGCCTTTTGGTTTATGTAATGCGCCTGCAACTTTCCAAAGATGCATGTTTTCCATATTTAATGATTTACTTGATGATTGTGTAGAAATTTTTATGGATGATTTTAGTGTTTATGGTACTAACTTTTCTAATTGTCTAGACAATCTATCTAAAGTTTTTGATAGGTGTATTGAGCATGGATTAGTTTTGAATTAGGAAAAGTGCCATTTCGTGGCGCAAGAAGGTATAGTTCTTAGACATTTATTTTTGAAGAGAGGCATTGAAGTTGATAGGGCAAAGATCAAAGTAATTGCTAATTTGTCACCTCTAAATTGTGCTAAGGATATAAGAAGTTTCC
The DNA here is from genome assembly GCA_947683625.1 of Mallotus nudiflorus. Taxonomy (NCBI): domain Eukaryota; kingdom Viridiplantae; phylum Streptophyta; class Magnoliopsida; order Malpighiales; family Euphorbiaceae; genus Mallotus; species Mallotus nudiflorus. The sequence continues at coordinate 2,957,806 of CANTUR010000274.1, forward strand.
TTAGACATGCTGGCTTTTATAGAAGGTTTATCAAAGATTTTTCTAGAATTACAAAGCCACTATGTAAATTGTTTGCCAAGGACACTACTTTTGAGTTTGATGATGCATGCTTAGAAGCATTTCAAATTTTGAAGAAGGCTCTTATTTCAACACCTGTTTTGTAGCCACCTAATTGGCACCAACCATTTAAGATAATGTGTGATGCTAGTAACTTTGCAGTGGGGGCTATTTTAGGGCAAAGAAAGGAAGGTAAGCCTTATGTTATTTACTATGCTAGTAAACTACTTAATGATACTCAAATTAACTACACCATTTTAGAAAAGGAGTTACTTGCTATTGTTTATGCATTTGATAAGTTTAGAGCATACCTTATAAGGTAAAAGGTGATTGTTTATTCAGATCATGCTATTCTTAAGTATCTTTTAAGCAAGAAGGATGCAAAACCTAGACTCCTACGATGGATCTTAATGCTTTAAGGATTTGATTGGGAAGTGAGAGACAAGAAAGGAAGTGAGAACCTTGTTGTCGATCACCTATCAAGGCTTGATCATGATGGATTGAAAAAGAATTATGATGGTGTGCCAATCAATGAGACATTTCATGATGAATATCTCCTAACTGTTGCATCAAAAGAACTTCCATGGTTTGCAGATATTGTAAATTATATTGTAAGTGGTATTCTTCTTTATGGCATGGATTATAGACAAAGGAAAAAAATTTTACAGGACAGCAGCTTCTACCATTGGGAGGAGTCGTTACTTTACAAAAGGTGTGCATATGGCTTGATTAGAAGATGCATTCCCCAAGATGAAGTCCAAGATGTTTTAAAGCATTATCATTCTTTGGAGGTTGGTGGACATTTTAGAGCATTAAAGATAGCATCTAAGGTACTTCAATATGGATTTTGGTGGCCTACTTTTTTTAAGGATGCTAGAGAGAATATATGCTTACATGTGATAAATGTCAAAGGATGGGAAACGTATCAAAGAAACATGAGATGCCTTTAAAGAGATTCTTGAAATCGAGATCTTTAATGTTTGGGGAATAGACTTTATAGGTCTATTTCCTAGTTCCTTAAGTCACAAATATATTTTGGTCATGGTCAATTATGTGTCCAAGTGGGTAGAAGCCATGCCAACCTTGACAAATAATGCTAGAGTGGTTAAAAAATGATTAAAAAAGTAATTTTTCCAAGATTTAGTACCCCTAGAGCATTAATAAGTGATGGAGGTTCGCATTTTTGTAACCATGTGATTGAAGCTCTCTTGAAAAAGTATGGAGTAACACATAAGGTTGCTACTCCATATCACCCATAAATGAGTGGGCAAGTCAAGGTGAGTTATAGAGAAATTAAATGGATTCTTAAGAAAATAGTGTCTTCTTCAAGGAAAGATTGGGTATTGAAGCTTAACTATGCATTGTGGACATATAGGATAGCTTTCAAAACCCCAATTAGCCTTACTCCTTATCAATTGATATACGAGAAGTCATGTTACCTACCCATTGAGCTTGAGCATAAAGTTTATTGGGCAACAAGAGCCCTGAATTTTGATATGATGAAGGCATATGAGAAAATGTTACTTCAACTCAATAAATTAGATGAATTGAGAATGAATGCTTATGAAAATAATAAGCTATACAAGGATTGTACTAAGTTGTGGCATGATAAGCATTTAACTAAGAAGGAATTTCACGAGGGTGAGCTTGTTCTCCTTTTTAATTCAAGACTGAAGTTATTTTTAAGAAAGTTGAAATCACAGTGGTCAGGTCCATTTAAAGTTATTAAGGTATATCCTCATGGTGCAGTGGAAATTGCTAATAATAAAAGGGAAATCTTCAAGGTAAGTGAACATCATTTGAAACCTTACTTGATCAGTGATGCAATTTATCCAACCCAATCTATCTCCCTTTCTACATCTTAATGAAATTAAGGTAAGGTTAAGCTATAGACCTTTAAATTTAGCATGGTAAGACTAAACACATTTTTTTCTTTTATTTTATTACACATTTTTATATTCTATATTCCAATTTCATTCTTATTTCATTTTATTTTAGTTAGCAAAAGTTCTATTTACAATATTTTTGAATTCACACATTTTTTTATTTCATATTATTTCTTTTTCTTAGTTTGTTTCACTTATTTATTCACATTTATTTATGCTTAGTTTTAGTACACATTTGGTTTATGATTAGTATCTTATTTTTATGCATTCTTTCATATATTGTTTCATTAAAATTGTATTTGCACATTAGCACACAGTCACGACTCATTACAGAAAGATAGCATGTCGAGTCGTTATGCTTGGAATGACTTGATCCATCACACAGGAAGCTGTAATGAGTTGTTCCAACAGCATGACTCAATACAGAAAGCATTTATGCCAACTTAACACCCAGTGCTAAGTCGTCCCATCAACATACTTATGAGCATTTTACCCATACAGTTACACATACTTGTAGCAGCCATTAGTTATCACCTTTTTACATCTTTTTATTACTATTTATTTATTCTTAATTCATTTTTAGATTTAAAAAGTTGTCTTTTTCTTTTAAAGAGGTTATGTCTTTTCATATCTATACACACCTTTTCACATTTCTCTTACACAACCTTTCCCCATCTCTTACACCCCTATACTATCTATAAATACACCCTTTTGACCACCCACTCTCCCATATTTTCCATTCTTAAACTTCCAAATGAATTTCAAAACTTTACCTCCTATTCCTTCATCTTCTTTATTCTCTCTTCCATAAACACAAGACTCTTCATTTCTTCTCCAAATCAAACCCTACCCGAATCAACACCACCCTTCCTATTCCATCTTCTTTACTCTATTTCTCCATTTTCATTTCTTACTCTCTACATATTTTTGCACTTCTTAATTTTATTCAATCAACACTAACACCATGAGAAAGAGTAAAGGATCATCATCTAAAAGGCCACACATTAAAGAATCCCATCAAAAGGAGGAAGAAAATATGAGCAAGACTTACAAGGCTAAGTTTATAATCCTTTCACATGTAAGAGGTGTTAGGTTAACAACAATCAAGTTTAGAGAAATCTTGGGTTTTAAGTATATTCCTAACTCTCTCTTAAACAATATGGGCATGCTTGAGGTGTTTGATCAAATGTTAACTCAATGTGGCCTTAAGAAATTTGTTTCTATGCATGAGGACACCTATGTTGACTTAATTACTAAGTTCTACACTACCTTGGATGTTAATGAGAATAATTCCAAAATTTTGGAATTTAGGATGGAAGGAAAGAAACACCAATTAAACTATTCTTTCATGCATCATATGTTTGGTTTTAAAAAGAATGGGTTATTTGATCCCCCATCTAACTTTAAGTTGACTGAATTTTGGATATTTTTAACTGATTTGCAAACCCCTTTTCAACCTAAAAAAGCCAAGGTAATGTTCATTAAAGACATGAAATATTGGTTGTTGCATAAGGTCTTAGCATGTGTTGTTTTTCACAAGTCTGAGTTCAATAAGGTTTCTGCACAAGAAATGTTTCTTATGTGGTGTATTCATAACAAGAAGCAAATTTGTTGGACGTATTGGATATTCAATCAGTTATTGTCTTATGCTCCATATAAGGATTCACCTTCAACACATGGACATGTGATCACAATAGTAGCTAAGGCTTTGAATGTTAATCTTATCAATTATACTCATAGGGTTGAATGCTTTTATTTTACTAACCATGCTTTTATGAGAGGGGAAGTCGTTGATGCAGGATTTTGATTTATTCTTGCCTGATCACGTTCATGTTGGCGTGGACTTACTGGATCATCTTGGGTTGAGGAGTCTTCAACTACTTATCAAACAGAAAGTGAACCAGAGGATGAACTTCCTTAATATCAACAATTTGGAGATGTTCCTTTGCTAACCTATCCTCTTCAAAGTGTATCAGGCTCTTCACGTGATCACCCTCCCATTTAGGACTAAATTTTGAACAATCAAATTGCCCTAAAAGGCAATTGAATGAGATGGAGTTTCACAAAAAACAATTGGCTCATCATCAACAAAATATGGAGTATAAGTTGAACCAATACACTGCTTAATCTGGACACTCTATTGAGTCTTCGCCCATTACTCCAATCGATGACCAAGGAAATATTTATATCCTTTCTTTGCTTTCTTTTCTTTACATTGAGGACAATGCATGCTCTTAAGTATGGAGGAAAGGATATATATTGGTATTAGTATATTACTTATTTATATATTAGAATGTTATATTAGTTTATGTGTTTGTGCTATTTTTTGTCTATTTGCATTAATTTTGTTATTTATTTTGCTCTTATATTTAATAAGTAGCCATCCTTAATAATCTTTTTAAATTTCATGAAGTCAATATGTTTTGTTAATAATGAATTTCTTATTGCTCAATTGGTAGAAGTTCAACTTTCATGTAGTATAAGTAGTAATTTTATGTTTTTTTATCTCTTTTTATTATTTTTAAAGTTTAAAGAATGCTTTAGTTAACTTGCTAACTATGCTTAAGGCTAGGTAGTAATGATTTAAGCTTAGGTTTTCTAGAGACTTAGGTAACCTTAGGGAAATTATAGCCATAATAAATATGAAAATTGCTTTTCAATAATGGATGAAGACTTTAAAAAAAGAAAAATAAGAAAAATAAAATATTAATAATGCTTGTAAGTTAATGCATCTTGAGTAAGTTGTGTGCAATTGAGTATGCTCCTTAGTTGCATTCATTGGGAAAGAGATGTATAATGTCATAAGTATATGGATCTTGAGTAAGTTGAGTGAATTTGTGTTTGCTCCTCATTTGCATTCATTTGGAAAGAGTACATATAGTAAGTATACTTATGAATAAAAATGTCTAAAAATGCCATGAGAAAAGTATATCGATATGTGTGCTTAACATTGTCTCAAGGTTGTTTTTGCCTCTATAATTCCTAAGTTTGAAGTATAACTATTTTGGCTAAGTAGCTTGGTTAGAACTTTGACTTTGCATTTTTTATTTAATTCTTAGTAGATTGAGATAAATTGGTAAAATTATTACCTATGCTATAAGACTTGTTTATTCTATCATTGTTGAGCATTAAAAAGTTACTTATTGAATTATCCTTTTCTAACTTCATTCATGATTAAAATGACTTGATAAGGATGCTACCCTTTTTTTAGAGTAAATGATAATTTTATTAATTTCTTCATATTTTATCTATACTTGCTTGAGGGTAAGTAAGGTTTAAGTGTGGGGGAGTTTGATACAATGCAAATATGCATAGTTATTTAGGGTATTATAAGTATTGTTTTATTTAATTTTAGTTAAGTTTGTGTGTTTATTTAGCTATCAAATGCTATTTTTAGTTCCAATTTCTTTTTATGGTAGTTTGTATGTTTTATATATGTTTTTAGGTTTAATTGATGTATGGAAAGGACTTTGGACTTGTTAAAATGAAGTATGAAGATTAAGAAGCAAAAGGAAGTTGAATTGATACTAGCATAAGTCATTACAGTGGGAACAAGTCATGACAGGGGCAAGCCGTGCCAAGTCACAGCCATGTCACGAGTCATCCCAGTGATGTCTCACCAAAGGGTTGCAACTTTCTAGCTTTAAGCAGTTTTCATATTTTAGCCATAACTTTCTCTACAAACATTCAAATAAGATGATTTAAGTTGCTCTGGAAAGATAGCTCAAAGATCTAGAACTTTTATGAAGGAAAATTATCAAGATAAGGTCATCTAAAAGGAAAAAAATGCCCTAGAAGTTATTATATTTACAAAAAGTTATGACCCTTCATTTAAAAGTGTACCTTTCCAATTGTAAATCCTCTTAATCACCTATAGGGTCTATATATAGATCAATTATGACCTAAGATTAAGTATTCTAGATATATAACTTTATTAGAGTAATTATTGCTTAGACTTAGTGTTTGAAGATCAACGAGAAGGAGATCAAGTAAGAAGAGAAGATTGCTCTACATCAAGCAAGTGCCAGAAGATTTATTAAAAAGGGTTTTATCAATTCTCTTTCTTCTTTTCTTATTGTTCTCTAACTATGTTTCTTGGCTAAGTCTTGTTTGAGAAGTACAGATGAATTAAATAAGAACTACTTTTTCTATCTTATTTTGTTTATGATTTAATTTCAATTAGTGCTTAATTAAGTTATTTATGATTGATCACCATATGTAACTTATTTTAATCAAAATTACTTACAATAAGAGTTTGAGTAATTTGGTGGACATATAACTAAAATTACTTAAGAATTGGATTTATTTGGAGACAAGGAATTCATTTTAAGGGAAAAGAATTAGTATAATTACTTTATGATTTTTGTCTATCTCTACAAAGACACGAGAGTGATTATAGACTCCACACAGAATCATCCTTGATCAATAATAAGAGTTGCTTTTAAGGATTTATTGGTATAATGTGATTTATGATTTTATCTTATCTCTATAATACAATGAGAGGGCTTCCAGACTCTAAAAGGAAATACTTCTAATTGATAATGAGACTTAACTTTAGAGACTCTAACTTTAAATTAACAATGAGAATTGCTTTTAAAGATTATATACACTAATTTCCAATCAATATATTTTATGATAATCTTTTATAAGTTCTTATTTACATTCTGAATTATGCTTCTCTTATATATATTTACATTTTACTTCTATTTAGTATTATAGTAAATTAGTATTAATTAGATTCTTTAAATTATTTTGATTTAGTTTTGCCTAGCCATCTAAGTAACTATCCAATTAATATAGAATTGCCCAAAAATTCCCGAGTGTTCGACACCCTACTTACTCTATACTAAGTCCTAGCGACTAGGTTTATACAATTCTACCCGCTTTATGGGCTTACGCACTTGGGCTTCAAATGGATGTTTATGGCAGCATCAGTTGACCCACGGGGCCCATAAGATATCAAATCAAAGCTGACTTAGAGAGCTATAATGGGTGCTATAACTTTGTTTATAGCAGTCCATCTTCAGGCCCAAATTCCTTTGTTTAGGCCTTCAAATTTTACTTTAAATATTATATTCCTTTTTTGGAGTTTTTTATCTTTTCCTTTTTTGGTTTTACGATTTTTCCCTAGGCACTATTTATTTTCCTCTTTTGGATGTTTTGGGGCAATTTTGATGAATTAAAATAAATTACAGACATAATTCTCCAATTTCTCTAGAATTCTTTGAATCAATAGAGTTTTGGACTATTGATTTCGGGTATTCTTACAATCAATGATTTTAATTCTTTTTTTTAAGCTTGCACTACATTAGGTGGTATCAAAGCATTGATCCTAGCAATATACTTCTAAGAAGACAAGTGCAGGAGGTGTATGAACGAGACATGGAGCAGAGAGTCCAGGAGATAATTGATGAGCAAATGAATCGAGTGGTGGATCAGCTGATAAATAGATTGGCCATGATACTAGATAATTAGAATAAAGCCCCAGGAAATAATATCCACAACAGTTTGGTGAAGATGAGGAGGTAGGGGATGAGTATGGAGAAGAGGCTCCTCCCAGGAAAAATCAACCTATCACAGATGATCATAATAAGCGCTGGGAAACAGGCATGTGGACTGAGATTCCAGAATTCCACGGTAGCCTTCAAGCTAAAGAATTTTTAGATTGGTTATCTATGATCGAGGAGATCCTAGAATTTAAAAGGGTGCTAAAAGACAAGTGTGTACCTTTGGTTCCCACGAGACTAAAGGGTAGGGCTACTACATGATGGCAGTAATCAAAGCTGACTTTTACCAGATTAGGTTAGAGTAAAATCACTACTTAGTAGAAAATGAAGAAGCATATGCAATTTGCCTTTCTACCATATAATTTTCAACAGTTATTGTACCAACATCTACAAAATTTGAGATAAGGTATGAGATCAGTGGATGATTATACAACTAAATTTTATCTATTAATTGTAAGGAATGAAATCTAGGAGACAAAGGATCAGTTAGTAGTAAGGTATATTAAGGGTTTGAGGCCATAATGAATTTGTTTGACCCTATTTCTATGTCTGCAGCTCATCAGAGGGCTTTAGTGGTTAAGAGACAATCATGAAGAATTGCTAATTTGAACACCTGGAGCAGTGGGGCTGGCAGTAACAGTGCTAATGTTAATAATAATGGTGTCAATAAAATAGCAAGTGGTAGTGGTGGCAATGGTGTCACCAGCAATAACAGAGGCATGGGGCAATCCAATAAACCAACAGGGGGCTTAAAATGTTTTAGCTCTGGAGAGATTAGCCATAGACTATCTGAATGTAAGAAAACAATAGGAAAAAAGGCCCTCTTCCTTAAGGCAAAAAATTATATTGAGGAGGACCGAGAAATTGAGGGTGATCTTATGTATGATGAGGATAAAATAGTTGAGGAATTTCTTTTGGATAGAGATATGGGGACTGCCTTTGTCGTTAGGCATTCTTACTTAACCCCTAAGGAAAATACAGAGGAGGATTGGCTAAGGAGTAATATTTTTCAGTCTACTTGCACTATTAAAGACAATATATGCCACTTTGCCATAGATAGAGGGAATTATGAGAATAGAGTGTCTATAGAGGTTGTCCAAAAACTAGACATTCAGACTGAGAGTCATCCTAAACCCTATAATTAGCTTGGCTAAAGAAGGGTGGGGAAGTTACAGTGTCTAAGAGAGCTTTAGTGACATTCTCCATCGACAAGAAATACAAAGATGTTGTATGGTATGATATGGTGGCTATGGATGACTTTCATTTGTTGTTAGGAAGGCCATGGTAGTATGATAAGGACGTGACGTATAGTGGAAGAACCAATACTTATAGCTTCATATTCAATGGGCTTAAAATTGTGTTGCTACCTAAGCAATAAGTGCATATACCAAAACTAGCTAGTGGAACTAGCACTTTATTATCTTTGGCTCGATTCAATGAGAAGTTGTAAGAGTCAAACATAGGGTATATGTTGCTAGGAAAAGAGGTGGCAAATCCTATTACAGTCTCAAAATTTATGGCTCCCTTAGTTATAGAATTCATTGACTTACTCCCTAATGAACTTCCTGATGGTTTGCCCCCACTCCATGACATACACAACCATATTGACTTGGTGCCCGAAGTGGCATTGCCAAACAAACCACATTACAATATGAGTCCTAGTGAACATGAGGAGTTACGTCGATAGGTGGAGGAGATATTTGTTAAAGGTCATGTTAGGGAGAGCATGAGCCCTTATGTTGTTCCTATCCTTTTAATTCCTAAGAAAGATAGGTCTTGTCATATGTGTGTGGATAGCCAAGCCATTAATAAGATCACCGTAAGGTATAGATTTCCTATCCCATGTCTGGATGATTTGCTTGATTAGATTAGTAGTGCAACTATTTTTACTAAACTTGATTTAAAGAGTGGATATTATCAAATACGTGTTTGGCTTGGGGATGAGTGGAAAATAGCATTTAAGACTAAGGAAGGGTTGTATGAGTGGCTTGTGATGCCCTTCGAATTGTCAAATGTCCCTATTACCTTTATGCGTGTTATGAACTAATTATTAAGGCCTTTCATTGGCAGGTTTGTTATGGTCTACTTTGATGATATCCTGATTTATAGTACTAATCATAATGAGCATTTATAATATGTTTAAGAGGTTTTAAGTGTGTTGCACAAGGAATAGTTCTATGCTACTTTAAAGAAATGTGTCTTTATGTCTCCCAAAGTACTATTTTTGGGTTATATGATTTTTGTAGTAGGTTTAGAAGTGGATAAAGCTAAGGTAACAGTGGTAAGAGAATGGCCCAGACCAACTACTTTAACAAAAGTGAGAAGTTTTCATGGTTGGGCCTCATTTTATTGACGTTTCATTGCAAATTTTAGCACCATAATGGCTCCTATTACAGATTGCATGAAGGGTAGTCGGTTTTAATGGATGGAGGTAGCAAAGGTAGCCTTCAATGATATCAAGGAATGCCTTACAACAGCCCCAATCTTGATGTTGCTAGATTTCTCACAAGCTTTTGAGCTCTAAACCGATGCCTCTAAAGCTGGAATTGGTGTTGTCCTGAGTCAAAATAACTACCCTATGGCATTTTATAGTGAGAAGTTATCTAGTTCCCAACTCAATTACAGTATGTATGACATTAATTTTTGTGCAGTAGTGTAAGCAGTACGACATTGGCAACATTACCTATTTCATAAATAATTTATTTTGTACACTGACTATAATTCTTTGAAGCATTTGTACTAGTAGGATAAAGTTTCAACCTACCATGCTAGGTGGGTCACCAATCTTGAGCACTTCAGTTTTGTGGTGAAGCATAAATCTGGCATTATAAATATAGTAGCTGATGGAATAGTTTAGTGGTAACCATGTGAGTTGAGGTGCCTAGCTTTTATTCTTTTAAGGATTTAATTGCTAATGATCCTTACTTTTCTGTGGTGTTACAAGATGTACAAGCTGGGAAGAGGATAAAATTTATGCTGCAGGATGGGTTTTTATTTTAGGGCACTCTATTATGCATTCCAGATTGCAACCTATGCCTATAGATCATTAAAGAATTACATGGTGAGGGACATATTGGTAGAGACAAAATGTTGCAACTAATTCAGGCTTTATATTTCTAGCTTATAGTTCATGAGAAGGTTGACAAGTACATTCAAAGATGCAGAATTTACCACATTTTGAAGGGAATAGCAATAAATGTGGGACTGTACATGCCTTTCTCAGTTCCTTCTCAATGCTGGACTAATAATAGTATGGACTTTGTGCTAGGATTACCACATACTCAACGAGGTAATGATTCCATCTTTGTTATTATTGATAAATTCTTTAAAATGGTTCATTTTATTCCTTTTAAGAAAACTATAGACGTTGTCACTGTGGCACAACTATTCTTTCAGGTATGTATCATTTGCACAGGTTGCCTATTTCCATTTTCTCTGACAGAGACACCCATTTCCTTAGTCATTTTTGTCTAGCCTATGGAAGATGATTAATACTCAATTAAACTTCAGCAATACCTATCACCCTCAAATAGATGAGCAAACTAAAGTGGTGAACATGTCCTTGGGCAAATTTCTACATTGTCTAGTAGGGGATTATATGAAGGGTTGGGATCAGAAACTATGTCAAGCAAAATTCACCCACAACCATGTTATTAATCGCAACACAGGATTCGGCCCTTTCTAAATTGTTTACTCCATTCAGCCAAGGGGTCCTCTTGATTTACTACCCCTGCCTAGCAATACAATGGTCCATGAGAAAGCAACAAATATTATTTCAAGTTTGTAAGATGTACACAAGAAAATTTTTAATAATCTATCTACTGCTAATTCTTAGTATAAGCAGCTTGCTGACAAGAAATGCCAACCTTTAGAGTTCAAGGTAGGAGACTTTGTATGGGCAATCCTAAAAAAAGATCACTATCTAATTGGGAAATACAACAAGCTATCTACCAGGAAGATTAGTCCAGTTGAGATAATACAGAAGATCAATTCCAATGCTTATTGTTTGAAGCTGCCTAGCCATGTCCACAAGGCAGATGTATTTAATGTTAAGCATTTAATTCCCTTCTCTGATTATTCTTTTGATGACGATGCTGAGATCAATTTAAGGCTAAATTTCCTGCCACCTAAGGGGAATGATGTGGATGAGGTAGCATTGAAGTTTATGGATGGATTAGATAGAGTGGGCTTGTGCACATAGGCTTCAACTGGATGTTAATGGTGGCATCGGTTGACCCACGGGACACATAATATATCAAATTAAAGTTGACTTAGAGAGCTATAATGGGTGCCATAACTTTGTTTGTAGCAGTCCATCTTTAGGCCTAAATTCCTTTATTTAGGCCTTTAAATTTTACTTTAAAGTTTATGTTCCTTTTTTGAAGTTTTTTATCTCTTTTTTTGGTTTTAGGGTTTTTCCCTAGGCACTATTTATTTGCCTCTTTTGGTTGTTTTGGGGACAATTTTGATGAATTAAAATAAATTACAGATGTAATTCTCTAATTTCTCTAGAATTCTTTGAATCAATAGAGTCTTAAACTATTAATTTTGGGTATTCTAAGAATCATCGATTTCAATTCTTTTTTTTTAAAGCTCATGCTACATCAGCTATCATGAAGTTTAATTGTTAAAATAATTAGAGACAATGAAATATTCCTTGAAAGATTATAAATATGCATTTCGATGAAATATCTCAATCTATACAAATCCCTAATCATTGAAAAATAGTTATATACCAAAATATACATATTTGGATATATAGTGGTATAGTCAATATCTACCTAATGACCTAGATTGATAAGTATGCTTTTGGGCTAATTTGATCTCTGATATTCAATGAGGCTTTTTGACATCCTTAGAGCTTTATAATGAGAAAATGATCTTTATCACTTTTGAAGTAGCCATCTTAATTTCTGAATTGAGCTTACTTGTCAAAATCTGAACTGATTTGGGTATGAAAATCTTGAGTCAAAGTTAGCATATATAGCTTTCATTTTAGGTTGTATAGCTTTTAGTATTTCAAAAATATCTTGAGCTACAAAGGTTCAATTGAGGCAATTCAAAGTGATATGGAAAGATAAGACATTTATCTACAACTTTTATGAAGAAAGTTAAGTTGATTTGATTGTCTTCAATCTCAACAAGACATCATAGAGCACTATCTCAATCAAACTCAACATAAGGACTAAATTTCATAAAAAGTACAAATCCTATCTTGACCCTGATCGTGACTTAGGCAGACCAATTTCTGCAAAACTTTAATCTTTGGCAAAACTAATCCTAATCCAATGTCCTGACTGTGATAATGCCCGAGACAATGATATCCCGACTAGGACATTAATATCATGATTGGGACTAATGAAAAAATTCAAATACAATGGCTTATAATAGTTATTCAATGCTCATCCTGATCGAGACTGATGATATCCCAACTGGGACTTGACAAATTGTAGCTCAAAAGTCCAAATTTCATTCAAATAGACTTTGATTTTATTAGGAACAAAATTATTGCTTCCAACAGCTATAATTGAATTGCTCAAGTATAAATATAATGTCTAAAGATTATTTTGAAGTTAAGAAACTTGTTTATTCATTCCATATTTTCAAGCAATTAATTAGGCTCTCTAAACTCTTTCAAAATTCATTTTCTTATTATATACTCTTGTGAGAGTTGGTGAATGTTAGAATAGAAATTTTTATTCTTTTATTTTCTAAGGTTAAGAAAATGGGAAGTAAGATTCTATTATAAAGGAATTGGTTTAAGTCCTTAGCCATTAAAACACTTAAGAATTCAGTTTTAGTGTGAGCCTTGAAAACACTTGCGAATGGGTTTTCGAGTGAGCCTTAAAAACTCAAAGTTATAATGTTTTTAGTTCAGCCTAAAACTCAAGTTGTAGAATCAATCTAGGGAAATAGATTATGGTGATTCAAAATCCTAACTTAGGGATAAGTTAGGTGGATATGTAGAATTATTAAGAATCCAAACTCCTTAAATTATTGTGTTCATCATTCTTCCTTCTTAACATTATTTTTAATTCTTATTCACATCTTTTTAATTTCTTATTATTGTTTGATAGTCCTATTCACCCCCTATAGGACTTTTTCACACTGTTTTAATTGTCTTCTAGAGCAATATATTTTATTGTGCGACTATCTTAACAACTTGACCACATTGAACTAATTTTGATGTTTCTCCTTCCATACATTCCAAATGATGTGAAATCAATTGCAATTTATGTCAGACACATTAAGTTAATAGTTAGGGGAAATGGCTTAAAAATAAAGTACATAAATTTTTTATGAATTTTTTTAGTTTACCTTATTATGTTATAATGACAACTATCTATATATATATATATATATACACACACACACACTAATGAGTTTATTAAATTGGAAGCTTATATCCAGTTTAGATCTTTAATTCCTAATAAAGAAATATTTAGTCCAACATATTATCAATAATCTCTAAAAAAATCATAAGAAAAACCCATAATAAAAGTATAAGAAAAAGAAAAAAAGAAGAATGAAATAATTATAATTAATCTTTAATCTTCAAATTCTTGTTCCTTCAATCATCTAGGGTTCTTGTTCTTCTTCTAAGTCAAAAACTACTTCTAAAGATGCCAAAAATAAAATATATAAGGCCCCAAGTGTTGCCCTAAAAATCCAATTTGTTTTAGGCTAAAAAACCTTAATTATCTTCCTAATTCCCATAAGTTATGACAACAGCCTTAAGGCTATGACCAAAGCAGAAATATGCAGCCCATAATCATCCAACCTACAATGGCAACCCCCTAACTATGATGGCAGCAAAAAAGCACTTCCATTTATCATTCCTTTTCCATTAAGACTCCTAATCACCTTACAAAACATAAAACCAAAATAAAACTAAAAACTAATAATATGAAATCAATTAAAACATAAAAAGTACCTAACTAATAAGATAAAACAACCTAATAAATAATGTAATTTTCACACAAAAATAGACACAGTGATAGCCTAAACACAGTGACAGCCCTCTATGCTCAGCTAGCTGCACTTATAAATCAAATGGCAACCTCACCTATAAAAGAATAACCCAACCCCTTATAGGGAAAGTTATAATTTTTGGGTTACTATAATAACAAATTTGGTGTTTGTGATAAAGCAATAATGGGAGAAGGTTACTAAGAGCAATGTAATTTTATTAGAAATCAACTTTAAGAAGGGCAATGCAATAACCCCTACTCCAACACATTCAACCCGGGGTGGCAAAATCACCTAAATTTTTCATTAAGTAACAACAATAATGTGGTTGCACCTAACTTCTCCAATAATAATAATTTGCAAAGGCAATAAGCACCACTAGAATTTTAGCATCCACCACAAGATAAGATGGCATCTATAGAAAACAAACTAGATGCAGTTTTAGATGCCATCACAAATAAGTTGTCCAGCTATGAAGAGAAGTAGAAGAGGATGGAGGCTAAGTTCGATCAAATTGTAAGAAATCATGCATCTTTGATTTATAACATTAAGGTATAACTAGGACAGCTTGCCAATGTAATGGAAATAAGAGTGAACGAAAACCTTCTAAGTACTATAGAGTCAAATCCCTAGGAAATAAAGGCTATAACCTTAAGGAGTGGCAAGGAAGTGGAGATATAATTGAAATTTCTAAAAAGAATGAGAAGCAATATGTCATGGTAGAGGATAATGCAAAAGAGGAGAGTAAGATAGAGCAAAAGGAAGTTCCTAAATCTTTCCTTTTTTATGTCAAAGCTGCCATTCCCTTAAAGATTGAAAAAGTAGAAAAATGAAGAGAAATTCTCAAAATTTTTAGAAATTTTTAAGAAGCTACTAATGAATGTTCCTTTTTCTGAGGCAATTGTAGAAATACCCAAATACTCCAAGTTTTTAAAGGATCTTATCATAAAAAAATGGCATTAGGATGCTCATAAAATAATACCTTTAACAGAGACATGTAGTTCGATTATTTCTCGAAAGATCCTAACCAAACTAAAAGATTTAGGGAGTTCCATAATTCATTATACTATTGACACTAGTGAATTTCCTAGATGATTATATGATTTAGGTGCAAGTATTAACTTAATGCCTCTTTTAGCTTTTAGGAAATAGGGATTGGGAGACATGATGACTACCAACATGTCATTGTAACTAACGGATCATTCCATCAAGAAACCTCATGGAGTGATAAAAGACATCTTTGTAAAAGTAGATAAATTTATTTTTTCTATTGATTTTGTTGTTTTAGATTTTAAGGAAAATAGAACTTGTCCATTGATTTTAAGTAGGCTACTCTTGAACACTAGTAAAACCTTAATTGATATGCATAAGAGAAAATTGATAGTAAGGGTAAGAGATGAAAAGGTTGCTTTTATAATGTCAAAATTAATAAAATACCCTTTAAATGATGAATCATGCATGAAAACTGTTACCAATAATAAATATGTTCAAAAAATTAATTTTGCTTCATATATAAGTAAGGGAGCTGAGCTACCAAGTAAGGAATTTGAAAGTGTGGGAGAGCATAAGCACACATTCAACAAACTTGAATTGTTAGTTGGAAGTGATAATCCTACACCCCACACTTAAGTCTTTGCTTGTCCTCAAGTAAAATACATGAGAACACTTATCATCATAATGAATTTAGCACATTGATAGACTTTAACTTGTCTATCCATCATAATCTTTTGTTAATGCAAAACTTATAACTCAAAATTCAATTGATAACTCAAGGTTAAAGAAGTAAGCTTTACCATATGAAGAACAAACCTAACCATTGAATTTTTGAAAATTTATAAGTTGGCAATTAAAAAACAAAAGTGATACTACTCACTTAACCCTTAGCAACCCCTTAATTCTAACACATGAAAGATCGCAACACCATTTTTTTTGAGTGAGTTCATTTTATGCTCCATCTTGCTTTTTTTATTTCAATTCTCTTTAACCAACCTTCCTACTCTTAGTAATCTCATATTGTTCCCACACTACTAAGCTTGTATACTGCTAAATGAGTCCTTTGGATACTCTTATGCTATTTAAAGCAATTGAGTAGATTTAGTGCATATAGGATTGAAATTTAAATATTTGCTCCTATTTAAAATAAGAGATATATTTTTCTTTTTTTCATATGCTAGACTTAAGGATCAAATAAAATAAAATAATTAAGTATCATTTACAATATTTTTTCTTAACTATCAACCCACAAAATTCAATCACTCAAAAGCAAGTAAGCATTAAGTTCATTAAATTTTCAAAAGCCCTTAACCATAAATTATTAACCTAAATTAAAAATTACAAATCAAGCATTAACAAAAGATTATAAAACATGTACAAGAAAATCACATTCAATGTGCTATACTCATTATAAAGATAAGTTGCAAAAATTTTAAGTATGTAAATGCTAACATGCAAACAAATATAAGTCTAAATTTAAAATTAAACAAAAAAAATACATAAAAATAAAAACAAAAAAATTAAATGCAAAATTTATGTAGTTTACTTGTAACCTCCCCATTTGCTTTGGTGGATTTGCTCTCTCAAAGGACCATAAGTAATTATCATGCGTCATGGTCTCTAGTAATTGTACAGCCTCGTCAACTCTCTTTCTCATGAGGAAACCACTATCATTAACATCAATTGAATCTTATGTGGAACTCATAATTCCATTATAGAACATATAGAGGAGGACATCCATAAGTAGTCCATGATGTGGATAGCTCTTATACAATTCTATGAATCTCTCTCAAGCTTCACTTAATGATTCATTCTCAAACTGTTAGAATAATGTGATCTCCTTTGCCACCTTAGTTGTTTTAGATGGTGGAAAGTATTTAGCTCGGAACACCTTCACCAAATCATTATTATTAGTAAAAGAACTCAATAGCTAAGATAACAACCAAATCTTAGCCTTGTCCTTTAGAGTGAATAGGAACAATCTCAACCTCAATGCAATCTCAGACACACCATTATACTTAAGCATGTCACAAATCTCTAGAAATTTTGCAATATGGTCATTTAGATCTTCATTTAACATCCCATAAAATTGAATGGTTGATTGGAGCATTTGCATAAAAATCGATTTAATCTCAAAATGGTTAGCTTTAATGTTTTTCCTTGTAATGCTTTGCCTTATGCCCCCTAATTGGGCATAGATGTGTCCAACAACACTCTTGTATTAGCTTGATTCCCTTCATTTACCATTATATTTAGCTCCTCTTGCAAATGTCTATAGTTTTCCTTCTGAAATCTAATTAATTTCAATATGTATGTGAGTGGATTATTCCTCGATATTCTGGTATTATGCATACACCGAAAAACTTTGCAAAATTAAAGAACAAAAAAATTTAAGATAACAATAAATAAAATTTGGTTCCTTAATCTAACGAAAATTAGTTTAATTATGATGTTAAAATTGAGTCCCCAACAGCGATGCCAAAAACTTATTAATGCAAAACCGTAAGTGCATAGTATTGCCAAGTAGTATAAAAAATATCATTCCCATGGAGATTCATTCTAATCACCTAGTAACCTAATTCTTAATTGTCTAAGGCTTGTTAATAAGGAATTTTTGGAATGAAATTTAAATAATAAATAAATGAACCTATAAAATAAAATAAATATCAAATCTAAAGAATAAACAATCAATAATCAAAACTTGCTAAGAATTAAATCACCTCACAATCACCAAGCCAGACAAATTTACCACTCAATTAACTATGCAGATCCTAATTTTTTCTAAAGCATTAGCCATTCTTTCTCAAGTATTAATTAATTTAAATTCATAATTATCAACTATGGCAATAAAGTCCCAATTCCCATCGTAATCCAAACACCTAGATATCAAAATCATGAATTATGAAGCACAACCCAATAAGAATTTAATAATCCCAATTAGAATTATCTCTAATGTTGATTTAAGTTAAACTTATGTTTATAGGTCTATTAGAATTACCATCTCTCAATGCATAATCCCAACTGAAATCATATTATTGGTGGCCAAACAACAATAAGTATTAAGATTAATAAACACAATATGCAACAACAACTAATAAGTTTATTAAATTTGAAGCTTATATTATGTTTGGATAATCAATTCCTAATAAATAAATATTTAAACAAACATATTATCAATAATCTCCAAGAAATAACAACAAAAACCCATAATAAAAGTATAAGAAAAAAAAGAAGAATGAAATAATTATAATTAATCTTGAATCTTGAATTTTCAAATTCTTATTCCTTCAATCTTTTAGGATTCTTATGTTTTTTTAAGTCAAAAACTACTCTTAAATATGCCCAAAATAACATATATAGGCTCCTAGTATTGCCTAAAAATCCAATCCGTTTTAGGCTCAAAAACCTTAATTATTTTCCTACTTTGCATAAGCTTCAATAGCAACCCCAAGGCTACGACCATAGTAGACCCAAGCTGCGACCATAGCAGAAATATGCAGGCCAAAGTCATCCAAAATCATCCAACTTGCAATGGCAACCCCCTGCTTGCAATGGTAGCTAAACAACACAATCCGTTTTAGGCTCAAAAACCTCAATTATTTTCCTAATTCACATAAGCTTTAATAGCAGCCCCAATGTTGTGACCACAATAGATTTATGCTGCCCAAAGTCATCCAAAATCATCCAACCTATGATGGCAACCCCCCGCTTGCAATGGTAGCTGAAAAACACTTCCTTTGCCATAAGAAACACATCATTCCTCTTCCATTAAGACTCCTAATTACCCTACAAAACATAAAAGCAAAATGAAACTAAAAACTAACAATATCAAATCAATTAAAACATAAAAACTACCTAATTAAAAAAATAAAAAAACATAATAAATAATGCAATTTTCACTCATATATATATATATATATATATATATATATATATATATATATATATGGATTCTAAAGAAATGAATGAAGATCTTTGTATTTTATTGTATTTTGTTTAAGTAAAATATACTTCACAAACCTGATTAAATGCACCCAAAATCCCTTTAAAATATATGCTTATATAACCACCTTAAATTTTCTCCCAGAGGCTTACCTTACTAATATCATATTAATTTAATATCATACTTCATTTTTTACTAAACGTGAAGAGTTAATAATAATAATAATAATAATAATAATAAATGGAGAATATGCATATATTTATATATAATATGTTTAAGAGCACATGCGCACATAAGAAAAAATGTTGTAGTAAGACCGTGCTTGGTGTATGGCTAGGTTCTGCGAGATGTTAGACTATGCCCAAGATATAGCAGCTCATGTGATTTTAAAGAAATATTCATACTTTAGTACAATGATATATGAATTGACAAAAATTTAGATATTATTGGCCAAATATTGTGATAACTATCTTGTGGACAGTGCTTAAGATTTAATATGCTATTATGGTGAATTCAAGTGGTATTAAATGCATACAAATGTGATGAATCCTCAATGTGTCGAATAGTACTCACCACATCGATAACAACCTACAATTATGTGAATTAGTAAATTGTGCATCTATTCTTTGAGAATTATATACTTGAGATTATGAAATAGTAATACAATAAAAATTAGAATTTGGGATGCAAGATAAATGTCACAAAAACTTTAAAAAATGTCAAAAAAATGTTTTTTAACAAAAATAAATTGTCACTCCTGGCATGGCAATAGCCTTGTCGCATATAGTTTTGTAAGACAAATTTCAAAATTTGTCTCCAAATTTTTTTTGTTTACAATGAAAAGATATGTCTAAAAATATATGAAACCAACCATATTGTTGAATATTAAGGGGTAAAATAGTTTTTTTTATGGTTGCAATTAATTAAGTAAAATTATATTTGACCCTTATGATTAAGTGTTTACATTTAGGTTATATAAAATTTCATAATTCAAAAATGAAAAGTCAGTACCTTTGTTTTATCAAGTCTACACACCTTTTATGAGTGGTGACAGACTCATTATAAGTGATGACTAGGCTGAAATTGAAAATCAAATTTTTTGTCAAAATCTCAAAGTTAAATTTGGTTAAAGTTTATGTAATTCTCCATTATAAGTGATAAAAAGTAATTACCAGCCATCAGAAAAAATTTTGGAATAAAAATTAGAAAATCCAAGTTGTAAAAATTCAACAAAACATAAGGTTTTTCATGAGTGATGATAAATTTATCATAAGCAGTAATGACTAATTCCAAAACTGGCAAACAGTTTCATGACTAGTATCATCACTAGTTCCTTGATCATGAAAATGTACGCCTTCAAAATATCATCTTGGTGCCTAACTATCATGACTAATGATGATTTTTTATAAGTAATAATAAGCGTACAGAGGACTTTTTTATGGGTGGTTCAAATGGCTATATTTGCATTAAATGCATCTCTGCCCCTACCATACTCCAGCTTGGCAGTTTCCACTGCCTGTCCAGGGTTGAGCCCTAGAATTTGATGGCAGACTTGAAAAGCCACCTACAGACGCTTTACGCCCAATAATTCCAGATAATGCTTGCATCCTTTGTATTACTGCGGCTGCTGGCACAGAGCTAGCCGATGCTTATTCCCTAGATACTGTCATTGCTTCTTCTCTAGGAAAAGAAGTTCACGACCTATAGGCCTTCTAACTCCACATGGCATTGCTCCGTCAGGCTTTTGCCCATTGCAAAAAACTCCCCACTACTGCTTCCCATAGGAGTCTAGGCCATGTCTCAGTCTCAATGTGGTTGATCATTTTCTCGGACCAACTACCGATCATCACCCAAAAACATAGCTGGAACAAGAGGAGGAAGTTGAGCAAACACATTTAGAACAAAGTTTAATCATTCAATCTTGAAATTACTCTTCAACTATCCAAGTTCTCAATCTTTAATTCTTGTAAATTCTTTATATCTTAAAAGTGTTCTTGAGTGTGGTTTGGTAAGTGTTTAAAACCATCATTAAATAGCTCAATAGTGATATTAAGTGAGATGAGTTAGGGTTTTTAATCACTTATAAACTAAAAGGATCATTCTTAGCATTTAAGTTAAAGTGTGAGCCTTTAAAAAACACTTGGGTTTAAGTGTTAGCCTTGGAAAAACACTTGCAAGCTAAGAGGATTATTCTTAGCATTAGGGTTAGAGTAAGAGCCTTAAAAAACACTTGGGTTGGAGTGTGAGCCTTAGAAAACACTTAGGTAGCTTTAATTTAAGCTTGTATGGGTTTGATCTACACCTTGAAGTAGATTGATAGTGGATTGAAATTCTCAACTTATGGTTGAGGGAGGGCGTGGTTTTTAAGGGTTGAACCTCTATAAATTCTTTGTATATTTATTGCTCTTATTCTTTATTTAATTAAGCTTTTACTCTATTTTTTATTTGCTTTTAAGTGTGAAACCAAAATTACCCATATTGCTAAAATAGCCAATTCACCCCCACTTTTGGCACTTGTGGAATTACATTTGGTATTATAACTTTAATCTCCATTTTTTAAGATTTAACCATCTTGGAGAAAAGATCATGGCTTCCACAAGTCATGTTGTTACTGCCCCTGATATTCATGGCCCTAACGACATAAGACCTCCATTTTTTAATGGAACTGATTATGTATATTAGAAAAATAAAATGGATATATTCTTGGATAGTGGATGAGTAAATTTATAGGATATTATTAAAGAATGTTAGAGTCCTCTAACAAAGAAAGATAATGAAGGCAATGAGGTGACCATTCCTAGAAAGCAATGGAGTAATGAGAAATTAAAAGCTAACTTAAGAAATAGAAAGGCAATCACCATCCTCTATTGTGATTTGAGTAGAGAAGAGTATAATGGAATAAAGCATTTGAGATCAGCCAAAGAAATTTAAGAATGTCTAAAGTCCAAGCATGAAGGCACTAGTTAAATCAAAAATAAGAAATTACAAATGCTTGGAAAAGAGTATGAATTTTTTAAGATGAAGCCCTATGAGAAAATTAATGATATGTATAGTAGGCTTATTACTCTTATAAACTCTATAAGGAAACTTGGAAAGAAATTTTCAAATGAGGATGTCAATAAAATTCTTATAAGTTTGCCTCAAAAGGTTTAAGAAGCTAAAATGGCCTCAATTTAAGAAGCACATGATCTTTCTATTTTACCTATGGATGAACTTCTTAAGAAGTTCCTCACCAATGAAATCAAAATGAATTAAGTTATGGAGGAAGAAAATGCCAAGAATGATAAAAGCATTACTTTTAAGGCAAGCAGAGACATTAGTGACACTAACTCAAGTAAGAATGAAGATGAGTATGCTATAATCTTAAGAAAGGTAAAAAATCTCATCATAAAGAAAAAAGGGGATTCAAGAAGCAAGATTAAGCAAGAATAATCAAATGATTTGCTATGAATACAAAAAATTGGGTCATATTAAATTTAAATGCCTAAAGTTAAAAAAAAATCCTTCAGGAAAGATAGGAAGTATAAAAAGGAAAAGAAACAAGCACTCAAAGAAACTTAGGATGATTCAAGTGAGTTTAGTGATAATGAAACTAATGGAGAAGTTGTAAATCTTTGATTCATGGCTTTGAAGGAGCCCTTAAGTGATAAAGTAACCCTAAACTTTGAATCCAATGATAAGTTATTACTTGCTTATGAAAACTTAGTGCATAAATATGATAAACACATGTCTAGGATTAATTCACTTAAATAAATGGTAAAAAAACTTAAATCAAGGTCCTCTAATTAAGAGTTAACCAATTCAATGAATGAAAGTAATTCTAAGAAAATTGAGATTACCAATGAAAATGTAAAACTTATTGAGCAAAATGTATTTATAGAAAATTAAAATAGCAATCTCCAAGAATCCATCTCTAAATTTAATAAAGGAAAGAAAATTATTAATGGCATGATTTCTATGACTTCCACTCCTTTAAACTTGAAAGGTGGAATTGGTTTTAATAATGCCCATTGTCATAACCCAAAACTAGGAGTCATGACTAGCATTAGGGAACGGAAATTCTTTCGAACCTAGAACCCGTAGCAAGCCTTAAAATAATAAAAACATGCAATAATAAAATAAAATATGCACCATAATTAAAAAAATCATAAACCAATATAATAAAATAATATCTTTCATATCATAACATGAAATATAATAATACAATATTTAGAGAAAGGCCTCCAAATTAAAATCACATACAGTAAAAACTAATACACTTACTACATATATAAAATATGACTACTGCAGTTTTCTAGAGTACAATATAAAATTAAGTAAATAATTTATATAAAAGAGCCGGGGTGGAAGAAGTCTGGCGAATAGGTCTACTGCTGAGGTCTGAAGAAGAAGGCTCTCCTGTAAAAAATGTCAACTGAAGGGAGTCAAACCTCACTGAGTGAATTGTTATAATATATATACATGCATCTCCTATATGTCAAATGCAACCAAACATTCATATATAATAAATATATATACAGGCATATACACACAGATGCTAAAAATCACTTTATATAATAATGCTGAAAAACATCAGTTTATAAAGGATCAATAGAACCTTATTTAATTGCAAGCTCAATTAACCATAACATCACTCTAGCCATACAGACTCACTTAATTTCGAAAAAATTCACTTAATCCATATGGACAATAGACTAGCCCCGAGACACTAAGTCAACCGAGCTCCAATAGTCTAACTGTCAATGTGATTGGCCCTGAGACACTAGGTCAACCGAGCTCCAGCAATCACACCATCAATCACATCACATCTCAATCAAATCAATCATATCATAATTTTCACAAATAAGTTAGTAATTCAACCCTACAATCTATCGCACCAATACGTATTCGGTCCTAGTGTTGCCCACTAGGTAGCACATTATATCGATATCCTTCATTTAAAATAAATCATCCATACGAAAAATAAATAATGTAGAATGACATTCATAATAGTAAAATAAACGATATATATACTAGAAATATACCTAAATAAACTAAGTATATTTCTAGTATATATTTGTCAGATAAAGTCAAATAAATCATGAAATATACCCAAAATAGACCGTATATATACTTAAAACATGCTAGGTATATATCGAAGATAAAACATGCATTCATTTAGAAATATATCAAAAATATACCAAAAATATACCTAAGGCATACTAAACATTTAACAAAATAATTTATGAATAAATTCAATTAAAATATGAATATGTGCTAAAATATGCATCCTAAATGCAATGTACATATAAAATAATAACTCATAGGTTTGAGTTCCACGAGACTGATCCGATGGGCCCGATCCACTAGGCCTCAGTCTCGACGCAACTAAACAAATAGAATAATTACATAAATCAAAATAAATCTAACTTAAACTCTATAGAGACTCGATCTAAGATCTCAGAACACATACATTAGAATTAACTCAATGTCACATTTTACGAAAATTCTACTGAAAATTCGACAGAACCTCCTCTATAAAATGGACATCTCTCTACTAAAAAGTAGAGTCGGTCCTACAAGAAAATGCACTTCAAATCCAGAATTCACACAATCCTTGGTTGAGATCCCGCACTACATAATTCCCCAACCGAGATCCACAATTCACCAAAAATCCAAATAACACAATAAATATATTAAAAAAATAATAATTTCCATAAATATCCTCAAAATATTAAAATATTACATATTTAACATTAAAACACTAAATATACTTAATTTCACAATAATTATGTAAAAATTTCAAAACAATAATATAATATTATTAAAAATTCAATTTTTCAATAATTACACAAATAATAATAATAACTCATTTTATAAATCCAAAAAACTTAATTAACCCAAATATATAGCAAAAAGTTATAAAAACCCATTTTATTACCAAAATAATATATAATATATTATTTGAAAACAATTTTCAAAAATTAGTATTAATTGGTTAAAAATAGTAAATAATTTGTAAAAAATCAATTTATTACCTTAAACAATTATAAAACCAACTAAAACATAATATTTAGCTATCATTAACACAAAATTACACATTTAACCCTAATAATTCAAAAATACACATAATATACTAATATTACTCAAAAATTCTATTAAAATTATATAAATGCATAAAATTTATTTTCTCAACATATATATCACTAATATTAACTAAAACACATTATTAATCAATAATTTCAATAAAAACCCAACTTAAACCTAATTTTCTAATATTGACATAAACTAAAAATATTTATAAAAATTACATAAAAATCACAAAAATTATAATATCAACACTAAAATTAATACAAAATTTATATTAACACCAAATATACCAAATTTATAATTTAAATAATTAATTTATGAAAATTAATAAAATAATAATAAAATATTCAAAAATTCACAAAAGTTAAAATAAATTCCAAAAATTCAAACAAAAATATATGCATGTAGATTAAGCTACCAATATCATCTTTTGTGAAGGGAGTTTGTGTGAATCAAACAATATCAACCTAAAAAAAAATTGAAAACCCTAAAGCTCAAAAACTACAATTCAACAAAACTCAAGAAATAGATGTTTAATGCTTAAACTAAGCTTGGATTCATGCTCACCAAAGTTAAAGGAGTCAAACGACACTGGAAACATGAAGAATGGTGGCCGGAATCGGGAGTTGGCCTGAAAAAGGGAACTTTCGGTCTCTCACTATTTTAGACAACGTCGGCGCCGGAGAAGAAGGTGGAAGGGTGGCAGAAGGTGACTGGAAGGAGGGTAGAGCAACTAGATGCTGGAGAGGCACACCGACGGTTAAGAATCAAGATATGTGGGAGGAAGATGAAGAACACAATGAGTTTTGCATGAATGTGTTTATGTTTGATTGTTTGTTTGTATATATGAATATATTAAACTTATAACTTTATAATATGATAATAAACTTTATGTTAAAAATTTCTCCACCACACAAATATATATATATATATACACACATATAATAATAAACACACAAATAATCACACACATACATTAACATAATAAACACAAACCTTAATTAATATATAAATATAATACATAAAATAACAATACAAATAATAAAATAATTTAATAACAAAATAAATAGTAAAATTTGATCAAGCAATAATAGAAATAACAATATTAAAATAACATTAACTGAAAATAATAAATATACACAACGAAATTTAAACATCCAAAATAATATATTTACGTATCAAATTTAATTAAACATAAAATAATAGTAATTAATCACAAAATAATGAAAATAAATCAATAAAATTTTTAAATCTTATTAACACTGCATATCTTGTAATAAAATAAAATAATTTAAAAATATGGGTCATAACACCTATGCTAATGCTTCAAAAATTATAAGCCTAAGTACTCCAATTACTAAGGTTTACTGAAGACCTAGTCTTAAAACCAATAAACCTTAAAATTCTAATGGAAATAATACTAATAAATCTAGAGCTAATAGCTCATAAGGACCTGAGCCTAGCCTAGGAAATACAATCAAGCTCATTCTCATAGTTTTCATTATTTTAAAATGAAAGAGCATGCACCAAATGTTATATATCATTTGTTGTGGTGTGATAGGATACAAAAATTTAGATGCTATATTAGAAGGACTCATTTGGGTTACTCAAATGATGGATCTTTTAATGTTAACCCCCATGGACCCAAATACATTTAAGTACCTAAAGTGCGATGAAGTATTTTCTTATAGGTGTGTTTGGAATCCACAATGTGCAAAGAGAAGTGGTGCCTATATAATGGATTTTCAAGGCACATAATCGAGAAGGCTAACCTCTTCCCTCATTTGGAGATAAAAAAAGGAGGCAAAGTTACATTTGATGGTAAATGCCAAGGGTAAGATTATAAGCATTGGTCAAGTTGGTAAGAAAAACTCTATTCATATTAAAGTTGTTCTTTTTGTTGATGATTTAAAGCATAATTTACTTAATGTTAGTGAATTATATGATAAAGTGATAGAGTGACTTTTGAATTAAAGAAAGCTTTGTAACTTATGTGGAAGAGAACAAAGTCAGTTTCAATGGTAAAAGAGTCAACTATGTTTATACTATTGATTTATCCTCATTGACTAACCAAGTTATTGAGTGTTTAGCTGCCATTAAGGATGACACTTAAATATGGATAAGAGTTTTGGTCATGCTAACATGGAGCTCATTAGAGATTTAAATAAAAAGTGATAATGTCTTTATCCTCCCTAAAGTAAAGTTCCAAAAGGGCAAAGTGTGTGGATCTTGCCAAATGGATAAGTAAGTGAAAAGTTCATTTAAACCCAAAGAAACGAGGTAACCTCCATTAGACCTCTTCAATTATTGCATATGGATTTTTTATGGCATTATAATTAATTGCTTGAACCTTGAGTGGTTAATTTACTATATCTTTAAACTTTGATTAATTATGATGCAATATTGAATTAGTCCTAATTGTGTTTAAATAGGCTTAAACTAAGTTCAAAATCTTGTTTTCAAAAATTCTGATTTTAATTCATGATCCATGACTATTTGTGTTATCAATTATAATTAAATAAGCTTTAACTATAGTAAAAATAATTTTTCATCAGTCATGACATTTTCCTCATCACCAATGACATGCTTAAGGTTAGCACTGAGGTATTTATATTATCTTATAGTGCCTAGGGTTTTTTTATCTCCTTTCTAGTGCCACCCACTTTCTTCTCCTTTCCCTTTTCACTTTAACCATTTTTTTTTGTTCTTCTATTTTTAACCTCATCTCCTGTTATTTTCACCATTATTTTTCAATCATCTTCTTATTTAAAAATTAGTTGAGACATATCTTTCTTCTTCTTGGTCCCTACTTGAATTGATCACTTTATTTTTTTGTAACCTTTATAAAGCCAACAAAAATAGGTCCAAAGATTAAAGTTACTATAAGAAAGGGCCCACATGATTCACTACTATCATCGCACTAGAATTTTAGCCCTTAAAGAAGATAAGGAGGTTGAGATAAGTAATCTCATTCCAATTCATGCTCAATTAGCTCTAATCCATTTAGATGATCAATTTGGAGTTGTTCATACCTCCATCTCTGCCTTGGTGTCGCGAATTAGCCTTATGAACATCTAAGAACCCATCTCCCTGCGCCCCATATGTATTATAAATTATGCATCATGTATCTTATTTCATAATTTTGTTATTAAATTTTTTTAGTTTTCATGCCTTTGTAAGAACTTTGTAGCCTATGCCTTTTTTGGGAAATATTTGGTTCTTTTTTTTGTTTCATTTTGTTGGTTGCCTTGGATAGTGATATAGATATTCATTATATATGGATATTTGGTATATGTGAAATGAAAATTTTTTAGGGTTCAAATTAAAAGTGCTATATTTTGGATACTATTACTATGTTTAGTTTGGTGGTTAGATGTTAAGGATTATGCACAACTTGTTGCATTTGAAATGTTATTAGATATGGATATTTGATTTTTGATTTTTTGGTTGGTTGGCTATTGGATGTGGAAATTGAATTTCTACCTTATTGAAATTATTATTATTGATTTTTCATTGATTGGATATTGATTTAGAAGTGTTGGTTATTGGATATGGACATTAGTTGTCACTTTGTATTTGAATTGGCAATCAAATTGAATATTTACTTTTGGTTATATAATTGATTTTTATTATATTGGTTATGGATATCTTTTTGGAATTATGGTTGTTGATTAACACTTTGGATCTATTCTTTTGGTAATGCATGATTTGTGGTAAATCATATTTTACAAGTTATGGTTTTATAATTATAATGTATATTTTATTATTTTTTGTAAGTTAAATTGTCACTAGCTTATGCTTATGCATTTCTTAGACCTCTCTTTCAGTTTTGAGGTCATAGCTTGGAGCCATGGATATTTGATTTTTGCTCTTCTTTTTTAACCAGATTTTCAAGTTTTTTAGAAATGTAACAAAAGGGATTTTAATAGTAAACAAAAGGGGAGAAAATGTAAAATGTTTATGTTTTATTTTTAGATATTGTGAATGATATTAGGGGATAAAGGTTTATATGGTTTAGAAAAGTTTTTATGGTTTGAGAATTATTTTTGAAAAGGGAAGAAATATTTTTGAATATATTTTTATGGAACAATTATTGGTTTACTATGTTTGGCAAATGTTATGGATATCCATATATTTTCTAAAATGATTGTTGTTTAGTTGATATGTTGAATTTTGGATATACTCTATTAATTATGGTTTTATGGTAAATGACTTATTTCTCAAATATGCAAAATGGAATTATTGAATGATTTTTGCAAGTTTAATTTTAGGCTTATTTTATAGAGGAGCATGTCCTTCCAAGTTAGCCTAATTTTATATAATTATTTGTTACTATCAAAAAGGGGGATATTGTTTGAACCAAGGGGTAAAACAATGGTTATAATTAATTAAGTAAAATTATATTTAACCATTGTGCTTAAGTGTTTACGTTCAAGTTATCTAAAATTGCACGAGTCAAGGAATGAAAAAGCTAATACGTTTGTTTTATCAAGTTTGCACACCTTTCATGAGTGGTGACAAACTCGTCATAATTGATGACTAGGCTAAAATCGAAGATTGAATTTTCTATCAAAATCTAAAAGTCAAATTTGGTCAAAGATAATGGAATTCTTTATCACAAGTGATAACAAGCAATTTCCAACCATCAAAAAAAAAATTTAGACCAAAAATTAGAAAAATCGAAGTTGCAAAAATTCAATGAAATATAAGGTTTTTCATGAGTGATGACAAATTTATCATGAGTAATGACGACCAATTCCAAAAGTACCAAAAAGTTTCATGACTAGTGTCATCACCAGTTCCTTGATCATGAAAATATGTGATTTCAAATTTCATCTTGGTGCCCAACTATCATGACTAATGATAATTTGTCATGAGTTATGACAAAGCGTATATAGGACTTTTTTTCTGGGTAGTTCAAAATGGCTATATTTGCAATTAAATGCATCTCCAATGGCTCTTTTTCCCTTAAAGGGTTTAAATACTACCAAGAACATAGTTGGAACAAGAAATGGAAGTTGCACAAACACATTTAAAGCAAACTTTGAGCATTCAATCTTGAAATTACTCTTCAATTACCCAAGTTCTTAATCTTTAATTATCATAAATTCATTATATCTTAAAAGTGTTCTTAAGTGTAGGTTGGTGAGTGTTTTAAAAACCATTATTCAATAGTTTAATAGTGAGATTGAGTGAGTTTGATTAGGGTTTTTAATCAATTACAAGCTAAGAGGATTGTTTTTTAGTATTTGGGTTTAAGTGTGATCCTTTTGAAAAACACTTGAGTTTAAGTGTTACCCTTGGAAAAAAAAACTTACAAGCTAAGAGGATTATTCTTAGCACTTAGGTTAGAGTGTGAGCCTTAAAAAAAAACACTTCGTTAAAGTGTGAGTCATGGAAAAACATATGGGTAGCTTTGATTTAAGCTTTTAAGAGTTTGATCTACACTTTAAAGTAAATTGATAATGGATTGAAATTCTCAACTTGTGGTTGAGGAGAGGATGTAAGCTTTGAGGATCAAACCTCTGTAAATTCTTTGTGTTTTTTATTACTCTTATTCTTTATTTAATTAAGCTCTTGCTCTGTTTTTTGTTTGCTTTTGGGTGTAAAACCAAAAATTACCTATATTGCTCAAAAAGCCAATTTTACCCCCTCTTACCACTTATAGAATTACACATATGAAAAGTTATTTGAGACAATTCATTTTGTCTCTGAAGATACCATTTAAGGACACTTTTGTTTTTTGAGACTTTTTCATTATCATCTCAAAATATATCATCGATTAGAGATGGTTTACTTTTTCATCTTAAAATATATCACTTATTAGTGATGTTTTTTATCTATTTTCTTTTTTGTCTCATAAATATATGACTTATAAATGACATTTTCCACTTTTCGTCTCAATAATATATGACTTAATTAATGACAGTTTTAATCTTTTTGTCTCAAAAAAATATCAATTATTAATGACACTTTTATTTTATTTTATTTTATTTTTTGTCTTTGTTAGTTAATTAATTGAGAAATATCTATAATTTCAATAAAAAAATTATATGGATAAGGTTCAAATATAACTCTAATGTTTTACTCAATTTTCACATTAGCACCTAATTTTTTTTTTAAGACCATTTATGCCCTTAATGCTGACATAATTAGTTCATTTAAACACTGGTCCTAAACGTTGTTAACTTTTTCCTTACTTTAGCTAATGTGGCTTATATAGGACCTACTAGTATCATAAGAAAATAAGAAAAAAAGGGGTTAAAAAAAGTTTCATCATTTCTCATCCTTTATTACCCCTTGCTCTCTCCATTCAACAACACACCAATTCAAATAGTCAAATGTTATCACAAAGAGCATGATACAACCAACATTACCAGCTATAAGTATTCTGCCAGCCCCTTAAGAGTTGAGCCTGTGCTACTGCCGAGGATTTGGGCATTATTTTTTGGCACAGCCTTGTCAAGATGGGATGGGCATCAAACAATGCAATGTGGCTTAAGGCAGCATGTGGCTGCATGGTCTGAGTAGGGAGAGGGCTACTTGAACAGCACAAATGAGTGTGCTAGGCTGGCATTGGCACTTGGCCAAGCAACTAGATGATAGGCATGCAGATTTGGCACATGGACATTGGCTGGTTGAGGAAGGATTCTGATTGGCAGAATAGGCTTGGCAGTTGAGGGCAGTTATGGCTACTTCCTAAAATTATGGGATGAAGATTTGACACACATGCAAACTGCCAACTTGGCAAGACAGTTTGCTAGGATGTCTGTAAATTATCCCTATGGCAGTTGGGGGTGTCAACTGCCACCTTAAAAATAAAGGGAAGCAAAATTGCCTCATGTAACCACCTTTGTAACGGCTCTGTGTTGTATATAAGCAGTATGTGTGCTTGGGAATTTCTGTATGAGGAGTCCCATTATTGTATCCTAATTATTGTGAGTTAAATAAATAGGCTGGGAGTGATTCCTATATATTGTGTTGCCATTAAATCGAATTGATTAAGATTGACTTATGTTCATAACTTAACAGCCTGAAAATTTGGCTAAGTACTTGTGTTAGGTTTCGTGATACAAACGCAGTGGAAAAATTAAAATTTTATCACGTTCCCAAGCCTAGATCCATACAATTCGACTACTTGATTAAATCTAGGGTTTCAAGAATTTTACCAAAACGCAGAAGAGGCAAGATTTTCTGAAAGGATGAGAGGAGGTTCACACCAGTGACACCTTACCTAGAGCTTTTTGACTTGGTTGTTCGGATCAAGACGTCTCCAAAAGGATGCATCCTCTATAGGTATCCATAGGAATAGCCCTTTACAAAACAAATTGGAGTGTGTGTGCTAGCAACCTCCTTGATTGTCTCACAAATTAAGAATAAAAGAAAAACACTGTCTTTGTTTTCAAATAAGAAAGAAAATGAATTTAGAGGCAAGAAAAACAAGTATGTGAAACTCTAGAGAATATAACATATTTATAGACTCCAAATTAGGGTTTCTCCTACCAATGACCTTTTGGTAATTTTCCATTTATTATATTCTGATTTTGTTTAAAAAAATCAAAAATAATATCTTATTTATTTATTTAAAATAACATTTATCTTAAATAAATAAATAAATAAAACATTTTAATTATTTATTACCACAGAGTTTATTTTGGGCTTATTAAACCCATATTCGTTTTGGGCTTATTCTAAGTGTGTGACCCTGTAGGTTCACATAACATTGGTAGTGGGCCTAAATCTCTATTTAGGCCTAAAAGTCATAAGTGGCCTCTAGCAAGACATTATGACTACCTAAGTCATGTGAAGTCAATAATCCGACATAATCTAATTACAATGAATTTTATTGTCCCTTTATGACATAATATCTTAATTGAACATGAGGCATAGAATATCATCCTTATATAGTTCAATATTATGACTTGATTCCAAGTAGACTGAAAATGATAACTCTTTATCAATTCATTTCAGCATGGCCATGCAATTTTCTTCAGTTTATCTCATCAAGGGGCCCATAGATATCTTTCTCATATTAATAAGGGATAAATTCCTTCTGAATCACTCACATTCCTCACATAACTAATTTTATATCCAACAACATTCCAATTTAATTGTCTGGTTAAAGACAATGTTAGAATGTGTCAAAACATAAAATAGCTATGTAGATCCATGATGATTTCAAAGTCAAAGGACCGAAATAAAACTACTGTAATGAGAAATACTTATGACAATAATCTATATAGTATTCTCATAGTGGGTCAATCCAGTACATGATCTCTCATCATGTTCCTATGAGTTGACTTAATATCTCATATTCATGATTAGTAAAACATAACCATCAGTCAACATCATACTAGCCTTAATACTTTAATATTTATATAATGAATAAATGGCTAGGGATAATTAGAATATAACTCTTATTTTAATCTAAGGGTTTTACTATCAAGTCACATACTTGATGGCCTTAGTAAGAATTAACCATTCATATAATTATCATAAAATCAAATGATAATGAAATATCTCTTTATTAATAAAATAAGAAAGTCAATGCATAATCAAATGATTGACCTAGTGCATATCACTAACAACTTAAACCTCTGTTTTATGTGTGTGGCTGAACTAAATGTGTGCAGGCTTAGTTGCCTTACAGGCCAAATTTCTAAGTGTGGGAAATTTACCTTGTAACAATTGGTATCAGAGCCCCGGTTGATGATGGTTGGGGTAAACAAGGAAAGTTGTGAAATGTTGGCATGAATTGAAGCCTTAATCAGTGTCGTTCCAAAAGTGGAAGATGACAAGCCATTGTTGGACAAACTTATTGACCTTGAGACTGAGATGGAGGGAATTCATAAGACCCTGATTAATGAGGCTTCAAAATTTCACAAAGATCATTCTGATCTACGCAAAAAGATGGCAGTACTGTGAAGGGCTATATGCAGTGCTTCGGAGAGTGGTGAGCCACGATCCAAATTGAAAGTTCCTAAACTAAAGTGCTTCGAAGGGACAAGGAGTACGAAGGAACTTGAGAATTTTTTATGGGATATGGAGCAGTACTTTGTTGCTGTAAAGGTACCTGATTTGAAGAAGGTGACAATTACCAGCATGTATCTAATCGGAGATGCCAAACTCTGGTGGAGAACTCGATTGATAGATGACTCTAATGCTGGTAGGCCTAAGATTGATTCTTGGGAGAAACTTTAGAAAGAGATGAAGGATCATTTCCTTCCTAACAATGCATCTTGGGTTGCAAGGGATGGATTGAAGCGACTCAAGCACACAGACACTGTGAGGGAATATGTGAAGGAATTCAGTTCTTTAATGTTAGATATCCAGAACATGTCAGAGGAGGACAAGCTTTACAATTTTATTTTTGGGTTACAGTGTAGGACACAAATGGAGATTCGAAGACACAATGTCCAGGATATTCCAAATGTTATTACTGTGGCTGAGTCTTTGGTGGATTACAAAATTAATAAAAATACCACTGATTCCTCTTCTTCTTCGAACCTGAAGAAAAACAAAGGTAAAGGGAAGAAAGGGAATTGGGGGAAAGAAGGCAAGCAGCAAGAGGGGGATAAGGGGAAAGGGAAGGCTAATTCTGAGTCCTCCAAAATGAAAAGCAACCCAAAATTTCAAGGTTGTTTCTTGTGCAATGGCCCTCATCATGCTAAAGACTGCCCAAAGAGGGAGAATTGAATGCTATTATTGTGGAGGAAAGATAGGAAAAAAAAGAAGTTTCAGCCCTTGTCAATCCTTTATAGTTGATCAATGCTATTGTTATTGACTTAAATCACATTGAGGTAATAAGTAATGTTACTGATGGCTTACTTTCTGCCCATTCTCATTTAATGCATGTTTCTATGAATGTGAATGGCAGGCAGGTTAATGCAATGTTGGATACGGGGGTGACACACACATTTGTGGCATCCAGAATTGTGCCTCATTATGTTAGTGTCTAATTGCCCAAGCTTTACCAAGGCTGTGAATGATAAGGTTCAGGCTATGGAGGGAATGTCTTATAATGTGCCTTTGACTATGGGTAATTGGAATGGGAAAACATATATGCTTGTGATTCAGTTGGATGACTTTGATTTAATTCTTGGCATAGATTTTATGCGCAAGAACCAAATTGTGCCTATATCGCATCTAGATGGGGTAATGGTGATGCAAGAGTGCAACCCCTACTTTGTCCCATGTGTACATCCTTTTGGGAAGGAAGGGAAGAGAAAGGCTGCGGAAGTCTTTAGTGTTGTTGTTGAGAAAGGCTTAAAGTGAGGGGAGGAAACATACCTTACTGCCTTATTGGAAATCAAGGAAGATAAAGTCATTGAGGTACCTGATCAAGTGGCAGATGTGTTAAGGGATTTTGCCGATGTGATTCCTTTGGAGTTGCCTAGAAATCTACCACCAAGGAGGGTGATTGACCATAGGATTGAATTGAAGCCTGGGTCTTCTTCACCTTCTCATCCACCTTATAGAATGTCTCCTTTTAAGTTAGGTGAATTGAGGAAATAGTTGAATGAATTGTTTGAGGCTGGGTATGTTCAACAATCCAAGGCTCCCTATGGTGCTCCAATTTTATTCCAAAAGAAGAAAGATGGTAGCCTGTGGATGACTGTTCTAATGTTATCACTTGTGCCTAGATTAAATTATTCAGTTTGCACTAAATTAATGTCAAACATATGCATGAAATGATCATCACACACAACATAACCATTAGGAAACACATCGCACAAGTAAGCATAATTAGAATTCATCACATTAATTTTAGAAAGAAAAATGTCATCAATCTCAAACAAATCAGATAGAGAAAGGTCAATGTCATCATAGAAAACATCAATAATAGAATTAAAGATAAAGGCTTTGAAGTTGAATTCCTCTTCCTGGTCAGTAGCATCCTTCAGCTCTACTGCAGGAATATCCCCCTCTAATGTTGAAGTCAGTACCAGCTCTTCTACCATAGGCTCTTTAACAACAGATTTTCTAATCCCATCCATATATTCAGTGAAGATTTTGAACCTAAGGACCAGCTTCTCAACGATCACCAGGGGCTCAAGAGCTCTTTGGTTGGGGTAATGGCACCTTCCTCTGTAAATGTTTCCCAAAGTATCTTCTTCTTCAACTTAGCCCTAATTCTACTTTTCCCAGACTTGCCCATAGTTTCTTCCTTCTCATCCTCCCCTGAATATCCTAACCCGTGCTTCATAATCGATACATTGGGTTTGATGAATTCTGATGGGCGTTGTTTATTCTTTCCTAGTTCTATCCCAGGTATGAACTGTGTGCTCTTCATCATACTGACAACCTTTGGGTTTAGTTCATCTTCATAAATTATGCAAACTTTAAAACTCGAGCTGTTCGAGATCTCAATAGGAGCTAGTTTCAATGCAGCAACTGCAGCCTCTATCTCAGCCATTATAGTAACCACCCTCCCCTCATGTGGAAATTCAATCTTTTGATGAATGGTGGACGACACTCCCCCCAAAGGATGGAACCACGATCTTCCCAAAAGAATAGCGAAGGTGACTGGAATATCTATCACATGAAGGTTAACCCAAACTTCAATAGGTCTAGTCTTGACTAAAGCCCAAAAAGTTCCCTCAATTGGCCTTTTCGTATCATCATAAGCCTTTATGACTACATCAGAGGGTTTCAAATCAGCTACCATCAAGCCCAGCTTTAGTAGGATCTTTAGAGGACACACATTGATGGTTGACCTATTATTAACCATAATACAGCATGTCAACTTGCCTTTTACTTCAGCCTTAATGAACAGGGCTTTGCTATGATCCTTTCCTTTTAAGGGCAGTTCATCATCTATGAACACAATTGCCCCCTAAGGACTTTCAATTAATGAGTTCACCATTTGCTCAGGAGTGTGTGTTAAAGGTATCTTCTTATGATTGAGAGCAAAAACCAGTGCTTCCTGATGGGCCTAGGAGTTCATAAGTAGCTCCCAAATACTAGCAAGAGTTTTCTCATCACTTTTGGCCTTAATAATCTCCTTAGCTTTCTCCTTTTTCTTTGATCCCTCTTTTGAATTACTTCCCTTTTTCTTTGGTTTCTTAATGGATTGTGTTGCTCTCCTCTCATTGTTCTTCCACAAATCAACCTCTTCTCCCTCTTTATCATCGAAACTTTAAATATCCAGTACATTTACATAAGACTCAATGGCCTGCTATCTCAAACTCAGGTCTTTTAGTTATGGTTTTAGTAGGGTAGGTACAACATCAATGAAGGAATTAATGACTTGTTCCTCTGTTAAACCCATGTTGATCATCAAGATACGGGGATTTGGTGGTGGTACATTTCGGTAGTTGGGTAAAGGATTATTTTGGGTGTTTAGTTTTCTGGTTTCTGGATCGGTTATTTTGCTTGAATCGATCAGATTTTGAATCTCATATTTTAGGCAAGTGCAACTTACTGTATCATGCTCAATGTTCTAGTGGTACTTACAGTGTAGTTTTGGGTCAGTATTTGGGAAAAGAGGTCATTTCGATAAGGGTTGTAGAAGGTTATCAAGTCCTAAATTAGAAAACCTTTGGGATTGCTTGATTGCGTTGATCTGTATATTATTGCTTGGCCTAACTCCGCCTCCAGACCCAAACCCTTCTCTGTTTGCAGATCTTCCACTAAAGAACTTCTTTTCTTGCATAAGGCATGATTCTTTCTATACTCCAAACCTGTACAACTCCTCAAAGTTTTAAATCCCTAAATCCCTTAGTTTCTTGGAGAGGAGGAGTACACACCCTTCCATGGCTATTACCAACTGATCAAATTCCACAGGTCATTGCTTCATCTATGCTAATTTGGCTCCCTACCTAATCAAATAATCCACAAATGATTCCTTAAAATTCTACTTCACATTCTGCAAGTCTCTCAAAGAAGCCTCTACTTGAATGTTAAGACTATACTGCTTGATGAATACAGCACATAATTCTTCCCAATTAGCTTAAACATGGGATTCTATAGCATAATATCATATAATGGGTGTTCCTTCCAAAGATAGAGGGAATTGCTTCATAATTTGTGCTTTAGTTAATTCAATCATCTTCATGTGGGTCACATATTGCTTTAAATGAAGGTGGGGGTCTTCTGTGCCAGTGAACTTCTTTATGTCAGGAAACTTGAACTTCCGTGGCAGGGGATCATCATCCTTATCGAGGCTTAGCTCAGAATAGCTCATTAGGGCATCAATCCCTTTTTCTTTCATCTTTAACTGCATTTGAGTTATAGACTTGACAAGGTCTTTAGCCCAATCTGGCTTCTCTACATTTCCTGGGGTATCCTCTTTTTGCTAGATAGTAGGTTATGCTAATACTGTCTAT
This sequence comes from Mallotus nudiflorus, assembly GCA_947683625.1. Taxonomy (NCBI): domain Eukaryota; kingdom Viridiplantae; phylum Streptophyta; class Magnoliopsida; order Malpighiales; family Euphorbiaceae; genus Mallotus; species Mallotus nudiflorus. The sequence goes on from CANTUR010000274.1 coordinate 2,996,558, forward strand.
TGATCATCCTCTACCTTTTACCTTTCAGGAATCTTGGCATCCAAATCAAAAGGTCGAGGTTGAGGTGCTGGTGGTTGGGGTATTGCCAGTTGAGGTACTGGTGGTCCTTCTCTAGGTGTACTCATTATTTCCCCTATAATTTCTTTTATGATCACCCTGGTTTGTTCAGCCATTTCAACTTTCAACTGTTCTTTGAAGGCTTTAGCATCAAATTTTTCCATTCTGATCTCTTTACAAATTCTAACCAGGCAGTCGGTGTCATATCACTTCTAACTGGCAGACTACTGTGGATTTATATCTGCAATCATTGAGGGTCAGAAACATGCATGGTGTGTATGCATGAAATGCAAGCCTACTAGTGAAAAGAAAAGAAAAAAAACACATATACACGTATCAAAAAGAAAAAGCTCTCACACTGTATCTCCATCCTTATTTCTCCCACACACGTGTTTAATGGTCAGTTCCTTGTCCTAGGATTTTTGTTTTGGGTTTTGATTATCAACAGGGGATAATAAAACCTACGGATACAAGATAACTCTCAAGACAATACAAACAAGTGGTAACTCCTCCAAATAATTCCCAAGTCCATTTTAAATAGGCCAAGAACGATATCGAAAGCCCATATTGTCAAGATCCCTTTGGAATGGGTTAATAATAGGCATGAGAGGCCCATCTTATCAATGTTTATTTAAAATGGTTTTAGACCTTATTTAAAGGATTACGATATGGCATAAAACACATGCATTCGAAAAAAATCCTAATGGAAATTAATAGGTCATTGCATGAGTTGAGTCTTAGGTAATCAGCTTTGGCTCCAATAGCTATATACATCCATTACGTCTCCCCACTCAAGGGTCCATGTGACGCGGATAGGTACATGCTATGAGTGATAATAATCAAATACATCACCACTAGGTTTGAATGAAACACATGCAATAAAGCAAAAATTATTGTCGATTTATTTGGGACTTGGAGTGCATTGTGTGAAAATGTGTAGTGAATGCAAAATTTGCAAAGGAAATAAAGAAATAATCAAAGATGATAAATTACAAAACACTTAGAATCAGTTTCTCTAGCCTTAGTGGAGTTACCATTGTAGGCAGCGGCTTTGGTCGCACTCCCAAGTGTTGGCGACCACGACACTGTGTGAGCTTGGACTTACTAGGAAATACATAGTGGGCTTGGGGCCCAAAATGGAAATGGAGTCACCACTTAGATGAAAGTCGGGACACACTATACAACAACTGGATTCCACAAAGGTTCCCAGAAGCCATCATCAAAAATTAGGTTCGGAAACTAAGTATGGGCTTTTGGAATGCCCACCTAACCTTACGGTTAGCCTCCGTGTGTGTTTTGTATTTTATTACCTTTGATTATTAACTTATTTCCTTATTAACATGTAAATCGCTATTGGTTTCCATTTTTTTTTATTCCAAGTTTGCACAGTAGTCCCATTTTATGCTTAAATCCCTGACATTCAATCATAAATAAATAAATAAAATAAATAAAAATAATTTACAACCATTCATTCTAAATAAAAGGGGAAAGGGATTCAGGATTATAGCTTTTGGTGTAAATAAATATAAAAATACTAAAAATAAACCATACATAAACCAAAGATAAATTAATTAATTATACAAATTAATACTCTAAAAATGATAAATAAAGCAAACATCTAGTGATTAAAAATCACCAAATAATTCCTGCAACACATATAAGTTAATTTCATACAATAACAACAATAATATTTACAAATTATCAACACATAATATTCACAAAAATAAATGAAAATAAACTTATAAAATGATCCACTAAATAACATGAAAAAAAGAAAATTACATAGAGACAATATTACTCAACATAGGAATCATATATAATCGCAAGAAATATAACAAATTAAATAAGAAAATCATGTTAAACATGCAAAATACTAGTGGAAAATCTAGATTTTTTAAAGAGGCGATGCCTTTTCAAAAAGGCGTCGCCTCCTAACCAAGAGGCGATGCCTCCGTCGCCTCATTATGAAGGGGTGATGCCTCTATAAAGAGACGTCGCCTCTTCAACAGAGGCAAGAACACTTTACATTTCTTAAATCTTAAGAAACGTGATAATCAAGCACGTGAATGAGAAACAGACACAAATATTCTAGCACTAACAGTCAATATTCAATATCTCATGCCACCATGCTTCTCTATAACTTAAAATAAGTAATGTGATTCAAGAAAACACACAAAGAAAATAACAAATCAAAGCTTTTAATGAAGGTAAAAACTTATAGCTTAGAAATAGAGAGACTCACTGACTTGGACGTGCCTGATGCTCCTAACTAAGCCCTCATAGCTTGGTTGATGAAGGAGTGACTTTGAATGCAAGTAGATTCCCTCTTTTTCTCAAGAATCAAGTCCTTTAAGCTTCAAAGTCTCTACCTCTTCTTCTTCCTTTCTTCCTTTCCTTTTTCCTTTCTCTTTCTCTCTGTTTTTTTTTAGGCATTTTTTTTAACAACTGGCCAACCTCTTCCTTTTTTCCTCCCACATTCCCTTTTAAAGCCCCTCCTATTTTCACCTTTTTTAAATTCCCAAAAACCCATTCTCACCTTCTCCCATTGCCTTTTTTTCATTCCTTAGACCCTTTCCTACCTTTTTCTTCTTTCCTTTACGTCTAAAAATGACCAAATTGTCAGTAGGTGGGCTACCAACCACTATCATTAATGACATTTAATGCTATAGAAAGTGGGTGTGATGAGGCACCGCCTCTTCGATGAGGCATCGCCTTATCGATACCTGAGGTGAAGAGGCGACGCCTCTTCGTTGAGACAATCGCCTCTTTACTTGGGCTAAGTCAAGGCCCGTGGGTCAATAGGCGATGAGCTTAGGCTCGAGCTTAGTGCTTGAGCTTGGCTTAGTACTTGGGCTTGGATATGGTTTTTTTTTTGGCTTGGCTTAGTGTTTGGGCTTTCAGAGTCGATTTTAAAGAAGTCTCGAGTTCCCCTTGCATTTAAAACTTAAACTTTCTCATCACCAGGCTTTTATTGCGGGCCGATCAAACTGACACTTATAATGAAAAAGAACATTATAATTAAAAAAATTATGATAAAATATGTTTAATAATTAATTAAAATTAAAAATTGATATTTTTAATACTGTTTGGCTTTATTTTTTTACAAAATTTTAAAGAATATAAAAATATTTTATTTCATTGTCCTTTATTTACGGTTTTTTTTTTCATCATAATATTTTATTCTAAGTAACATAAATTTTATTAAAAATAAAAATTATATAATTTAAAATATTATGAAAAGTAATAGTATTATTACAATTTTTTATATCTTAACATTAACTATTTATTTTTTAAAATTTAAAATTATTTAAATATGTATATATTAATTTATATTTTATATTTAAGATATAAAAATGTATTTTATATTGAAAATTATATTTATTTTT